>CM068386.1:91015122-91615122 GCA_034770075.1 Aralia elata
ATAATAATAACTTACTACATTAAAATCATAACATAACTATTACATCTAGTAACGTAATAAATGATTTTTCTTTAATAAAAAAAGTGGGTACCTTAAGTATATCTAATGCCACCAATTTAAAATAATATATAGATTATTTAACTTACAACCAAAGGATTAATTTTACTCATCTCATTTCTTTTAAATAAATTGCCCCTATAATTTATTTACATACAATAAATATATAATGAATAATATATTTATCTAAGCAAAAAAGTCAACATATTGTAAAGTTCGTATTCACGTATGCAACCACACTATCACATAACATATGTAATATTCCGAAACCCTAATAAAATTTTTGTATATGTAAATTATGTGGTTATTAAATAAAATATCATGTTCCGAACTTCGTACTATGTGATTGTGTAATTTATTTAATAATTAGGTTCAAATAAAAAAAATTTCGCCAAGCAGCTGTGTCGTGCTTACATGTGACAAAATGATTTGTCGTGCTAGGTCTCGACGATTTCATCGCGAGAAGTCGTCTCGACAAATTATTTTTGTAAGCTGCCTAGTGTCGTGCTTGGAAATGACAAAGTGATTTGTCCCGTGCTTCGGGAATTAATATAATATTATATTAACTGATAAAAATCTAAAATAAGTTAAATAGGGGTTTAAAAGGATAAACTAAAGTAGAAACCCTAAATTGAAAACCCTAAATGGTAAAGAGTTGTTCGAAATTGGTACAATTAAAACCCTAATTTTACTATACCACAGAATCTTAAGTGATATAATTAGATTCTAATAAATGAATCATAATATTAATTAAGAATCATTGAACTTATATCAAAACCATTCATAATATATTAATTCAAGATTTTAAACCCTAATTGTAGGATTAAAACCCTAAATCCTTAATTTGGTAAACTCTAAAAACCCTAATTTGATTCAATAACACTAAATTATGAAATGATAGAACCTTAATTATGAATATATTTCCTTAATTAAGGCATTACTAAACCTAATAAACATCCTAAAACATGATTAGTAAAAATCTAGGTTTAATTAGTAAGTAAATAAATCAAAAATAAAATTTAAACAATTAGAAATTGAGCTAGGGAGTGTGCAAGCCATGTGCTTCACACACTCCAGCACAAGTAGGTCCATTTAGATCAAATGAGAGTTAGCACAAGTATCAAAGGCTAGATATTTGTAGAGGCCAAATTTTGGAAAAAGAACCCTAAGAAACCCTAATTTTTTAGAAATTCGTATTAAATCGAACATCCAAGCTGACCATATTGACCCCTAGCAAATTTACATAGCCTAAACACTTACAATCATACCATATCAAAGCCCCTGCAATCCTAAGATCAGTAGCAAAGATCAAAAAGATCAAAATTTGAAGAAAAAAGGCTACAAAAACCCTAATTTTTATGCTAGAAAATCTTCAAGCCTGTAATAATTTTATGTTTTTAGGATGTTTAGGATTATGTTGTTAATAACATGTTATTTATGACTGATCTGGCAGTTGGTTAAAACATATAGCCATCAACGTTTTAAAAGGGGGTCGTATTTGATCAAAAACCTAAACTGTCTCTTGGCAGTCAAGAACGCGTCCCGACAAGAGCTTTGTGCTTAGAGTTTTTTGATCGAACCTAAATTGTAGGTTTGATTGTGTTTTAATGCATGATCTTGTAGTTATGCCAAGTTAGCTGTAATATTCAATTGGTAAAATGTTAAAATTAGCTCTAGAATGAATGTTATAGGTGATCAAAACGCGTTGACTCGAACCATGATGGACTGAATTTCTAGGATAACCCAGAAATCATAAAATTGAATGTCTGACAGTTCACTGACAGACTTTTGAACAACCTATGATCATGCTTTAAATGAATTATATGTGTTGTTTCTTCTGGCTTAATCTTATAGTTATGCTATGTAAACTACAACCTTGAAGTAATCAAAACACAATAAGCTAAACTGAAATCAAAGTTATTAACGGTCAAACCACGTTGACCGACCACGACTGCATGAGTTTTTGGGTTACCACAGAAACTCAAGAACAGTGATGAACCGACTAAATTTGACCACATTTTTTAGAGCATCAATTGATGTTGTTTTGAGTGTAACTTTCATATGTCGTTATAATCACTACCGATGTAGGCTAACAACAACAAACAAAAATAACACACAAACAATAACCCAGCTGAAATTAATTTTAAGGTCAAAGGTTAATTGCTCGAACCATGACCAAAGTGTTCCTTCATGAAGAACACCTTTAGCGACGAAATTGCAATACTCAAACCGAGAAAACTAAAAATCTTATGAAGACTGATCACTAAAGCTCCTTTTTTGCGACGATTTTTAATAAAAATGAATTAAAAATCATTAAATAAATTATAAATAAATATTAAAAATTCATATTAATTGGATATTAAATATTAAAGAAATTTCCATTTGTAAATTTATATTTAATAAATTTTTAATATTGTTGATAAACATATTTTTATAATTATTTAAGTTTTAAATTAAATACTAAATTATTTTAATAAAATATATTTGAATAAATAATTTAAAAATGATATTAATGAAAACTAGTTTAAAATTAGTTTAAATGATAATTAAATCATTTAAAAATATTACTAACTTTCTAAAATTATTATATATAATAAATAATTGTTTTTAAATAATATACTAAGTAATTGAAAAATATTTTAAATGATAATTTAAATCATTTAAATATTAAAATAAGTTTTAAAAATTAATTATAAATAATAATTACATCATTCAAATGATAAAATAAATTCTAAATAATATTATTAATTGATAAAATAAATCAATTTAATAAATATTTCTAATATTTCTAAAAATGTTATAAATGATAAATAAATCATTTAAATTATATTTTAAGTATCTAAAAATATTCCTTAAATGATAATTATAATTATTTAAAAAATATTCCTAAACCATTGTAAAATTAATTTAAAAAATATTTTTAAGCTTATAAAAATTATTTAAAAATAAAAATTTTATATAAGCTTTTGAAAAATATATAAATGATAATTAAAAATTGTCTAGACTAATATTTAAGTTTCCAAATGAAGTTTTAATTGATAAACCTATGTGTTTAGCTATCTAATAGACGCGACCATGAGATACCAATTAACCGTCGGACACTTAAACGAAAATGTCTAGTTTAATTAGATAGTATTATTATAGATTCCCTAATTGTTTATTATTGATATGAAATAGACATAAATAGACTACCCAACATTGATAAACAACGTAAACTTAACGTGCTTACGCACAGGCAAGTCTCCTAACCTTGTTACATTTAAGCAATAGTCTATTACATATTGCTGTCAATTATTGTGAAGTTATTTGCTTCTTGTTCAGCATAACTTTAAGAAATGAATCATTATTCATATATTGTTTTAAATTCGAGCGTATAATTGTTGTGTCAAACCAAATTGTTTTTGGTACCGACATCTTATAAGCTGAGAAATGGAACACCTTGATGTACAGGTGAAAACTGAAAACACCTTAATATAAGGTGCCGGGTAAATGTTGATTAGATATCAGACATAAAATTGTAGGATGATATTCATACTCCTAAGATCCCCTAACCAGATATCCGAAATCAAGAGCGGTTTCTAAGTCATTAAAGACTGATAGAACTGATTGAATAATATGGTTCATGTACTTTGAACCTTCAGTTATACATCATATGACATCTTTCAAATCAAACACATTGTGTTTTATGTTTTCAAATCGAACTTGCTGAGCATTTTGTAGCTCATTCTTGCATATATCTTCTTTTGCAGTTTTAAATGATAATCTCCAGTACTTCCTAGAGAACTAGACAAAAGAAAAGGACATGTTTACTAGTTTTATTTACTGTTTTTGAATAATTCAAGTCCTTTTAATAAGGCTTTGTTTGTAATAACTTAGCTACCTGAGAACGATGTAAACCGAACTTAATGATATGTAATATATTATCCATCCTTTATTACATCGAAAAATGCGTTATACTCTGGATATCTTTACATTCTTTAGCATAGTTTATACTAAGTAAATACCGCGTACAAATCTATAGCGACACTATACATCCTGAATGAGGGTATTTAAATGATAATTGAAAGTCCTATAAGCTCTGAGGTTACACTTAATGAGCGTCGGTAAGAGTGCCGATTCTTTTACCTGGAATGCGCCCCTCAGTTCTATGGACAATCTTTATCAGTTAATACTGTGAATGTCAGAATAGAATAGGGAACATCTGATATGAAAGAGGTATTTCATGAGATTACTGAAATCTATACATCCAAGTGAGGGTATCCAAACACAGATAAACATTCTGGTAGGAATTATCATACTGTTATGGGATACTGTGAACCCCTTGGATGAGATAGAAGTCTTATTTTAATTGAATATTTATAGTTGTAATAGTTTCACGTGAGCACCAGATCTGCTACAGGGAAGTGTAGAGGAATCTTGAGGGGGGCTGTCACAACAACATATCATTTAATAAGAATTTTTTTATTTATTTAAATCTTAATTTAATATATTTCAAAAATTTGGAAACGTCACATTCTTTTCAATATTAAACCATATAGGTTTTTCTCCAAAAATTTTTAATTATTCCTATATTTTCAATCTAGGTTTTTTATTTTTTAACCTTTTAATTTAATCATTCCAAGATCTTATTAACTACCCTCCGTCCCAGGATAAAAAGTCCTGGTTGCCTTTTTATACGCATATTAAGAAAAGAGGATAAAATGACAAAATTGTCCATATTTAAATTTCTCATATAGTTACATAGTTTATTTGTACATGAAGTAGTGATGCTCCATAAATATGCATAGAGGAATAGAAATATGACAATTAATACTAAGGGTATTATGGACAAATTATTATAAAAAAATAGATTATATTTAAGGTAAGTAGACTTTTAACATGAGACCTACCTAAAATAGTAATAAAGACTTTTATCCTGGGACGAGAGGGAGTAAATAAATCTTATAAATTTTCCGGTTGTCACATTCATTCTCCCTTATAAGGATTCGGAATCCCTGAAATCACTATTACACTAAAAGTCACATTTCTATTACTAGCCTTTAACCAAAAGTATAATCTTAACGCATTTACATATTTGGGCAAGTGTTGATTTGCCACTCTGCTTTTGACCCTCTCTGGAAGTCTAATTTCCTTACTATTTGTATCTATCCATCTTTAAATAACACCTTATATCTTAACTTTTCAATATCCCCTACTATCGGTTTTTACTATCATAGCACCACCTGTGTTTATTTTAACATCATTTATGTTTTATCTTACCTATCTTTGTGACATCACCATTGTCTATTTTACTCTAAAGCCCCACCCCCATGACTAGCTTTTTCTTATGAACCACTATAACAAGTGTTTCATTTTATGACACATCACCAATGTCTATTTAATTTTATTATGATTACCATCAACCAGTGTCGTAATTTGAATTTTATTATGACACATCACCAGTGTACTGCGGCTTCTTATTGGACATATATCACCAATGTCTATAACACAACGCCAGTGTCTGTTCCAATAATGACACAATCACCAGTTGTATATCCTTTTATGACACAATACTAGTGTCTAACTTTGTATTATTGACAACACCATATACCAGTGGTCTGTTTTTATTATGACACAACAAAACCAGTGTCCTGTTTTTGTTTTTGACACATCACCAGTGTCTGACTTTTTTATGACACAATCACCAGTGTCTCTATTTTATTATTCTGACATCCAATATATCCGATGTAATAAATCATTAACAACATTTGTCTTGCCGAGTCAAATAGCTTAGACATATACCAATAATTCGAATATCAATCGAAACAACGTGTCCTGGCCAAATTAAATTGGCAATACATTATCTTTAAAATGTCTGAAAATCATTTTGTGACCGTCATGATACTGCACTGATATATACAGTCCATTTGAGGATTACCCGTCATTTTGTGATCTTTGTCATATTACATCATACCGTGGTCATAACGATCCCTAGATCTCATGCAAACACTAGGTTAATGCTGCATTGGAATGCACTCCATCATCTGTCATTCTAAACACTAGATTACATAATGCATATCTTGATGACTATTTAAAAAAAAAAAAAATAACATTTTTGATATTTTTAAATCAATTTTTTTTGTCTAGCCGAAACAAATAGCGTAGACTCTTCCTTAAACCTGTTCCAAACAAAAAAAAATTGTTTTTGGATGTTAATCATGTTCGCAACATGGTTTACGAATGCGTTAGTGGATTTGAAGCCCACTTCTACATTACTCGTCACTCTGTTTTAAGGATAACAAAAAATTTCCAGTTTTTATTTTTAAATGGCACGTTAGTGCGAATTTATGCTTGATGTCAAAAATTTCGAAGTCTAGCATAGTTTAGAAGATTTGGAATTACTTGGATGCTTCCAACTCATCAATGTTCAATTTTTTACTTAATATGATCCCATTGCTTAATAGATTCTACCTCTATTTTCTATCATCCTTAAAAGCTTACTATACTAAAAAATCCTCAATTTCTTTCATCCACAACCTTTCTATATTCCAGTAAAATTCATCAAACATACACACATTATGAGTTTCAGGAACTTACCATAATCATATGGGTTTAGAAACTTATCCTAGTCAGACCAAAATCGTCCACTCGCTGAGGGGTTCCACTATACGATTATGAGTCACGAACTTACCATATACGTATGAGTTTAAAGAACTCGCACCCAATCTTAATATTCTCTAACTATCAAATATAAATATGAGAAAAAAATCACCTTCTCGTCATACGGTATATCGATAGCGTGACACCAATATTTCAATGATTGTCAATATAAAAAAGCTAAGTGGTTGTTAAACCAAGCACAAAATTCCCCCACTCATACAAGGAATTGTACAACTCAGCCACTAACATGAGTCCTCCATTGAAATCTCACCTAATTCTAACTTTCCCTTTACTCATACGAATTTCATTTAATTCGTATATCAACATTAATCACTCTTTCATGAGTTTATATAGTACAATTTTATAGTACAACTTTCGTACAACAATTCTGCTATAAAATTTTCAATCCATAGATTGATCATCTATCATTCCATGTCTTAATCAGATCACGTTGTGATCTTTCTTATAATCGTATTATATTACGATTCTTTTCTATCTTATGACCGTTTTGTTTTACGATCTTCTTATTTTTCACTTTAATCATATTATATTAGGATTTCTTTTATGCTTTTAGTCTTATAGACTTTGACTATTCATCATTACTCGTCCTCTTTATTATCAAAGTCGGGTAACTCCAGAGTGTTATCTGTATAAATTTTCAAGATTCCTTTCTTTGAATCTTATTTATCTTTTTCTTATACTTTAATAATGAATTCTCCAAAAATTCAATCTTTTAAATGCTTAAAACTCTTATTTGATGCTTTTATTCTTTATTCCTCATCCCCATGCCAGGGTTATAGCCCTAAGGTTACCCCTACTAAAGGTATTATAACCTACAGCTCCTTGATACACAACCTGTAGAGTACTGGTCCCAATAAATCCTGTGGGGGGGGGGGGGCGGTTCCCTTGAACCTCGAACCTGGTGCAGTCACGATACGATCATATTTACATAACTACTAACTACTCGAAGGAATGATATAGAACATAAATTGTTTATACAATAAACTCTGCTACATATCCCAAGGTCTTATAACCTTTATTTCTTTATCTATCATATTTTATCTTTTAAATTTCATAAAAAGGTTTACACAATTAACTTACATCAAATAACTAAATAGTTAACAACCATCTAATCTTGTCCTTTACTTTTGTAACTGTCTTTCCTCGAACATTCGCCTTAAATCTGAAATTTGTTATCATGATATAGCAAGGGTGAGCAACTACTTTGCTCAACAAGTTTAAATACAATAAAGATATATCATGATTGAAAGAATGAATAAGGTTTGGAATTTTTCAACAATATAATAATTGTGGAAGAGCAGGAATCAAAATTTCAATGATTGAATGACTGAATTTAATAATACAAGGTGTCAATAATGACCATGAACCAATTTAACTAAACCATAAGGTAATGAAGGTGATCAGCCTTTTATAGCTGATGAACATATACAATATGCACTAAGTGCGAATCAATAATTTAAGGATGTGAAATAATTATGAAGTATCAAACCACTAGCATGTTTGAAACATAACAACTCAAGTTTGAGTTAAGAAGAATTTTCTCAATATAAACTTGAGTAAGGTTAAGGAAACTTGTATGTACCGTCGATTACTGCTACGTAATTTAACTTAATCTCTTATGAAAGACCTATTAGTTATAAGATTGATCTTTAAATTAGAATCACATATATCACCTTATAATATCACTTCTTTATCAATAAATTATCTAATATTTAACCACATAACTAAATATTAGATAACAGCTTAGCACCATATGTATTCATAATTCTAAAGCTAGCTGATGAGTAGTTTTTATACCTACGAATTGGGTACTTTCGACTTGATGAATTTGTAAGTCTTTAGTTTTTTCATTTGGTTTTATGTGTTTTCATCTTATTATTGTATAATGTAGTTTTGTATTGCTATTACATGTTTGTGTATTACTTTTATGTATTTTTATGTTGTTTTGTAGGAATTGAAATAAAAGCCACTTGGATCGATGCGTTGTTGGCTTGAATTTGGCATTTCAGCTGCTTGTTTCTCAATTTCACCCATGATCCAATCTGAATCTCTTAAAACGCAAAGAACACAAGTTGTAGATCTTTGTCTTAGCTTTATCGAGCATCTAGAATCATCCAATTTGAAGTTCGTATGGAGAAGAGTTTATGGTCTTTTTACCATCGGATTTTGTATACATTGAACACATCAGCTACTTCCTGGCCAATTTGCGACTTTCTCCGGCTATTATCTCGATTAGCTCCAGTTATGAAAGTTGTAGAGCTACTTCTTAGCTTTCCATAACCTCTTTGACCGCCTTAATCCGAGTTTGGACGAAGAAATTATGGTCATTTTTTCAACAGACATTGAAGCTAGAAATCCAGACTCTTTGTCGCTCGCTGCAGCACGAATTCCCAGTGTAAACGGCCACGTTGCAGCGCCAAAATACAATAGCCTCACGCCGCAGCGCGAGGCACAAATTCTGGACAGAACAGGGTTGACCCAAAAACAAAAATTCTTCATTTCTACTTGCAACCTAGAGGGAGAAAAGAGAGAGGAGGCGGAAAAGCTTGGAGCAAGGAGATGAGAACATGGCCTTATGCCATGGTTCTTCAAGAGCTTCAATGGTGCTTCAATGGTGGAGCTTCATGTGTCAACAATGGTGGAGTTTCATCTACCAATTAAGGGAAGCCATCCTTTCTTTGTTTTTCCTCTAGTGGCTAGGACTCATTCTTGGAGATCTAGTGCTACAAATTGTAACACCAATGGAGACAGGGAATTGAATTAAAGTTCTAGTTTTTATTTAATACTTGTATTATCCATGGATGATTACCTAATATTTGGAATTGTTTGATTTATTAGTATGAATTAAACATTTATCTTGCTTTCCGTTGGATTGGTGACATGTGAATTAATTCATTGTATTTTGAGCTTAATGTTTAATTACTAAGGAATTGGTAATTAGCTTGGTATTCTATATGAAATTGGAAAATGGATTATAGATTCATACTATGAATATAATAACATGTGATTGTGTTATACATAATTTGTGTATTGTCAATTCATTATGACTGTCATGATCAAAAGGAGAGTTAAGAGCTTTGAACAAAGTGATGCACGACAAGTGTTTGACAAAACGCTTGTGTGTGGATATTGTGTTCTTAGCTCTTTACCTATCTATGTATGTTTTCAAATAAGTGTTTAATTAAGATCAAGGTGACTTGAAGTTGATAATTGGGACACGTTAGAGATAATTCCTCGTGGGATTGACTTTTACTTTCATTATATTACTTATTATACCGTGTATACTTGCGCGAGTTTTTCGGTTGCGAAATTGACCATCAAGTTTTTGGCGCCGTTGCCGGTTCTAATGTTTTCCAGTAGTGATTTCAATCGATTTGATCATAGGTTAAACTTTAATTCATGTATTCATTTCATTGTTGGACGTGTTTACCGATTGCAATAAATAGGTTGACAAGATAATAAGTAATGCATTGATCTTGTGCGAGACTTGGCGTAAGCTGGGGCCTCACAGTTCTATTTATTGTTATTATTTGCGAATTTGGATTAAAAAGACAATAAGTAAATGCATTGATCTTGTGCGAGACTTGGCGTAAGCTAAGGCCTCACAGTCCGATTTTACATGACATGTTAAAAAAAATTGATTTCTTCCCAAGCCGGTTTGTATTGTCAGTCCGATTTTGCTATACTTTAAGCTTGTTTTCATGTTTTATATAAAGTCGGGCTAAAGACTATAAAATAAGCTCTTCTTGGGAGGCAACCTAAGGCTAATCTTTTGTGTTAGCTAACTTTAGGCACCAAATAGCTACGAGCACGATTTGCTAACGAATCGCCAAGCAAAGCAAGGGACAAGGCACAAGCGAAGGCCAAAAGCAAGGCATAAGCTAGGCATAGCATTTTGTTGGTGCTTTTGAATGCAAAATGGCTCCCAAACGACTTATGGTGGGGAGGATGTCGTCGATGACGATTGACACAGCCTCAGGGAAGTTCTCTATTTTAATTTTGTCTATCTTTACATTGGGGGCAATGTTTTGTCTTAATTTTGGGGGTACTCGTGAGTGCATGGGGTGCTTGAGTTAGTATTATGTTAGTTATTTTTGATGTAGTATGCTTAGTTTTGCATATTAGATAAAATTTTGAAAAAATTTTGAAAATTTTAGAATTTCGAGCAATGTTTTGGTTGAATCATTATTGGGCCTATGATATGAGCTTAGAAAACATTTAGTGAAACTCTCGTGAAAATCCTTGAGCACACTAGTTTAAATTCTACCTCGAATATTGGTTCTACGATAGTTTATGCCCTTTTTCACTTTCTTGGCATTTTTATTCAACTGTTGAGTCAATTGTGTCTTAGAGAGTTTATATAACTTATTCTTGTGTAAAAGATATTGTTGAGACTCTATGATCTTGTTTAAACATCAATTAAAGCAAAGTTTGGCATTCATATAAGTTTGGGGGTATTCTTAGATTGTTTTGCATCTTAGCTTATTTTTTAAAAAATGTCTTCCTGAGTTGCATTTTGAATCATATGATGACTTGAGATGGAGCGTAAAATGCACTCACTCATGGACACATGTGAAACGAGATGGAGCGTAAAACGCACTCGTTCATTTACAGGTGAGATAGAGCATAAGATGCACTCACTAAATTCATAAAAAAGAAGGAAAAGAGAAGAAAAAGAAATCTATGGCATTTGTATGCGATGCTAGGGAAGATAGCTTGTTGATAATGAATATCCTTCTTATTCCCCTAGATTTATATGTTGTTATCGTAGTTGAGATTGATGTGGTAATAAGATTAAAGAGTTGATGTATTATATCTTTTATGTAGAGTTTGTTATATGTTCTTATTCTGAGTATAATGGGCGAATACAGTTTGGATGTGCTCAAATATTGTGGGTCGTGATTGTCATGGAACCAATGTATAGGTTAAAACTGTTAAACTTGCATGCTCTTGGATTATGTTGAGAGTTTTTGGTTTGGAAATCATTGAGGCCATCTTTTGATTTTCATTGATTCATTGCTCGCGTTATATGTTATTATTTAGTATGTAAAGTTTTTGTATTTGGTTTTGCTTGAGGACAAACAAATATTCAAGTTTGAGGGTATTTGATGAGTAGTTTTTATACCTACGAATTGGGTTACTTTCGACTTGATTAAATTTGTAAGTCTTTAGTTTTTTGTTTGGTTTTATGTGTTTTCATCTTATTATTGTGTAATGTAGTTTTGTATTGCTATTACATGTTTTTGTATTGCCTTTTATGTTATTTTTACGTTGTTTTGTATGAATTGAAATAAAAGCCACTTGGATCGATGCGTTGTTGGCTTTGAATTTGGCATTCTAGCTTGCTTGTTTCTCAATTTCACCCATGATCCAATCCGAATCTCTCAAAACTCAAAAAACAAAAGTTGTAGATCTTTGTCTTAGCTTTTCCGAGGCATCCAGAATCATCCAATTTGAAGTTCGTCTGAGAGAGTTATGGTTCTTTTTACCATCAGATTTTGCATGCATTTTACACATCAACTGCTTCCCGGCCAATTTGCGACTTGCTCCGGCCATTATCCTCGATGAGCTCCAGCTATGAAAGTTGTAGAGCTACTTCTTAGCTTTCCATAGCCTCTTTAATCGCCTTAATCCGAGTTCGGACGAAGAAGTTATGGTTATTTTTTTCCAAGAGGAGACGTCGAAGCTAGAAATCCAGACTCTTTGACCCTTGCTGCAGCTGCGAATTCCTAGTGTAAATGGCCATCCGCTGCAGCACACTAAAATGCAGTACGAGCTCACGCCGCACCCAAAAAAAAAAAACCGCGAGTTTTCAGGCCAAATGGTTGATGCCACAGTGCGAGACACGAATTCTGGGCAGAACAGGGTTGATAAAATGCCTATCCTACTGACCCAAAAGCAAAATTTCTTCATTTCTACTTGCAACCTAGAGGGAGAAAAGAGAGAGGAGGCGGAAGAGCTTGGGGCAAGGAGAGGAGGCCATGGCCTTATGCCATGGTTCTTCAAGAGCTTCAATGGTGCTTCAATGGTGGAGCTTCATGTACCAACAATGGTGGAGTTTCATTTACCAATTAAGGGAAGTCATCCTTTCTTTCTTTTTGCTCTAATGGCTAGGACTCATTCTTGGGGATCTAGTGCTACCAATTGTAAGACCAATGGAGACAGAGAATTGAATTAAACTTCTAGTTTTTATTTGATACTTGTATTATCCATGGATGATTACCTAATATTTGGAATATTTTGATTTATTAGTATGAATTAAACTTTTATCTTGTTTTCCGTTTGATTGGTGACATGTGAATTAATTCATTGTATTTTGAGCTTAATGTTTAATTATTAAGGAATTGGTAATTAGCTTGGTATTCTATATGAAATTAGAAAATGGATTATAGATTCATACCATGAATATAATAACATATGATTGTGTTATACATAATTTGTGTCTTGTCAATTCATTGTGACTGTCATGATCAAAAGGAGAGTTAAGAGCTTTGAACAAAGTGATACACGACAAGTGTTTGACAAAACGCTTGTGTGTGGATATTGTATTCTTAGCTCTTTACCTATCCATTTATGTTTTAAAATAAGTGTTTAATTAAAATCGAGGTGACTTGAAATTGATAATTGGGACACGTTAGAGATAATTCCTCGTGGGATCGATTTTTACTTTTATTATATTACTTATTAGACCGCATATACTTGCACGAGATTTTCGGTTGCGAAATCGACCAACACTAGCACACATCGAGTCTTTAACAGTGTTCAATATAGTATGCTGAGTGGTTTCCCACAAACAACTAACAAACTAATTTCCGTCTCGTCTACACTGTTTTCACAGTGAGTTAGATCGGTTGCTAGTTCGTATATACCTCCGCTCCCTTAAGGAATTATTTAGCTTAGCAACTATACATCAACTATTAAAGAATACGACTATACTTCTACTTTATCATAAATCTTATGACTTAACACTAAGTCTTTTATTCTATAAGTTCTCTTTATAATCCATTAAGCCTAAATATCTAAACCAACAAGTTGAATTATCCAACATACCAATCCAACAGCCTAGATTTAAACCAACATCCAATCCATCAACCTGGATTCAAACTATCCTACAATTCAGCAAACTAGATTTACTAATTCAGCAAACCGGATTCATTAATTCAGCAAACTATATTCACCAATTCAGCAAGCCGGATTCAATCAATTCAACAAACCGAAATATGAATAAAGCAAACCGGATTGGAAGCTGCATTCTTAAAATGACTTAACCTCTTTTAATCATCAATTTTTATTTTCTTCAAATCTTGCCACACATATGTACATATATTTCATACATAAAAATACTTTCCTTATGAAAGTTTTCAATTTCCTTTAACATTTTTCAAACGTTCGTTTTAACTTTCGAAACTAAGAAAAATGATCACTATCTTGCACAACTCTGATGACTCCAAATTTTTGATAGAATCTTATACATATTAACAAGTACTCCCAATTAAAATTTCGTGGTCATCGGATTCATAGAACTCCAATTTTAGTCGTTTTCGTGTCGAAAAACTCTACGTTTTTATTTTAGCCATAGATTCTTCGTTACAAGTTGGAATATGGCGATTTTTGGACAGGAAACTACCTAACTTCCTATGTTTCCGTGGTAAAAAGACCTGAATTTATTGCACCTTCCAAGGGGTAAAAACAGTTGCACGAAAGCTAGAGGTTAGCGGGTTTTTGGTCCCTTTTCCCCGATTTGAGGTCCTTCGCCACAATAGCCATAACTTTCATTCTACAAGGCCAACAGAATTCTCAAATTTTTACGGGACTCAAATAACATCCCCTATTATCACTCTAAATTTTTGTAAAATTTTTAGAGCACAAATAGTTGACTAAAAATATCTCCAAATGGGACTGACTCTTGTAGCAGCCTTTTTCCCCCTTTGAACCACCTAGGACTATTTTTACCAAAACAGTCACACGGCTTGGAAATTTATTATTCAATATAAATGAGATATTATAATGTTAAAATAATATTTCCTCTTTATTTTCATAATTCTTTATTTAAAGTATACAATATTTATGTATACTTAAATTAACTATTTTCTTTTCCCTTCTATAAATTGTTCTCAACAATTTAACTGTAATAAATATAATAATATACTTACTACATTAAAATCATACATACATTACATCTAATAACGTAATACATGATTTCTTTAATAAAATAGTGGGTATACCTTAAGTATATTTAATGCCACCAATTTAAAATAATTTATAGATTATTTAACTTACACCAAGGGATTAATTTTACCCATCTCATTTCCTTTAAATAAATTGCCTCTATAATTTATTTACATATAATAAATATATAATAATAATATATTTATTAAGCATAAAAGTCACATATTGCATAGTTCGTATTCACATATGCAACACGCTATCACATAACATATCATTTAATAAGAATTTTATTTATTTAAATTCTTAATTTAATGTATTTCAAAATTTTGAAACGTCACATTCTTTTCAATATTAAACCATATAGGTTTTTCTCGAAAATTTTAATTATTCCTCTATTTTCAATCTAGGTTTTATTCTTTAACCTTTAATTTAATCATTTAAGATCTTATAAATAAATCTTATAAATGTTCGGGTTGTCACAATCACACTCTCTAATCGTAGAGCCTGAGAATGCTGATGAAGAGATGGTTAGGACAGCTACTATGCCTGAGCCAAATCTTTATACAACGATGGCTAGAAATGCCTATGAGCCTGAGCCTATTGTTAAAGAAATGGTTGTGAAGGCGCCTATGTCCGAGCCAAAATGAAAAGAAAGAAGATTGAACAAGATGACAATTAAAAGGTCTCTAAAGAAAAATAAAGTAGAAAATGTTTCTAAGCCTAAAAATTTAGAGAAGGCTACAATTGAAGGGGATGATCAAAATGAAGGTTCTTCTGATGATTCCTTAGAACTCACCAAAGTGATTGATTAGGTGGTGCAGGACATCAGAAATGAACTAGGTAGTCATCCTCGTTCAATATATCTTTTCATCCAACTTGTTTCAGGACAAGAAAATGTTATATCTCAAGGGGAGGAAGATGAATGTATGACAGAAGAAATACCAAATCCTGGAAATATGGAGATAAAGGAAGAAGTGTCAGGAGCTCAAGGTGAAGAAGAAGACGAATAATTAAACAGGACCACTATTATCTTTAACAATAATAGTGATTTATTATTCTATTTTTTTTCTATCATGCCTTAGATGAAAGCTCTTTTGATGGGAGATCTGAGCTACATCACTTGGACCTATCAGAAATATCTAAATATCAATGTGTTATCTCAGAACTTCCCAAGAATTGTAAAGTTTGTCGGACGAATGATCACTTATGAAATACTTCAACTCCATCAGGTATCTTCCACAAAGTTACCTTCATCAATTCTATTGTAATGAACAAGGTTGGAGCCAAGATGGTTGAAGAGAAAGAAACAAGTGAGTACTTGAGCAGAACTCACGCTATGAAGCGTTTGTAGAGTCAAATACTACGAACGCAGAGCGTATATCTACTGAAGGTACACAATACTCTTATTTCCTAAACTTACCTTTTCTTCACTCTTCTAACCCATCTAACTTTATGGTCATAAAGCCCCAAAATCCTACGATCATAACCCAAATTAACCAACCCCAAAAACTATCATTACCTGTTCAAAATACTATATACTCACCATAAACTATCCCAGAACATGTATATTCTTAATCCCCTCCTCCACTAAATTCACTAATTCCAACACTTATCATCTCTCCGATCGCAGAGCCCCCAAGCTCTCCGATCGTAGAGCAACCAAACTTTGTACATCCAACTTCATCTATATTAAACAAATAACTACTACAAAATACAGCCTCCTCTCCTAACCCACAAACATTAGATATACCTTCCTCATCTCACACTCAAGTATTAAATCTTACAATTCAAACTCAGCTCAGTTAAAAGATGCTCAATGATATGACGAAAAAGTTCAGCAATAAGATGACATCTCTGAAAGTAGTGATTGACAAATCCTTAAAGAGAAGATATGACATCTACTTTAAAAATATTGATGAGCATGTCGAGGTAATGAAAAAGATGTAAGAGACCAACTATACCTCTATAAAGCTTCTCACAGATAATGTCTTTGGTCTAAGCTCAAGCATTCATCAGTTCAAGGAATTTGTAAGTGATGTCATCACCAGAGCAGATAATGTTATGACTATGGTTCATGAACAGCGTCAAGACTCTGACAAGAAATATGAAAACCTACGAGGAGTAGTTACACATTCTACAACTTAAGTCGAGTCTATGGTGGAAACCATTAAATTACTTATAACAGAGGTGGCTACCCTCAAGGAATATGCTGACAAAAAGGGGGAAAATGAAAGCATTTGTTAGAGCTCAATCATCATATCTTCCTCCACCTTCTAGACTTGAGCCTAAAGTCGTTCCTTTGGGTCGAGATCAGTCATCAAGAACTCCTCAATCATCGAGTGGAGTCACTCCTACTAGGTCGAGACTTCCAAACATAAACGATCCAAGCTTTTTGGGTAGAAATCTGTATGGGATAAATATAGAAGGCGAAGATCAGCTCAATATGCCATATCCAAGACCAAGAGACTCTCTAGAATATTTTAGAAGAAGAGACAAATCAAGCCATTGAGAGGAGAAGGGCTGAAGAAAAAAAATCCTCCAAGAAGGAGACAATACAAAAGACCTAGTAATAATTAAAGTTTTTTTTTTGCTCTGATATATGTAGTTTCAATACTTGCAATTATTTTTCTCTCATCTATAAATCTTAAATGTAATCAATAAAATTCATCTTTCTCTAGACAATACAGTTTCTCACTGTATAGTAAGGCATATTTAAATTTCACGTATTGTCTTGCATTTAAAATTGATGATTGTACTTAAACTATTTGTTTTGTCATCATCAAATAGGGGGATATTATTAGTACTTGCATTTATGTTAAACCTATTTGATTTGATGATGATTCAATTTTAATGTATATTTGTAAATAGTAGATTTTGTAAAATCCTTATTAAAAGAATTTTATGTAAAAGGACATAGTTTAAGGATCAAAATTGTTAGGTTGATCCAAATCGTATAGTAAAATCTTGTATTAGATAAGTTATCCCTAGTTAGAAGACGTTCGTAGAGCTAAAGGCAAAGTTACTCTAAGATCACCGAGTGAACTGAAGACAGTTAGAGATCATAGAGTATAAGCCAATTTGTAGAGCCAAATTCACAGAGCCACTCAAATTTGTAGAGCACAAATAACAAAGTATGTCACTCTACTATCAAATAAGTTATTCTACGAATTCACTCTATAAAAGTCCAAATCATAGATTACAGACTTCTGACAAATCAGTGACAGGTTATGAAAAGGGTTATAAACCTTAAACACACGATCCTCTGAGGTTATTCTCATATATATTTGCAATAAGGACAAGACATCAAAGGTTCTATCTAATAGCTAATTAGCAGGACACTTGTCTCCAACTGCACTATTCATAGTATTGAAGAAAGCGACCCACGGTGGTCTAAACAGATAGCATTTCAAAGTCAAACAATCGAAGATTGACAAGTGTCCAAATTAGAATGGAGCAACGGTAACTTTTCAACGAGTAGATCCCTAGAGAACTTTAGAAAAGGACAAAAATTTTAAGCATTGCAAAATAGAACAAATAGAAAAAGTCCAAGTGCTGAAACTTTAAGTTCGTACAAACTCTCCTCTACGATTAAAAGATATAACATCTGCTGCTAAGTCAATTGGAAAGAAACTTAAAACAACTTAGCAGCATCTCACAACAACCATCTTTCTTAGTGATTGATAATATCTTAGTGATCTTTTGTAATCCAAGTATATGTGACTTGAAAATTCTTTGTGACACTACAGAAAAAGGTTTATTTTCGACATAATTTTTCGTCGAGATTAGTCTTATTCCGTCGAAAATAGACTAATTTCGACGGAAAATTTCGTTGAAAATGCGTGCCTCGAGGATAAGTCCATCGAAAATTTCGTCGAAGATAGGTTATGGTCGACGGACTTATTCCCGACGAAAATTCTGTCGGACTTGAGCTATAATTGACGAAATTATTCCCGATGGACTTATTTCATTCGGAGATAAGCCTGATGTGGCGCCCCCAAATCCGGGTACTTGAAACCCATACTTGGTGCATCACGATACCATTTCTTTGAGCTGTTTAATAAATTACAAACTTAATATTTATATCAGAGTTGTCTATTTCCCAGGTATGGCAACCTTTAATTACATTCTTTACATGTCACATAATATATAAGATCACAATACAAAAGACTAATCATTACAGATAACACCTTGAAACATAATCCTTGAGCTTTCCTTTGCCCTTGTCTTTGTCAGAGCCTTCTGGTCGATCACACTTAGCCGAAAACATTTAAGTCAAAGCAAGAATGAGCATTCAATTGCTCAACAAGTAATAATAATTAATAATAATGCGCTGAAAGAAGTAAATGTTTTCTTTGAGGACTACTTCTACCACGAATCAATAGTGGTGAAGTCATTTAAAACCATTCTTAAACAACGGATCAAATCATTTTAAACTTTTTGAAACAACTGAGCGACTTTTGAATACTGAGTGGTCAAAAGACCATGAACTGTTATTTTTCATTTTTGAAAAGGTTTGAACAGAAATTCATCTGTAAACCGTCTGGTCTTACGGACACGGAGGATGATCAGTCCAGTTGTGCCCTGTATTGATCAACACTATATAATACATCACCGCCATTGGCGCATAAAATTTTCATCACCGCTTTTAGCGCATAAAATTTCCCATTTAGGGTTGTTCATACTCAGCCTGGAGTCCTAACTAAAACAATTTAGTTGGACGACTTTATCATAACCAATAACATTCGACAAATACTTTTCAAACCATGTCTAGCTGGGACAAATAGCTTAGACAATCTTTAAACTAGGTATACATACCGAAATTTAATAGTATGTATCAGAACTTATCAACGAATTTCGAATTCAAGGGTAATTGATAATGTACAATAGTTCATACAAGTGGGGACACTTGCATAACCAAACTTAGAATACAAATTTTTAATATGAGTCATAACAATTCAGTAATGAGATACTTTTAATAATGAACGAATCGAAGTAAATTCGAATTTATAATAATTATAACAATTTGTACAAGTGAGGACACTTGCACAAAGAACAGAACAATTTTGATTATAAATGCATCACATGAAACAATATCGAGATATTTGAAATCAATATATAAGCTGAATGAAGTTTAAGAATACTTGCATAATATATAGATCCATTGCATAAAGTAAATGCAAGGGTTACGACAATTGCATAAACGAATAACAAAGATCATTATGGATATGAATAATTAACAATAATTATTCACGAGCATGCTTTGAAATTGATAACTCATGTTGAGTTAGGAACTAGCAATAAATGTAAGGAGTTTAGCAATAATCAGGAATTTGCACAATATATACCTGTTTGCACAAAATAAAATAGTGCACAAGGTTTAGATACTTGTACAACAAAAGATTGAGTTAAGGAACTTGCTTACACAGATCCAATTCATAAAGTAAATGAAAAGGATGGGATACTTGCATACATAGATCTATTGCATAAAATAAATGTGTAGGTTCGGATACTTGCACCATAAAAGAAGTTGTGTAAGTTAGAAACTTGCACAATAAAAGATTGAGTTAAGATACTTGCACAACATACGAATCCAATTCATAATGTAAATGAAAAGGATGGGATAATTGCTCAATAATAGATTGAGTAAGATGAAACTTGCTTAGCAGAATAACAGTAAGATTTGAATACTGGTATAACATGAACCATGTATAACATATACCTGTTTGCACAAAATAAAAGTAGTGCATAAGGTTCAGATACTTGCCTTGGTCGTTGACTACTGCTATGCAATTTAATATGACTTCTTTTAAAAGACCTATCATTTATAAAATCGATCTCTCAATTAGCCAATCATATTATACCTTATAATATCACTTATTTATAAGTAAATTATCTAACATTCAACCACATAATCAAATATTAGATAACACATTAGCATCATACGCATTCAATTCTAAAGTTAGCACACATCGAATCTTTAACAGTGTTCAATATAGTATGCTGAGAGGTTTCCCACAAACAACCAACAAACTAGTTTCCGTCTCGTCTACACTGTTTTCACAGTGAGTTAGATCGGTTGCCAGTTCGTATATACCTCCGCTCTCTGAAGGAATTGTTTAGCCTAGATACTATACATCGACTATTAAAGAGTACGACTGTACCACTACCTTATGAATTAATACTAAGTCTTTCATTATTTAAGTCTTTCTTTATGGTCCCGTAGGTTAAGTAACCAATCCAGCAAACTGGATTCCAAATCCAGCAAATTGAATTCCCAAATCCAGCAAACTAGATTCCCAAATCCAGCAAACTGGATTCTAACCTGGATTCAAATTATTCAATTCAGTCAACTATTTTTACAATCCAGCAACCTGGATTCACTAACTTTTAATACAACAAACTAGATTCACTAATTCAACAAACTATTTTCCAATCCAGTATCCTGGATTCGAACTAACTTATAATACATCAAACTAGATTCACATTATTCAATTCAGCAAACTGGATGACACTATTCAGCAAACTGGATTCATTAATTCAGCTAACTGGATTCACTAATTCAGCTAGCTCGATTCAAACTGTTTTCTATTTTATTAAATAATTCATTTAATCGATCTAAAATGCCATAAACATTATACCACCTTACAAATAACCAAAACTCATATCAAAAATCTGTATGAACTATATTTAAGGTTCTCAAGTCATAAAATCTCATTTTTCAAATTTTTAACTTCACATAATTAATTAAATCCATTTATACATAACTTCATCATTTACACGAAAAATAGCAAAATAACTTCAAAATCATTTCTTTTCTGGAAATAGACTATATATAGTCCCCTTATGAAAATATACTTTTTCTGGAATTTTTAAAATCCATTTACTATATTTAAATAGTCCAAAATAGCTAAATCTTGCTATATTTTTCATAAATCGAAATTGCATCCAAACATTCTACACTTTTCAGGGTATGATTCTGCTATATATATATATATATACTCCCAATAATTATTTCATAATATTTGGAGCTAACCACAAAGAGTTATTCAAGAAAACTTTTGAAAATAGTCCTTCACGATAAAATCCATAACTTTCATTATACATAGTTAAAAATCTTTAAATTTTTACAGGACTCACAAAATTTCCCATATTATCATCCCAAATTTTCCAAGAATTTTTAGAGCACAAAAAGTTGATGAAATGGCCCCTGGATGTGAATAGTCAGCGGGTTCATTCCAGTTTTGAGAAAAATGTGGACTGTTTGTACCAAAACAGTCCATACGAATTTTGTACCAACTATTTTTGAGTTCTACCACTTAGATTTTGTAGTTAACTTATATATCTAGTACCATTCTTTGACGGATCGTAAAAAGAATTTGTGGATCTCAAATTATACACTTAGAAAGTGATGAAAAGTTAGGGTTTTCTAACCCTTTAGAAAATAGTTTTGCTTTTCTTTCTTTTAATCCAACTTGACAAGTTGGTGATGTGTGATGATTATTAACTTGTACTAGTTGTTCTCCTTTACAAGCAAGCTAGCTAATTTTTGATAACTCACCCATTTGGTTACATCCTTGCCGGCAGCCCCTCTTGATTTGTCCCACTTTTTTAGTCTTCTTTTATTGCTTTCATGTGTTAATTAAGTTGGTCCAATTATCTTTCAAGTGGGCTAACATTTGGGCTTTAATAAAATTCTTTTTGGGCTCATTTTTAATTACTTTGGGCCACCAGTTTTCTAATTTTATTAATACATGCTTGGTTACTAATTTAATAAGTGTTGGGCCAATTTAATTAGTCCACACATTAATTATCCAAGTTCATGCTTAATAAAATGAGTGGACTTGGTTAATAAATTAATTAGGCTAGTCCACTAGAATTCTTTTCTAATTGGACTATTAAAATTAACCATTCATATAACACATAATTCTCATTAATTAATATCCATATTAATTAATGTACAAAATTTATTCACTAACTATATTCACTTTAATTAAATAATTAATTAACTTACTATCTTATCAATTGTTTAATATGAATATTCTTATGTTAGTCCACTAATTTAAATAACTATTAGTGGGCTATACATAACTAACAATTAGTCACATATATTATCCACATAAGTAATAACATATTTATCATTATTGATAAATAATTATCATACACATTGAATCACATATTGTACATACATTCAAATATAATCAATACTTATATTTAGTATTCAAATTTCCTTAAGAAAATAAATTCTTATTATTCATAATACACACATACATCCATTTAAATATAATTATAACAATAATTGTATTAATCATTAAAATATATAATCATAGATCAAATTAGGTTTTGATCATTCCTTTATCTTTGTCGCATTTATCATACTTAGTCAATTTAAAATAAATTGATTAGTCTTACAAATTCTTATCCTAAAGAAATAATCATAGTAATAATAATATTATTAATAATTCATTTCTTAAAATATACATTTATCATTTGAATAATATAGTAATCATATTTTGTAAATAATCATAAATCTTTAATATAAAAATTAACTTATTAACAGAATATAATTTATAATTATCAACTATTTCTTTGATAAGAAATTTACTTGAAACCATATATAAAATAAATATATATGTACATATTATATAATCACATTTCTTTTCCTTGCACACATTTCCATACTTGCTTTAATATATAATAAAAATAATTTTATTATAAAAAAAAAATTCATACGTAAAATGTTTTATTTTAATATATCGAAAATCTTGGGTTATTACACCTGACACGTGTAATTTAGAGAAAAATCGAAATACTTTATTTTCGACGAAAATTTCATTCGAAATATGTTATTCCGTCGAGGTTATTAATATTTTTATAAATTGAAATACTATATTTTCGAGGAATTTTCGTGGGGATTAGGTTATTCTGCCCAAGTTAAGAATATTTTTTTTAAAAATATTTTTTTGTATTTGCAGTTTTTAGGTTTTTAAACCATAATTTGTACCTATTCCTATTTTCAACCAATTTTTCCTAACAATATATCACAACAAACAACATATACGCGAAAATAAGAACTACTCCGAACAACACATACATACAACAACATACACGTCCCCAACAATAATAAATATAAACTAAATAACAATAGATAATATTAATATACACAAGTTTAATAAAAAAAATAGGACTCAACAATGATTCACAATGTAAAATAAGGTAAAAGTAGAATTTATAATAACGTATGGCTATAATTTACATCATAAACTAAGTAAAAGTAAAATTATCTACAAACGATGGTTGGTACTACTATCGGTATGAGGAGGATTATCGGTTGGGGGTTGACGTTGTTGCTCTGGAATCTTAAAATCATCTTCATCATCCCCGCCATGCTCGGTATCATCCCCACCTGGCTCGACATCATCCCTCCGCTCGGCATCGTCACCCTACTGATACAATAAAAAATATAACATATTAGTAAACATAAATGAGAATTAAATAAACTACTAGATAATAATTAAGTAATAGACAAAATATAAAACAAAAAATAAATAAAAATATACTTAAGGAGTGGTTAGAGATTGACTCATCATCGGCCTAAAAAATCTAACAAAAGGGTTGTAGACACCCAAATTTTGCGCTTCGTATACTAACCGTGACAGGAGGGCAAAATCGTCAAATGAACCGGCCTGTGAGAGCGAGGGATGCACAAGTGCGAACACTCGACGCCACCGCAACGATTTGCAAATCAAAACCGACGTGACAGCAGGGCCGTCCGAAATGAGCATGCCCGAATGATGTGGCACGTCTCCCAGTGATTCTCGGACTGCAAAATACAAGCCTGTAGGCGAAAACTGACGTCACGACACGAGAAACAAGGTGCGGGTTGGAAAACGAGAAAATCAGCCCACCCAGCCGCAGATTGATCTGCGGCCAAACGATTAAAATAATGGTGGTGCGCACGGGACTCGAAACCAGGAAACCAGCTGAGTGCGATGGGGGGTGGGCCAGCCAGCCGCAGATCAATCTGCGGCTGCCCTAAACCAGCCTATTTCAGCTTAGTTTCGTTGCAGCATACAGGGGGGTTGGAAGAATTTGAGGGAAGAAGAAGGAAAAACAGCAACCAGCAGCTCGGAAATGGGAAAAACAGCAGCAAAAACAAGAGCAATTAGGAAAGAAAAAGAGTGAAAAGACTGAGGAATTGTACCAATGTTGTGAGATTACATCTCATATTTTCTACTCTACTCAATACACAAATTCATACATATTGTGAGGATTATTTGCAAGGTGAAAAAACCCTTTGTTATAGCATGTTGTTTTACCATTTTTTGTTAAGCTTTTTGTCATTCGAATTATATTAAATGTAGTTGTTCTTGTATATTGTTGTGAATCCTTGGATTGAGGGCTATTAGTGAGGGTTCCAAATGGAACGAAATTCCTCCTAATGGCCCGATGATATCCATTTGGTGATTTTTTAGCTCGTTGTAATGATGTATTGTGCATAGATCGTTTAAATTGCTATTCTTAGGATCTTGTGGGTGTGTAGCGATTTTGGATGTGAGCCTAGGAGCGCGACCCCGTGGTCCAAATCCGATGATGGACATCTTTTGATATATGTAGTAGGAGCGATGTGGTCTTCATTGTAAATATGTAAATCGTCGGGCCTTAAAACGACGCCAAGGCGAGAATCGTGTTTAAGGCCCCGAAATAGTGAAACTTGTGATTGTAGGCGTTTGGGGTTATTTTGATGGCTTACATGCCCATGAATAGCCCCGACGCGTGTTTATGCTCGATTTGATTTATGAGATGAAATTGATTTCAAAGATAAACGATAAGATTTTCATAAAATCAATCAAATTAGGTTGTTAGCATCACGAGGCTTAAAATGAGAAGTGTTAATGAATGTCGATTCCTCTTTAATGAGAAGGATAAAGGAAAAAATCGTTTTTCAAACATCACAAAATGGTTTTATAAAATAAAATGACGTTTTATTAAACCATTGTGCATAGGGTTAAAGAGATCCTAGAAATTGCCGTCATTGCATTCACAAGGCAACGTATAGATCTCGATTCCTATTTTGACGAAGGTTTAAAACTCTTGTTTTGCCAAAATGACACTTAATGAAAATCTCATAGTTTTGACAATTAAAATCAAACCTTTCTTATAAAGAATCAAGCTTTCTCGTATAAATCGAAGGACATTCTAAAGCACTCCTAAAACACGATTTTCCCCCAAAATTCAAATGATTCTTTCATACAAACTCACCACAACATTCACATGGGCACACACACACATACGTGCATACACACACACACATTCGAGAATTAAAGGATAGGAATGCATCAAGATTGCGGTAACCGTGTTTCACGGAAGTCGGGGGGTGCCTAACACCTTCCCCTCACTTAAGCAAGCCCCCGAACTCTATGAATCTCGATTCGCAGACCAATTAATTCGGAGTCACATATGAGCCAGCGATTTATAAAAAACGAAAATTCGGATGAGTTGGTACATCCATTTCAAATATACCAACTGGCGACTCTGGTTAATTGGCTCATCATAAAAAACGATACTTCAAAACCCCGTCGACATTCAAGCCGACCTTTTCCAAAAAATCATCTAATCAAAAGGCTAAAATTGGAAAAGACCAAATATCGCAAAGAAGCGAGAAAACCCGGCGTCGACAGCTGGCGACTCTGCTGGGGACATTAGAGGGCTTAAGCCGCATTTAAGTCTTGATGCTATCTTATCCTTCAAAAATTTATGAATATGTGTGTGCCTGCGATATTTTGATCATTTTTACTTTGTTGTGTGAATGTGTGTTTTGTTCAATAAGTGAATGATTGAATGGGATTGCTTTAATTTAAAGTAAAATCATTTGCATACGGTGAGGACGATGAATGTGAATGTATGTTGAGAGTGTACCTCCTCCTGAGGCGAACCTGTCGGTTGCTTATTACTGGACTCGAAGGGGCTGCTCCCCGGAGATGGCTCAGGAAACGCACCACCCAAATCCGCTCCAATCGAAAGGATTCAGACGAGTAGATTGCGAAGATTTGGGGACCTTCATGCCGAAAAGCCCGCGAGAGTAACCCTAGGGTAGGTCAGCCTCTGATAAACCTAACGAAAGGGAAGCTTCTTCATGCCCTTTTATCATTCAGTCAAATAAATGAATGTCATGTAAATGGCATATAACTGTCATACCGGCATCATCGTAATAAATATGTCCTGTATCATGTGATTACATCACCTGCACATATAAAGAGAATACTGACATGGTTTTGCAGGAGGGCAATCCGTGCCACGTACCAAGGTTTTCTAAAAACTTCTAAATACTATCCTGTCATCAAACACTGACCTTGTTTTGCAGGATAAGATTAAGAGAACCGTGAAAGCGTGGCATAACGATCACAAAGAACCCGGAGTAGGGGCATATTCGACCACAAAAAAAAAGGGAAAAAGAAAAAAAAAAGAATAAAAAGAAAAAGAAAAAAAATAGAAATCATGCATCAGTGTTGACATGCATCTGCCAACTTGTAACTGGCACAGTACTGAACTACGGCCCTTGTTTGTTTTGCGAAATTTGCCCCCACAACCCAACTAAGAGGCCGTAAAGTCCACACTCCATCCATCTAAATGGCAGAGGCCGATAGCCATGAAATTATAGTTCTGCCGAAATACGAGGGATTCATCCTAGGACTGAGATTAGCCCTGGGAATGTGAATCAAAAAGATGATAGTAGTTGGAGACTCGAATTGGTCATCCGGCAGGCCATGGGAATATACGGCACCAAAGGGCATAAATGGGACCTAGCTACGGGACTGCTGAGATATCTGGGAGCCGAAGAAGCCCACAGACAAATGAACGAAATACATGGCGATGTGTGCGGAGCCCATATGAGCAGAACATTTTTGGCAAAGAAAATCATGTGAACGGGTCACTACTGGCTAACCATGAAAATTGACTGCGATACTCATGTCAGGAAATGCCATCAATGCCAGATCCATGTCAATGCGATCCATGCACCTCCTAATGAGCTTCATTGCTTGACCTCACCGTGGCCAGTTGGACCGTGCAGCAGGTGATATCCCGGAAGGGGTAAATCCAGGAGTATGGCAGTGAATCCCGGCCAGTAGAAGATCAATGGGTTTTAAAATTCTGAGTTTTATTTTTAATCCCTGCACGCTCATGTCATTTTGTCATGTTATCCAAAAAAAAAAAAAGATCATGTGCTGAGATGTTTTATATATATGACAAGCATTTTTGTTTTATGTCAGGTACCCCGATTTGAGGCATTCTAGCCTGACAAGCGATAGGCCAAATTTGAAGGAGGATCACAATTTTGGTATAGAGCTAGATTTCGATCTAATGGGGCAGGACGAGACAGATATCGACAATACGCCTGGTGAGATCAAAGGATGGGTCGGGGGTAAACCCAAACCCAGTTTAGACCAAACCATCGCCATCAAATGTCAGAGCCCCTAACGATCACAAAGAACCCGGAGTAGGGGCAAATTCGAACACAAAAAAAAAAGAAAAAAAAAAAAAAAGAGAAAAAATAGTCGAGTTGTTGAGCCTGTATGGAGATATGTTCGCTTGGTCCCGTGGCGACGTGATTGGATTGGGACATCGACTGCCCATCAAGGAGGGTTCCGACCAATTAAGCAAAAGTTGAGAACTTGGAAACCTGATTTGGAGGTTGAAAATAAAGGACGAGATTGTCAAGCGGTTTAAAGCAGGAATCATCACGGTGTCTATTTACCCTGAATGGCTTTCCGACAGAATCCTAGTATCACAGCCTGGAGGAGAAGTAAGGGCCGCATCGACTAAAGAAATCTGAACGATGCCCTTAAGGAGGAGATATATGACAAATTCAAGATCAAACATTTTGATTCAGTCATTTACCAGCCCAAAATGAATGGGGCAGTGGGGGCTGCAAATAAAACACAAGGACGATCATGGGAAGAATGTCCGCCAATCATCGGGGATGGCCGGATTTATTGTCACTCACCCTGTTTGCCTATCGAACCTCAGTTCGCACATTTGCAGGGGCAACCCCTTACGCATCTCCCGGGCATACGACAAGAGGGTACGATCCCGAAAATTCAAAATAAACGATTTAGTCCTCAAAAGGATCGCACCCTGCCAAGACGAAGCTATGGGGTTTCGCTCTAAATCAAAAGGAGCCGTCACGATAAAAAAAATCCTCTCTGGGAGAGCCCTCATCTTACAAGGAATAGACGGAAGGCGTTCCCCAGCCCGTTAATTCTGACTCTGTGAAACCACTCTTTTAAAAATAAAAAAAAAAGTCAAAAAATCAAAAAATCAAAAAAATCAAAAATCCCCCTAACCTTTCAACAAATCAAAGGACCGGATCTTTTGTCAGCCCAGCGAGATACCGATGCAACCAGTACGAGGGAGATCACAAGAAAAGCAACTTAACACTGGGGCATTTGTCAACTACCCAGGAAATGATGACGTGCAAATTGGCACCCATGCAACAATCCCATCAACATGCACCATCATCATCAAATGCTACCTCATGTCAATTCAATCTTCAACGGTACGATCATCTGGCATTTGTCAAGCATAGTTTTCCCGGGATACGATGACCCGCGTGAAAGGGGATTTTATTTGACTTGATAGGAATCGGATTAATTCTGACAAGCAACCGTGGAGCACGATCGTGAGTATGATTAGACAAAGAAGGCTATTCAACCTTTTGATCGGGTACAAAGCCTTAATTCAAAGCAACGTTTGCGACAGAATCGACCTCATGTGACAGCCTTCACTTTGCATTCGCACAAACTTTCAGTTGTGGGGTATAAAACTATGACGACGATGATGGCAATTAACACGTAGTCAGACAGTCAATAATTATCAAGCTAATATCAAGAAGTCAGAGGATAAATGATTATCAAGCTAATGTCTCGAATCGTGGCCTGGGTTATTCGAGTAATTAAGCCCGAGGGATGTCTCTACACCTGGTGCCCTAAAGCCATCTGGTTTGGGAGTCGCTGGCCCAACACTCGTTACATGGGTAACTCAGAGCCTAAGAAAACGAGCATTACAGTAGAGGAGGCCCGAGCAGATTCGAATCGTGGCATGGGCTACTCGAGTAATTAAGCCTAAGGGATGTCTCTACATCTGGTGCCCTAAAGCCGTCTGGTTTGGGAGTCACCGGCCTAACATTCGCTACATGGGTAACTCAAGCCTAAGAAAACGAATCTTGCGCAAGGTCAAGCGAAGAATGAATGGTGCAGACCACCAGCTTGTCTCGAACCGTGGCCTTTGTTACTCGAGTAAATAAATCCGAAGGGGTGTCTGTACACCTAATGCCCCAAAACCGTCTGGTTCGGGAGTCATTGGTCCAAAACTCGTTAAATGGGTAACTTTGAATAGCCTAAGAAAACGAGACAAGTGAAGTGGGCTAATAAAGAGAAAAGATAATACGAAAAAAAAAAAAAAAAAAAACTCTCAGCCTTAAACAAGAGGTCATGGAAGAGAAACCCCTACTGAATGCTGCATCGCACAGTGCATTTGTCATATGACGTCAATCCTGCTAAGGACGTTGTCGAGAATGGAGACAGAATACCTTTGACGAGGGAAGGTAGTTCTTTTGAATTCGACCTTACTCACGTACAATGACCATGAATGCTTGAAGGTGTTCTTACGATTTCCTAACCCGTTAAATAGAAAATCATCAATTCACGAAGGATCAAAAAAAACTTCCAATCTAGTACATTCACGGTTCACAACTTGCTAGATTGTGCGATCAATAGATATTCAATTTCATGTGTTTTAACTGCATTTTTGTCAAGATTATAATATCTTTGTGTTGAACTAACACTAACGGCCCGAGCCTTCAAGTTTTGGCATTTGTTAGTCATCTGATATGCAGGATCTTGCAGAGCTGTGGATAACTCAGCACGATCAACGTCGCAAGTTCTCGATAGAAATTCTTGGTAGCGACACGCACCAAGGTAGGGGCAGTTAAGAATCGTGAAATGGAAGGAAGCTGAGGCTGCACAGAACTCCTCGTCATTGGGCTTCTCCCCAATCCTGACTATCACTGCCTCGACATCTAAATGATCCACGTGCATGAGCATATACAAAGATGATATAGTTCGGGGCGACAACATATCGGCCATCAGAAATGAGCAAAAGGCCAAGGAGCCCAACATAGCTGTCAATCATCACTGAGAGCGAAACAGACTGCCTCAAATGAAGACGACCAAGAACAGGCAGAATACCAAACCAATGAAACAGACTGCCTCAAATGAAGACGACCAAAAACAGGCAGAGTACCCAACCAATGTTGAAGTCTAGAGACAACACTTCACGACGGGGCGTGATCCAATCAGATGTTGGCAGGCAACGACGACTGTCGAATCATATCATTTGACTGAACAGGGGTCATTTCTATCTAAAACATATGTTGTGCACATGCATATGTCCATAACATATCTGCCAGATCATGCATAACATCTTTTTCATGCATGCAGGTACGATCAAAATGAAAATCTTCAGGAAAGTACGAGCACATCGCTTTCAACCTCACAAATGAACAGAGTGATGGCTTTTGCGGCATGGTACGTGGACGATGTTGGTGGGAGATCCAGGACATGAAGCCGATCACACATCCGACTTCAAGAAATCATAAAAAAAAAAAAAAAAAAAAAAAAAGACAAAAAACAACAAACCCTGGGAAGGGCTGAGATCCAAGCGAACCACGACAAAGATGGTGAGCACCCCTAGGAAGGGCTGATATCCACAAAAAGAAAAAAGACAAAAAACAACAAACCCTGGGAAGGGCTGAGATCCACGCGAGCCACAACAAGATGGTGAGCACCCCTGGGAAGGGCTGATATCCACAAAAAAAGAAAAAGACAAAAAATAACAAACCCTGGGAAGGGCTGAGATCCACGCGAGCCACAACAAGATGGTGAGCACCCCTGGGAAGGGCTGATATCCACAAAAAAAAAAGAAAAAGACAAAAAACAACAAACCCTGGGAAGGGCTGAGATCCACGCGAACCACAACAAAGATGGTGAGCACCCCTGGGAAGGGCTGATATCCACAAAAAGAAAAAAAGACAAAAAACAACAAACCCTGGGAAGGGCTGAGATCCACGCGAACCACAACAAGATGGTGAGCAACCCTGGGAAGGGCTGATATCCACAAAAAGAAAAAAGACAAAAAACAACAAACCCTGGGAAGGGCTGAGATCCAAGATAACCAACCGGCGACGATAACCGGGGGTTACGAGATGGGTGACCGGCGACGAAAACCGGCCCCGACAAGACAATCGACCGGCGACGATAACCGGCGATTACGAGATGGATGTCCGGCGACGAAAACCGGCTCCGACGAGATAACCAACCGGCGACGATAACCGGGGGTTACGACATGGGTGTCCGGCGACGAAAACCGGCCTCGACAAGACAATCGACCGGCGACGATAACCGGCGATTACGAGATGGATGTCCGGCGACGATAACCGGCTCCGGCAAGATAACCAACCGGCGACGATAACCGGGGGTTACGAGATGGGTGACCGGCGACGATACCCGGCCCCGACGAGACGATCGACCGGCGACGATAACCGGCGATTACGAGATGGATGTCCGGCGACGATAACCGGCTCCGGCAAGATAACCAACCGGCGACGATAACCGGGGGTTACAAGATGGGTGACCGGCGACGATACCCGGCCCCGACGGGACAATCGACCGGCGACGATAACCGGCGATTACGAGATGGATGTCCGGCGACGATAACCGGCTCCGACAAGATAACCAACCGGCGACGATAACCGGAGGTTACGAGATGGGTGACCGGCGACGATACCCGGCCCCGACGAGACGATCGACCGGCGACGATAACCGGCGATTACGAGATGGATGTCCGGCGACGAAAACCGGCTCCGACAAGATAACCAACCGGCGACGATAACCGGGGGTTACGAGATGGGCGACCGGCGACGATACCCGGCCCCGACGAGACAATCGACCGGCGACGATAACCGGCGATTACGAGATGGATGTCCGGCGACGAAAACCGGCTCCGACAAGATAACCAACCGGCGACGATAACCGGGGGTTACGAGATGGGTGACCGGCGACGATACCCGGCCCTGACGAGACAATCGACCGGCGACGATAACCGGCGATTACGAGATGGATGTCCGGCGACGAAAACCGACTCCGACAAGATAACCAACCGGCGACGATAACCGGGGGTTACGAGATGGGTGACCGGCGAAGATACCCGGCCCCGACGAGACAATTGACCGGCGACGATAACCGGCGATTACGAGATGGATGTCCGGCGACGAAAACCGGCTCCGACAAGCGGTGACACCTGTAGAATCGTATCAAAAGACTGTACAGGGGTCATTTTTCATTTTAAATGTTGTGTCACATGCATTGAATAAGTGATAATTCTGTACGTGATCCATGCAGGTGAGGTGTCAAGGTCCTAGCCTATCAGAGTCAAAAGCAATGGTTGCCAAGAACGATGTGCGAGGACGAATTCCAAGGATGCCCTTCAAAGCTAGTCAGGAGAATAACTTCCTTTGATGACAATGGGATGGAATAAGGTGATTACGAGAGGGGTGACCGGATATGAGACCCGACATTCACAGGACAATCGACCGGATACGAGACCCGGCGATTACGAGACGAGCGACAGGTTAGGGATTGATGCATTGACACCTTTACAAATGTGTTGCATGCCTTACATCTTGCGTTACATCATAAGTTGTATGTGTTGCACTGTCATTCTTATGCACTGTCATTCATGCATCGTGTGTCTACTTCTTTATCATGTTCATTTCATTTAACATTTCATAAACATGATAAAGAGGGGCAGCTGTAGACACCCAAATTTTGCGCTTCGTATACTAACCGTGACAGGAGGGCAAAATCGTCAAATGAACCGGCCTGTGAGAGCGAGGGATGCACAAGTGCGAACACTCGACGCCACCGCAACGATTTGCAAATCAAAACCGACGTGACAGCAGGGCCGTCCGAAATGAGCATGCCCGAATGATGTGGCACGTCTCCCAGTGATTCTCGAACTGCAAAATACAAGCCTGTAGGCGAAAACCGACGTCACGACACGAGAAACAAGGTGCGGGTTGGAAAACGAGAAAATCAGCCCACCCAGCCGCGGATTGATCTGCGGCCAAACGATTAAAATAATGGTGGTGCGCACGGGACTCGAAACCAGGAAACCAGCTGAGTGCGATGGGGGGTGGGCCAGCCAGCCGCAGATCAATCTGCGGCCAGCCGCAGATCAATCTGCGGCTGCCCTAAACCAGCCTATTTCAGCTTAGTTTCGTTGCAGCATACAGGGGGGTTGGAAGAATTTGAGGGAAGAAGAAGGAAAAACAGCAACCAGCAGCTCGGAAATGGGAAAAACAGCAGCAAAAACAAGAGCAATTAGGAAAGAAAAAGAGTGAAAAGAGTGAGGAATTGTACCAATGTTGTGAGATTACATCTCATATTTTCTACTCTACTCAATACACAAATTCATACATATTGTGAGGATTATTTGCAAGGTGAAAAAACCCTTTGTTATAGCATGTTGTTTTACCATTTTTTGTTAAGCTTTTTGTCATTCGAATTATATTAAATGTAGTTGTTCTTGTATATTGTTGTGAATCCTTGGATTGAGGGCTATTAGTGAGGGTTCCAAATGGAACGAAATTCCTCCTAATGGCCCGATGATATCCATTTGGTGATTTTTTAGCTCGTTGTAATGATGTATTGTGCATAGATCGTTTAAATTGCTATTCTTAGGATCTTGTGGGTGTGTAGCGATTTTGGATGTGAGCCTAGGAGCGCGACCCCGTGGTCCAAATCCGATGATGGACATCTTTTGATATATGTAGTAGGAGCGATGTGGTCTTCATTGTAAATATGTAAATCGTCGGGCCTTAAAACGACGCCAAGGCGAGAATCGTGTTTAAGGCCCCGAAATAGTGAAACTTGTGATTGTAGGCGTTTGGGGTTATTTTGATGGCTTACATGCCCATGAATAGCCCCGACGCGTGTTTATGCTCGATTTGATTTATGAGATGAAATTGATTTCAAAGATAAACGATAAGATTTTCATAAAATCAATCAAATTAGGTTGTTAGCATCACGAGGCTTAAAATGAGAAGTGTTAATGAATGTCGATTCCTCTTTAATGAGAAGGATAAAGGAAAAATCGTTTTCAAACATCACAAAATGGTTTTATAAAATAAAATGACGTTTTATTAAACCATTGTGCATAGGGTTAAAGAGATCCTAGAAATTGCCGTCATTGCATTCACAAGGCAACGTATAGATCTCGATTCCTATTTTGACGAAGGTTTAAAACTCTTGTTTTGCCAAAATGACACTTAATGAAAATCTCATAGTTTTGACAATTAAAATCAAACCTTTCTTATAAAGAATCAAGCTTTCTCGTATAAATCGAAGGACATTCTAAAGCACTCCTAAAACACGATTTTCCCCCAAAATCCAAATGATTCTTTCATACAAACTCACCACAACATTCACATGGGCACACACACACATACGTGCATACACACACACATTCGAGAATTAAAGGATAGGAATGTATCAAGATTGCGGTAACCGTGTTTCACGGAAGTCGGGGGGTGCCTAACACCTTCCCCTCACTTAAGCAAGCCCCCGAACTCTATGAATCTCGATTCGCAGACCAATTAATTCGGAGTCACATATGAGCCAGCGATTTATAAAAAACGAAAATTCGGATGAGTTGGTACATCCATTTCAAATATACCAACTGGCGACTCTGGTTAATTGGCTCATCATAAAAAACGATACTTCAAAACCCCGTCGACATTCAAGCCGACCTTTTCCAAAAAATCATCTAATCAAAAGGCTAAAATTGGAAAAGACCAAATATCGCATAAGACGAAAAAATCGGCGTCGACAAGGGTAACCACCATCCGTACAACCTTGTCGCGTATCGGGTCGAACTACTCCGACAGGATATCCGTACTCTCTGCAGTCGCCCTCGCTGTAATGTCTTGAGCAAGCTAATATAGGCGAGTACGGGTAGGTAAATCATGCTGACAGAATATCAGATTCATATCAAATAACAACTCGTGTCATAACTCTCTAGAATATCTCATCGGACAAGTCAACACCCGTATGAGATGGTCCAATAGGTACTCTTGGACGCTGACGATGGCTAGAGCTTGTGAAAATAGAAACAACTGGAAAATATTTACGAACCAATATAAATTTTGAAAGAACGAGAAATACCTCTAGGGAATGTATATGGTGGTATCTGCAGTTAACCCAACAGTCGATACATACTCGTACTGCTGCTAGGGGATCCTGAGACGCGACCCAAAGAGTCATCTCCTCATCATGAGATAAGGTAATCTCGAACATAGGGACGGTAGAATCTAACGGCTCAGGATCTCACCTAGCAGCCCACAACTCAGTTGCACGCTGGTTCTAAAGCTTCTGAAATCGGTCTTATAATTTATTGTTTACATATTAGTTATTTAAAGAATTTAATTAACTACCCTACAATATTAGTTGTATCTTTAATAATATAAAATCATATATTTTAAACATGTGGGTTATCGCCAATAACTGTAACTTTGAGAAACTAGTTTACCTTTTAATGAATATTGTACATAGCTAGCATCATATCTAATTTGTTATAAAAATATGTATTTCAACTTATGGGACAAATTAGCATACAATTTAATAATTAAACATGCATATGGAGATTTGTGGAATATGCATGCAGGTTTGCTAAATTGTAGTTGTCAATAGTAATGTCAAATTCAATTATAGTAAAGCTTTGGACCCGGTATAGACACCTGAATTAGACTTACTGCATCAACTTAATTACATGTACATATGTATGTATAGCAATATTGTTGGCTTGCACATGTATAGTTGTAGATTAATTTTCATGATTATTAATGACAGGATAAATCAAGATGAGGTTTAGATCAAGCAACCTTAATGTTTATGTCAGCCTAGTTACTTCCGTATGGAACTAAGTCGTATCATCAACATTCAATTTAGAAAGAGCACGTATCATCTTGTTATGAGAGGTCTCCACAAAGTTTAAGACATTTGTTGACTCTATTACTATTCAAATTGTCCACAGAACCACTTGTTCTTCAATAATTCCAATCCAAGTAAATTTTATTTGTTGAGATGTATATACATCATCTCGGTCAGGAAAACTATAAAATAAAAACAGAGTATAGGCATCCCCCAATTAGTCTATATAAATATTTTTATCTTGCAATGTGTCTACACATCCTTTTATTGGCACTAACTCAGAATTTTTTTTTTCCAATTTATTTCTTCTAAATCAGATGATGTTTTGCCAACCATTGTGCTGAAAGACATTTCAACACCCATTACAGGCTCATTATTATTTATATATATCTTATTATACCCACTCCAAGACATAATTTGTATACCCTTACTTTCACTTCCCTTATCATTGTACATCAATTGATCTTAATCTGTCACAAAATATAAACATTCCTCATCTTCACTATACCCAAAAATTAGAATTTTCTTGGACCATTTATCTCTTCTAGACAATTCATCAAACACACAATAGGCATTATCAAGAGTCTTTGATATTTTGGACCTCAATTGAGTTGTCTCTGCAACTAATATATTTTTTTTCTCAAAAAGTTTAGCTAAACCAATCGCATGATGTAAACTATAGGGTCACGCAGCAAGAACTTCACATTGAATTTCATCTTTTATACCATACCTATCAGGAAACTTTCATTGAATCCGTAGATCTTTGTAGTTAATAGTTAGAATTATACCTCATAATCAGTTACTGATGTGGTTTATACGAGCTTAGAGAATTGTGTGCCTGGATCCTCGCATGGTGAAGAACTAAATTGAATATGGGTTTGCAAAACTGTTGGGTCGCCATCAACATAGCCAGGACAATTGATTTTACTCTTCCCCCACTGTTGACCAACTTGATGGCTCCGAAATTGATGTTGCAATCTATCAAGTTTGGGTGCTTTGGGCTCAATTTTAATTCGCCACTTTGAAGTGTTGATCTACCCCAAGTAAGCATAGAAGCACAAAACTCCTACTTTTTTATTTCGTTTTTTCTAAGCATGCCTGGTAGGCAACTTACATAAGTATTCATATACTTGGGCATGTTTGCTGCCCAAGTTGTTTTTTTTTTAATTCCAGTTTTATGGAACAGTTGGGGGATTTATCTAGTCTTTGACTTTTGACCAAATTTGTTTGTTTGCTTACCTTTCTTAACTAACTTACTTAGTCCATGTCTATTCATATACACATAAAGGTACATTACATTTTTACTTTCTTCCATACAATGATCTTTTAACTTTCCTTAATAAATTATAATCTACATTTCTAGACTATAATTTTAACTTTATTGAAAAAATAAAATTCCTATTTTCTATTACTTTATGTACAAATTTTTTTGGCTATTACAGAAATTTATTAAACATGTTTCTAAAAGTTTTGACAAATATAAATAGTTACTCACTTTATATACGACGATACTTCGGGCATATTTAAAAATACGTACAAAGATATAATTCTCAAATCTTTGTCACTCAAGTAATGTATCGTCTCATGGCCAATTAGTTTAGCCGGATAGGTGAATACAAATAACTTCATCACTACGAGATAGTAGTCCAACCACCTCATTTTGACTTAAACGGTTATGCTTTGTTGAAACAACATCCTCGAAGTATAAGGAGCAGAAGTTGACAGTCTCTTCCTTCATACCTTTTGCACGAACTTTGTTTTTCACTTTCTACTTTAATCGACGTATATACTTGAAATATGATGCATTGATAAAAATTACATATAAACGTGAGAATTAAATATCATCAAAATGAAAATATAGATGATATTACCTCTCAAAAGGATACATCCACCGATATTGCACTAGTCCTCCAAGCTTAAGTTTCGTGGCTAGATGAATAGAGAAATGTCCCATCGAGTCAAAGAAACCTAGAGGGAAGATCATTTCGAGCTTACACATTGTAAGCACTATATTTTCTCTATCTGCTCCACATCACTGTACCTTATAACTGTTGAACATAGATTCTGAAAGAAATTTGAAAGTTCGGTCAAGGCATCTATAACTTTCTTGGGTAACATCTCACAAAATGCAATTGGCATCAACTTCTGCATAAATACATGACAATTGTGACTCTTAACCCCATTAATTTTCAACTACTCAACTTTAGTACAATGAGTTATGTTAGAAGCATATCCATCTGGGAGCTTCAACATACTTACCCACTTACAAATGTCTTCAAACTATTGATTTGTAAGAGAAAATAGGGCTTTTAGTTTTGACTTGTCAGGTCGGAGCCACAATTTTCGCCTTATATTCAGTGCCTCCAAGTCTAATCTTGCCTTGTTATTGTCCTTTATTTTATCACTCACATCTAGCACGGTGTAAAATAAGTTGTCAAATACATTCTTCTTTATATGCATGACATCTATATAATGATGGACTATCAGTGTGGCCTAGTATGACAACTCAAACAATATGCATGAGTGTGTCCAGTTATGAGTCTTCCCATAACTATGGCTCTCAGCTTACTGTGCTTCTTCCCTGCTGGGGGAAATTTCAACTCGTTCAACCAACCTAAAACCACATTGCCCGACAACCCGCTTTTTCTCTATCTTTCTGCTAAACTGTACATATATCTTTCTGTAACTATGATCAACAGGTAAGAATCTACAAGCAGTTCCAAAGAAACTAGATTTCCCACCATACTTCAACTGTTTACCTTGAACATCTCCCATACAGACTGGACATGACAGCTTCCTGTAAGTCGACCATTCACTTATCATTTCAAATGTTGGAAAGTCAGTGATAGTTCACAACACGGCTGCCTTCAACACAAAGTTTTCTTTCACCGATTTATCATAGGTTTGGACTCCTGTCTCCCATAACATCTTAAGTTGATCGACTAACTGCATGAGGTACAAGTTTATGTCTTTTGTAGGACTTTTATCCCTCGATATGAGTAAAGTCAAGAACAAATGCGGATCCCTCATGCACATGATGGTGGAAAATTGTAAGCTACCATAATCGCTAGCCAAATAAAGTACTCTCACTAAAACTATTAAACAGGCAAAAGTCATCTGTAGTCATGTCAAACCTGACATTCCGAACCTCCTCAGCAAATTGTGAAAAATGTTCATCAAAGTTCTTCAATTCATATCCATCTGCAGGGTGAGTCAGCTGACCAGGCACAACGTCCCTTGTTTTATGCCAACTCATATGCTCAGCAGTCTGTGACAACATGAATAGTCGTTGAAGCCTCGGTACAAGAGGAAAGTATTGTAAGATCTTTTTAGGCACATGTTTCTCCTTCTTCCCACGTTTTATCATCTTGTACCGAGGTAACTTGCAGATATCACATTGCACCTCATCTCTGTCCTCCTCATAGTATAACATGCAATCCTACTCACAAGCATCGATCTTCTCATAACCTAGATTTAACACATTTACTATTTTCTTCACTTCATAGTAATTCGAGGGCAAGGTATGGTCCTTATGTATGAACTGGCTGATAAAAGCAAGTAAATCAATAAAGCATCTCTCATTATAGACATGCTCATTCTTGAAGTGTAAGAGCTTCGTCGCTGCAAATAGTCTGGTGTACTTATCATTTTCCTCGTACAATGGGACCTCAGATTCAGATAACATTTTGTAAAAGGCAGCTACCGTGTCATTTGGCTCTTACTGACCATTGCTTGATGAATGCTCGTTTGTACCCCAATCAATATTGTTAGGGCCATAAGCATTGACCAACATCTCCACAGCATCATCGTTATCGCCATCTGATTCCCCATGAAATGGTTGGTCTACATTATCGGTCATTTTCCTCACCTCAACTAATTCCCTGTGATGAATCCATATGAAATACCCATCCGCAAACCCCCGTGAAAACAAGTTAAATTTAATGTCGTCGGCTTTCTTCCAAATCAAGTTTTTTTATTTGACATGCGGACATCTCATCCTTCCATTCGGATTATTAACATGTTCATTTGCAAACTTCAAAAAGTTACACACCTCATCACGGTACTCACCAACTAATCCCCTCCTATCAAGCAGTGTCTTATGGTACATCTAACTCCGGTCATCTAACATCTTTAATTGAACAAAAGGCACAATCAGATCAGGGTTAGCATAGGCGATCTATACATGGATCCTACATATCTTCATCTAATGTCTAAAGGGGTCAGGCTTCTATCCCGTTCCTAGATGCGTCTCCTCACTAGTGCCAACACCTTGAGTACGTTTCTTCTACTTCAAGAAAATTTTGACACCACCTCCCCATGGTGTCCAACTACACGAAAATAGACCAAGACAACTTAGTCTAAGTATGCACTGAGAAAACATGCAGAGATACCAGCTCGAAAATCCTCAAAACAAAAAAGACGTACTCAAGTTGTTTGCACCGATCTAAGTGAGAGACATAATATCCAGGAACAGTCCCAGACTAGGGACTATTCGGCACTCACTCATAATGAGTGAATGTCAAACGAGTTTCTAAGCTTCTAACCAAACTACATGCACAGGTATTCAGCTTATTTTAGTTGTGGTAACTAAGCAAATGTAACTTAAATTAGTTAATATTATTTTATTATATTATATAATTTAGTTTTAGTATTTTATTTTATTTTACTTCATTTGTTTTATTTTATTTTATTTTAATATATTTTTGTCTATGTATTTTATTTTTATTTATTTTATTTTAGTTATTTATATTAATTTATTTTATTTTGCTATATAATATAATAGTATATTATATTATTTAATATGTTATGTTATTTTATTTTTTTATTTTATATGGTAATATATTATATTATATTATATTATTAGTAAGAAACTAAGTAAATACTACTTAGTTGATTTTAATAGGGGTAGCACGTGTAGGCAATAATATTATTTATACTTTTATTTTACAATTTATTCTTTTATTATATTATATTATATTATTTGTACTTTTATTTTATTAAACTATATTATTTTATATTACATTATATTATTTTTATTTTTATTTTACTATTTATACTTTTATTATATTATTTTATATTATTTATACTTTTATTTTATTTTAGGAGTACTAAACTAAATAAATGCTACGTAGCTTTTCTTTTTTTTAGAGGCAAACTAAGTCCTAGTTTATTTTTAATGGTTAAGTATTGATTTGTTTATTTTCTTTTATAATTTCAACGAAATTTCATTTAAAAATAAATTAGCCCTTAATTGACAACTAACAATCCTTGCAAAGTCACAATTATGAACCAAAACAATACATTTCACTCAAAACAATAAAGAATCCAAAGGCAATATAACATTATAAAGCAATTTTTTGCTATCGAGTTCTGAAAATATCTAAGTTCAAATATCCCAATCACAGCGGATCCAAACAAAACAATAATGTAAAATATGAGTTCTCATAATCATAATATTGGAAAACAGCAACTATCCTTCAAATTACATTAAGCAATTTATACCATTTTTGGAAGAAAAAAAAAAAAAAAACCCTAATTATAGCAGATCCAAAAAAAACCCAATTTAAAATCATACAAGCCTTGATAATAAGGGGGAAAATAGACATATAATTGCTCCATTCATGCGAATAGACATATAACTGCTCCATTCATGTCAACAAGGCATCAATATTAAAGTGACCAACTAGCACCATCAATGATGTTTGCTCAAATTGAATTTGACCAACTAGCGCCATCAATTTTGCTTTCTCAAATTAAATTTTTCATTCACTCGTTGGTTTATATATCACATACAAATTAAATCTATTAAATTAATTGGGACTAACCTTCAATTCAAGAGGAAACAATGGAGGAAATTTAGGGGTTTTTTTGCCTCCCAATAGCCACATGATTGAGCACCACCAACCAACAATTTGCGCACCAACAATACCACAACAGCTCTCCAAAACCACCAAAAAGCCATCGCACGGCAAGAGGTTGCTTTCTTTCTTAGTTGGCTTAATTGACGGCACTAGAAGGTCGTTAGGTGGGGCCGAGAGATCGGCGATGGAGGGGGAGGATTATAGGGATGGGGAGGAGTATCGGCCGACGGTGGAAGGGGAGGATCGGAGGAGGGAGAGAAAGGAGGATTGTGTGGCAATATAGGTTGTTTTTTCTTTTCATCTCAACTGCGGCGTAACAAGGAAGCGAAGTAAGTTAAAAAAAACTTATTTTTGACATAATATTTCATTGGGAATAATTCCGTCGAACTAAGCTTATCCCCGATGAAAATTTTCGTCGAGAATATGTTTCGCGCTAGTGGGAAAGATGGCGTCAATGGTGCACACCAATTCTGACTGAATTTTGTCGTAAATACCTTATGTTCGACGGAATTAAGTTCGACGAAAAATTCCGTCGAAAATAGCTTGTTTTCGATGGAATTTATTCTGTCGGAAATAAGTGTTTTTCTTGTAGTGTGAATCAGTTATGTAATAGTTATATGTGAACTAATCTTTGTGATTACCCTATTTAGTGGAATATCCTTACTCGCGTAGTAAAAGAGAGGACTATGAGACTTTGGTGCTCCGAACCTCTTCAAAATATGTGTACTTTACTTTTTGCACTTTTTCTTTTTGTCACTCTACATTCTGCTACTGTGACTTATTTCTGCATTGTTCACTAAATTTAGAGCTTTGTGTTTTCATATAATCTTTGAAGGGGTTCTCAACATATAATTTCGCTATGCTTAACTTATCAATTAACTTGTTTAACTGATTTGGTAATAACTCTTTAAAAAGAAAGTTTAAATAATCTATTCAACCCCCCTTCTAGACCTCTTTGTGCCTTTGGGAATAACAACTTAAGTGATCAACATTTAGGCTCTATTTGGATGTCGAGAATCTTGTCTGGAAAATGATTTTTGGCAAAATTAAAGTAAAGTAGCAGAAGGTAAATGAAAAGAAAAATAAAAAAAGAAAATTACTCTCTTGCAAGTGTTTGGCATACATTATAATTTATAGAAAAATAGACCAAAACTTTCTTGTGAGGCAAGATCCTATCAGAAATATAGGATGAGATTTAAGGGGAGAAAATTTCTTACAGGAAAATAGATAGTAGTGGGACCTACAATTTTCCATGATGCCTAAACACACATGAAAAGAAAAATAAACAGTTATGTTCTTTATTTTCCTTTCCTTAATTTCCTGTCATTCAAACGATGGTTTACAATTTATTAAAAATAATAATAAAAGAACAAATCTCTTTCAAAAAATTTTAAACAAGTTTTTTGATAGAGTCCTACTATATATTGCGAAAGATTTTTTTATCGAATTATGATTGTGATGTATACCAATACATGATGTTGGGGCCTGGTTTGTTGGGCCCGGTAGATCCGGTAGGACTTATCCTACGTGGAGGTATGGCGTGGTTGGGTTATTTGACAGTTAAGGAATTTGCAGTCCTGACTGTAATTGAACTTTAACTCCTAAGGAAAGAATCAGGATTATATTCGATTCCCTTTCTTTAAGAAAGTTGACTTCTATCCTATTACAACATGGGGACGAAGCAGTAAAGGAGGTGTGATCATCTATAAATACGAGGTTAAACCAGCGACTGTAATGACTTTTTGAGCACTAAAATTACAAGCCTCCATTATTAATTCTTTGAGTAGCTTGTACTTATTCTTACTTCGGAGCTATCCACCAGCGACTCCGACCTTCAACTCTCTGAGTGTGTTCTCATTTTTGTGCAGGATTTGACGCGTATTTGGTGATTGGACACATGGTGAAATCATAGCGCTAACATTAGTGCTACAAGGAGGGCCTTTAGTGCATAAAAATTTTTAATCACTTTGACAGGCAATAGGAGAAAGAATAATCATGGTGAATATGACATCGAATCGAGTTGAAAATTCGGTCGATCATACGGCTTAGCCTAGGGGATCAGTCAAAGATCGACTCAAGAGACCGGTGAAGGATAGGCTAGCGGTCATACCACAGGACCCCAGAGAGCGCAGTCGGCGCCAACATGACGATAGTTATTTTCCAGTAGTTAGAAGACGTCACAATCCCCTGATCGTGTCGATGGCACCCCGTCCTGGATACGTACTCAACGGGAGAGTGGCAGGGATGAGCGGGATCAACGACAGTTAATCCTGACCCGAAAGAAGCATCAGAACCAGGTCGCTATGGAAGCGTTGCGCCTTCAGTAGCAGGAGATCGACGCCTAATTGAATAAATTGGTGGTCGAGAAGGAGGTTTCTTCAAGTCGACCACGTGATCGGGAGATTTTAGTTCCAAGTTGATCCAGGACTCATCGTTCAGACGGTTCAGGACAAGAAGTGAGCAGGCATTGAAGGCGCTCGAGGGACATGAGCAGACCAAAGAGTCGCTCCCGAATTCGCGACAGGCATAGAGACCGCTCGTAGGACCTGAGCAGGCTGAAAAGTCACTCCCCGATCTGCGGCAGGCACCAAAGCCCTTCGCAGGATCTGAACAGGCCAAAGAGTCGCTCCCCAATCCGCAGGAGGCACAAAAGCCGCTCACAGGACAGAAGTAGGCCGAAAAGCTGCACACTAGATCGGAGTAGACGTCAAAACTGCTCTAGGAATAATTCTTTGGAGAGAGGGAGATCGGGGTATATAAGGAGGATGGGTTCTCCGAACAACACAAGGGACATGCTTGAGTAATCTTCCTGGAAGGACGAGACTGATTCCCTTGCAAAAAGATTAGAGGAAGTGGAGTAGAGGTTGACGACATCCGATCAGATAAAGGAGTTACCGAACAATGCGAAGTCGCCTTTCACTCTGGTAATAAAATGAGTAAAGGCCGACAAATCAAAGAAAATGCCATCATTGGAGACATATGACGACACGAGAGATCCATACGACCACACACATGCTTATAATCAAATTATGGACTACTACAACCATCTCGATGCTGCCAAATATCACATGTTTATCACTACACTAAAGCATAAGGCTCGGGAATGGATGACGTCTCTTGCTCCGAACTCTATCAGTTCATGGGAATAATTATGTGACAAATTTCATGCTAGATTCGGAAGTAACAAACAGAGGGGAAAGTTGACGACGTCTCTGATGCAGGTCAAACAGCATTCCGATGAAAATCTCGGCTAGTATGTGAGGAGGTTCAGGGAAGCGGTCGGCACTGTGACCGACCTAAACGTGCAACAAGTTATAGGATTCTTTACTACAGGGTTGGACATTGCAAAGTCCAAGGAGCTGATAAAAGACCTTATCCTTAATCCCCCAAGTGACTTGTCGGAGGCCTACAGTCGGGCTGATAGTTTTATCACTCTTGAAGAAGCTATCGGAAGCTTGCAGCCTCAGACATAATTAGAGGAGAAGCCAAAAGACCCGGGACCGAAATAACGCTCCCAGGTCAGATAATCAGTCGAGGCGAAGTTTCAATGGAGGAGGTTCGGGGGGAGGTAAACCACCCTTGCCGAACAGGAACGTGAATAAAATTTACACTCCCCTTAATACGGATCGGGAAAAGATACTGGAGGAGATCAGGAATAAACCTTACTTTGAACTTTACCCGACAAACACCAAGTTGTACAGGGGAAATCACAACCATTTTTGCAACTATCACCAGACTTCCGGGCATTCTACAGAAGACTGCCATAATCTAAAAGATCTGATAGAAAAAAAAGTCCAAAGTGGGGACTTGGTACAGTACGTAGCGGGTCGACAAGGAACTAGATCGTAAAGGTAAGAAGTTGTGATTCCTGAAAATCCAGGGAACTAACAGTCGGATCAGAACCCGCTGATCCGAAGGGTGATAGATGTCATATCTAGTGGGTCACATGGGAAGGTAGCAGAAAAGAAAAGGAGGGCCACCCTGGATGCGGTATTTTAGTTACCAAATAACTTGCGAGGAGGGAACAGACTTATCCTGACATGGTTATCTTTTTCTCAGATGAAGACTACCCGTTCGAACCGGTAAACCACATGAAGGCACCCTGGTGATAACAGCTCAGGTTGGACCAGTTGATATAAAGAGGATAATGATCGATAACGGGTCTTCTGTCGACATCTTATACACCCATGCGTATCAGAGTTAGACTTGGAAGGGAAAAAATTGGAAGTAGGCTAGGAGAGCCCTTTGTACGGGTTCAACAACGACCCAGTACACGTATCAGGAACAATCGAGTTGCCAGTCCTCTTCAGGATGGCCCCTCGACAGGTCGAAGTGCTGGTTAAGTTCTTTGTAGTGCAGGTATACTCTGTAATGCCCGTGAATTTTGAACGTCATTATTAATTAAATATAATTTAATTTTAATGAGTTAACTTTGTGTTCTTATTTAAACCTTTGGGTGTATTGGTGGATTATGTGACTATGTGATTTATTGATATCAATTTGTGTTAAAGGAATCACTAGTAGTATATTTAAACTAGTGAGCAAACCCTAAGGCTTTATATCCATAAAGTTGGCAAGGTATTTACTAAATTAAGTATTCAAGTAAATTGAATATAGTTAGTAAATGAAGTGTGTGAGTTAATTAATGAAAGTAGTTGTTAATGAGATATGGTCCAAATTGGATAATAATAATATTAATAGTCAATTTAGTAATTTATTTACTAAGTAACTAAGTTACTTCATTAATGAACCTAGCCCAATTATTTATATTAATCGTGGATTTGGGTATTAATTGTGTGGCATATTAAATGAGCTATCATTGGGTTAAATTAAAAGGCCATATATTGCATTTAAATAGGTTTGGTTTCATTAGCCCAATCATTTAATTCTAAGCCCAAAGTTTATTTGAGGTATTGCCCAAAACCTAGCCCACTTGGTAATTTAAAGATGTAGCACTAATTGATTTAATGGTGGTATATTTGGGACATCATTTTGGGACAAAAATCCCTCATATGTCGTGGACCATAGAGAGAGAAAGAACAAGTTGATTTTTTAAATTTTAATTAAAGTATTATCTAGCTTGTGTTGGAAGTTAGATTTTAGACTTGATGGTATAGCTACCTAAGATGTCAATAGCTACCTAAGATGTCAAGTAGCTACCTAAGATGTCACATAGCTACCTAAGATATCAAGTAGCCTCCTAAGTTGTCAATTAGCCTCCTAAGATGTCAACTAGCCACCCTAGTGACACAAGCTCTCACTAACCCCATGATGACAAAAGGTAGAGGTATCTTGCTATTATTCAATTAGTAAGCCTTTTATCCAATGGACAACAAAGATATGGGGGATATTAGTTATACTCCTAGTTGTATCTAACTATATTGCAAGATACATTCTTGAATCACCACACTTCATTTTCTCTTCATTTTTTTCTCCTATTCTTCTTCTTCTATTTTCTCCCAAGCTAGCAAAATACAAAGAGAGAAAAGAGAGAGAGGGGTTCGGTTCTTGAGGGGAAGGAGAGGGGTGCTAGCTTGATTAGTGTACCCTAAGTTCATATCTTACTTTGATAGATCAAGGAAGGTTACTACTAGAACAAGGTATAACCTAAATTTTCATTTCCTTCTTCTATTTGGTATTATAGCACGATAGCAAGTTTTGATGGGGTAATGAACTAATACCCAAGATACCCTAGTTCTACATATCATCATGTATGGAACTAAGTATCTTAAGTATTAGATCAAAGATTTAGAGGAAGAAAGTGAGCATATGTTCTCCTAGGGGTGAAACCCTAGTTTTTCCTTCCACTAAATCTTGTGTAACTTACGTTTTACAACTTGGATTTGTGATCCGTCAAAGGAGGGTGCTAGATACATGAGTTAGCTAGTAAAACCAAGTGGTAGAACACAAATCCAATAATTTTTGAAGCTTTGGGGGCTATTTTCCCAAAACAATCCAGCTATAAAACTTAAAGCTTTAAAACCCTAAAAGCTTGTTGTCCTCGTTTTTCCAAAGGTTGTTTCGGCCAGTTATGAATCTTTTAAAAATCTGGGAAAAATCACAGAGGTACCTTAAGAAGGTAGCTACAAGTAGGAAAAAGAACAAACACGTTTCGATGTGTAGTTTTTGTGTAATGGCTTTTATCGTGAAGAACTCCTAAATATTCATACTCGGATTTCTCACTGTGTATACCTTGAAAACATATGAAATGTATACAGTATGTTTATATATGTTATGAGAGTGTACCCTGAAAATTTCAGAATTTGCTGAGTAAAGCTCAATTTTTGAAAAATATAACAAGATTCGGAGGTTTTGAGTATTTTAAAAATAGTAAATCACTTTCTAAAATTCCAGAAAAATTTGTAAATTATTTTTGGGTTATATACTATCGCGATCCAGAAGATAATAATTTTCAGAACGTGTTTGCTATTTTTCATAATAATATTATAGTTATAGTTAAAAGGAAATAAATGGTTAAATAATGTCATAAATGAGAAAAATAGGATGTTAAACCTTAGGTACTCCTATTATGGTGTAATCTAACCTATGTGAGGTATTTTGGTAATCTATTATAATAAATAATATTTATGACCTTTTTATGGGTATTAAATAAGTTGTTTAATAAAGGGTAAAACAATTAAAATAAATTGTTTAGTCGCCTAATAACTTATTAAAATATTACTATGATATTTGTAATATAAGAATTTGATATTTTTAAGTAAATAAAGAAATATTAAGATTAAAACTTTATGAAAATATTATTGAATGGGTAATAATTAAACCTAATTTGTTATTTGATAGATAATAACTAAAGATAATTAATTGATTCTCATTTAATTAATATTGAATGGTAATCAAATGAGAAATGAGCTATTTGAATATGAAGTGTTTAATAATTCCTTAATTAAACAAGTAAACCCAATTGTTTAAAGGCTTAAAAGGGTGTTTAACTCTTAGGAATAATATTCTCAAGTTAATCTATCATTAACCTAAGTTTGATTAGGGTTAATGATAGCAAGATTGTCCTAGGTGCATTATGTGTTTAACTTATGTGGTAGATAAGTTCCTTAGTGAACGTATAGACGTACAACTACGCAATACTAATTGATAGATCGACTTTATCAATGTTAGGTCCTTCAAGGTCAATTAGTTAAAGCTAGAATTATTTGTAGCTGAGCAAACAGGCAAGTTCCCTAACTCAAACTCGAGTTATTATTTTCGAAGGATGTTAGTGAATAATTATTGTTGATTATTCACATCTATACTAATTATTGAGATTCGCACCTTGTGCAATTGAATTCCTATTCTATTATTATTGAACTGTGAATTAGATTAAAGTTCTTTCAAGCATGAACTGTTTATGAGATAGATCTATGCTATTTGTATCAGCTAGATCAATCATGTCTAAATTTGTTGAATCAAAGGTATTTTAAAAGTTGTTCTTATTAAATTGTTATGGTAAGAACTCTTGGCTGAGAAAAGGATAAATTTGATTAAGGCATGATATCAATGCTGGTTTATTAAGTGTTTATGCATAAATCACGGGATATGAAAGGCTGATCCCCTTGATTACCAAAACTTTTAAGAGGTCCAGTTTAAATGCTGAGAACCTTGGCAAATGTCTATGGTTATTTCCAACCACTTAGTAATCGCGATTCAATTATTCGAATATTCAACTGTTACCTATTAATTCATGTTTCTTCACAATTTTATACTGTTGTTGAACATTGAAAGCGAAACTTCCTTCTATTCATGATATATCTCCCTTGTGTATAAACTTGCTAAGTAAACTAGTTGCTTACCCTTGCTATATCATGATCTTTATTTCAGCTAAGGCAGAAACGCCTAAAGGGGACAAAGGAAAAGGGAAGGTGCAAGAGTAGTTGCCTAATATGGCTTATGTACTAGTTTATCTTAAATGTTATTTGGCTATGTGAACTCTTATTGTATTGAGGGTATGTTTTAAGTTAAGGTTAAAGAACCTTGAGACCATGATTGTAAGACATTGTATTATTCCGCATTAGTTAGAAAGTATGTTTGTTGTTGAGTATCGTTAACACCGAATTCGAGGTTAGGAAACCCGAATTTGGGGGTGTCACAGACTCAGCCTACAACGCCATCATCGGTCGGCCAACATTGACCGCTCTTCAACCAGTGACATCAATTCCACACTTCAAGATTAAGTTCCTGACAGCGAATGGGGTTGGAGAAGTTATAGGGGATCAGGACCTTGCCCGACGATGCTATAGGAATGCATTGATCTCATCAGGTGTTGGGGTCAGTAAACACAAGCAAACTATGGCCATCGAAATGGAACCATTCACCAAAAGATCTACCGAACCCTTAGCACTTCCTACTGAAGAGACGGAGGATATCGAGTTGATCCCGGGAAAGTCCGATAAGTTGGTGAAGATTGGGTCTGGACTTCGAGAACCACTTCAGACAAATCTAATAGAGTTGTTGAGGGTGTATGTAAATATTTTTGCTTGGGAGTCCCAAGACATGCCGAGTATTGACGAGAAAGTATCCGTATATAAACTTTGTGTTGACCCTACCAAAAAATCGATCAGGCAGAAGCGAAGAGTATTCGCCCCAGAAAGGCAAAAAAGTTATCGATGACGAGGTAACGAAACTGTTAGAGGCAGATTTCATCTTCGAAATAGATTGTCCCGAATGGCTGGCGAATGTGGTCTTAGTCAGAAAGCAAAATGGAAAGTGGAGAATGTGTATCGATTACACGGACTTGAACAAAGCGTACCCAAAAGATTTTTATCCTCTGCCGAATATCGATCGGCTCATTGATGCCACTTCGGGATACGGGTTGAGCTTTTTGGACGCCTTTTCGGGGTACAATCAAATTTTCATGTATAAGAAGGATATCCTGAAGACGACATTTATCACTCATCGGGCAATATATGCCTGTAAGAAGATGATGTTCGGGCTGCTGAATGCAGGAGCCACGTACCAACGGAAGATGAATTATATGTTCAGTAAACAACTTGGACGCAACATGGAGGTGTACGTGGACGATATGATGGTGAAAAGTTGTAACACTCCCTTTCCGAAATAAAAAGAGAGGTTACACACAAAAAAAACAAAACTGATGAAATTATAATAAAGCTCTAAGCCACAAAAGAATAGTCTCAATATCTGATAAATACCATAAGTCAAATCATAAAAGAAATACCAAACTAGCTCAAACCACAATCTAAAGTATTTATTACAACTCCAAACAAACCATTGGTTCACAACCTAAACAAAATATCTAAACCATGTGGATAAAAAGTAACTCTCGTCACACTTGTCCTTGATCCTCCTAATTACCTACCGGAAGAAAAACACAGCATTAGCCAAATGCCCAGTACGGATATAGAGTACAAAAATAATGAAACGAAATAACTAACTCAAATAAATGAACCGAACTGAAATGAACAAAACTAACACAATAAAATAATAAGTTGAACCAAATGGTTGGGTGTTATTTCATACCGAGCTCAGAACAAAACAGAAATATACCTTGCCATACAGGCAAGTCAAATAATACCACACAGGTAATCAAAATAATGTCACACATGCAAGTCACACACATTGGACCGCGAATCCAAATGAATGTAAAATCGAAAGGTGTGTTCGGCACAAACATCACCAATCCGCAGAACAGAACAGAACAAAAAACTAGAGTCGACCCATACGCCTCCTACAATAAAATCACTAAATGGCCAACTCCCACTGGAGCACAAACGGAGACGTCGTGGACTAATCACACCACCACAGAAGGTGTCATGCCTCGGTGCCAAGAGGACATGCCTGTGATACCCCCACATGTGGTTATAGCTCAGGTATACCTTACGGTATATTCTAACAAAAATATCATGTCACAACACATGTGACATAATATAAACACAATGGGTTTTAATACATACATATTAAATCGAAATGAAACATTAACCCAAAGTCTCCAAAAATATATTAACATGTACTTTTCTACAAAGATCGAAATAAATAATAAACTTGATACACTAGATCAAAGAGTACAAATACGAATTCTAAGTATCAATGTCAAGATGAGACTACCACGTGAATTTGAGAAGGAACAATAAGGTGAAACAATAATTAACTTCTACACAAAAAGCCAAACGAACAAATCAAAATTAAAAAGATTATCGTTGAAGGAGTACAGAATATGTACCTGGATTAAGCAATATAATACCCGAAATTTATATTCCAAATTCGAATCGTTAAATTCCTTCTGTTCGAACTAATTAAACAAATTAATAATAAATATAAGTACACTTGTAAAAATATTCTTCTATCTTTAACCTATTAATAAACTCATTTTATTATTATTATTATTATTATTATGCTTCTGAAAATTTTAAAATTTAAATCTAGTAAATCATTTATATTACTACTTTAGTAGTTGCGTACTGATGTTGCACTACAGTAACATTTTGGTGGAAAACATATATATATATATATATATACATATGTATTATTAATAAATGTACTGATGTTATGTAAAACATATATATATATATAGAGAGAGAGAGAGAGAGAGAGAGAAAGTATGTGTGTGTACTAGCAGTAGTAAAGTCTGGTGGAAAAGTAGAATTGTCAAGATCTTTTAGTATTGTTTATTCATAAATAAATGATCAAGCTAACTTGGAAAAAAAACCTATATAGCTACACGGAATTCAAGCTCTTTTCTTTGCTCTACTGATCTACTTATTCATATATGTTTTACATATCATACATGTCAAAAGGAAATCAAATTACTCATACTCAGTGACTTATACACATGGCCAAAAGGAATTCAAAAAGGATTAATTTACCTCAGAGTTGTTTCTCAATTCTAGGTGTCTCCGTCTCTGTTTCTCCGTTTTTTTTCTTAGCGTCAGATGTAATGCTCGAGTGCGTTAGGTTTTATTCAATAATTAATATATATTATTAACTCTCCTAATTTTAATAGAATTTATTACCCATATATAAATTAACTCAATTAAATGAAAAAGTCCAATTAATATATTTCAAAAATATATAATCCTATTTTATTTATTTATTTATTATTATTATTATTAATAGTTTTACCGGGTATTATAAAAGCCCATTGGCCCGTGATCATTTGGACGATTTAGATGAATGTTTTCCAGACTGTTCGAGAACATGGGCTAAGGTTGAACCCTACCAAGTACACCTTTGGCCTTGGTTCGGGTAAGTTTTTGGGATATTTGATCAGTAAGAGAGGAATTGAAGCTAACCCGAAAAAAATTCAGACGGTATTGAATATGAGATCTCCGCAGACTTTCAAGGATGTTCAACGACTGACTGGACGGACAGCGGCGCTTCGGTGGTTCATGTCAAGATCGGCAGAAAAGTGTCTCCCCTTCTTCGATACTTTGAAAGGTACTAAGAATGAAAAAACGTTTCAGTGAAATTTATAGTGTGAGAATGCGTTCCAAGGGATCAAAAAGTACCTATCCTCTGCGTCGTTACTGATGAAGTCGATCCCTTCGGAACCTTTGTACCTGTATTTGGCAGCTAGCTTATTGGCGGTCGGGACGGTTTTGATTTGGGAAACAGAGGGAAAACAATTTCCCCGTCTACTATGTTAGTCATGCACTTGGGGACGTAGAAACAAGATATCCAAAACTGGAGAAATTTGCTTTTGCGTTAATCATTGCCAGCAGGAAGCTTAGACATTATTTCTAGGGTCGACTGGTGGTGGTATATACGGACCAGCCTTTGAAAAAGGTGTTACACAAGCTAGACGTCTCAGGTTGGCTCGATGCGTGGGCTATGGAACTGACCCAGTTTGTATTAGAGTTTTATTCTCGGACGACAATAAAGGGTCAAATTTTAGCCAATTTTGTTGTAGAATGCTCGTTTACTAAATCAGATATAAGTCCTTCTGATGCAGTGGTAGGTGTAGTCTCGGATGTTCATCCAAATCGAACTTCGTGGACCTTTTATGTGGATGGGTCTTCGACTTCGGATATAAGCGAGGCAGGAGTAATATTGACAAGTCCAAAGGGATTCAAGGTTCAATAAGCCATCAAATTCTGGTTTAAAGAAACCAATAATGAGGCAGAGTATGAGGCAATTTTAGCGGGGTTACGTTTGGCTCGGAGTTTGGAGCTACAATATTTGGTTATTTTTAGTGATTCACAGTTGGTTATAAAGCAGATACTGGGAAAGTATGAGGCTTGGGGGACACGAATGGCCAAGTACCTGGTCGAAGTCAAGGATCGGCTGCATTACTTTGGTTCATATACTTTCCAAGGAGTTGATCGATCGAAAAATACGGTGGCTGACGCATTGGCCCGGTTGGCGACAATGGAAGCAAGTTCCTTTAGTAGTTCGGTATACTTGGAGGTTCTCGATGTCCCAAATGTTCAAAGGTGTGAAGTGTTGGCATTGGATCACTTGGACTGTTGGCTCACGTCGTATATAGCTTATCTTAGCGATGGGATAGTCTTTGGGTTCTTTCGGCCATAGGGTCATCATAGCCTAGAGTTCCCGTATCTCTCGTACCTCGGTCGAGAGTGATGGCGATTCGGATAAGGGAGCATTCGCCGACTGTTGGAGTTATTGAGGTTCGGGAGGGAGTTTTGTGTGTGGTTTTTTGGATGGTGGGGCGGGGGATGATTCGGTCCATTCTTTCCTCTTCTGTAAAAGGAGGTCGGGTTCGGTAGATTTCAAAGGTTCAGCTGAATCTGGTTGGATGATGTTGAGTTCGGTGGTTTTGGTAGGATCAGTGATAGGATGTTGGGATGGTGTGAGGTGAGGTGTTTTGGTGGACGTCTTAACTAATTTGCGTTTCTTTTTGAAGAGGGCATCTTTTTCAGTAGGGGTCATCTCGAGAGGGCTCTTTTCAACAAAACCTGGTGTGGAGATGTCGATGGAGGGGTCAGTAGCTGACACAGAAGGTTGTGTCATTGGGATGGCAAATATAGGGTTTATCAGGAGGGGAGCTTCGGTTGGATGGTCAGTTTGGGGCGTTATCTCTTTGGTTAGCTCGGGAATGACTTTAGGAGTTGATGTTGGAGATGACGTTTGACCAATATCTTCGATCGTCTTCGGTTTGATAAGGGAAAATGTACGCAAGGGAAAGGTCAAGAAGAATTATAACGATTTGGAAGTTTTATGTAAATAAGTTAAATTTGACTTACGATTATGGTTATATAGCCAGGCTGGATCGTTCAAAAGGTTCATGCTCCACTCTTCTTCTGGCATTTTGGTTATAAGTTGGGCCAGCTCTTCGACTCGATTGTGGGTGAATTTATCAAACACTACGTTGGCTCTTGAGGCTTCAGCCCAGTCTGGGATTTTGTGGGTTTCAAGTCCTCTGATGAAGAACCAGTAGGAGTGCCACCCCTTGTTGCTGGTGGGGGTCTTCATCAGAGTTCGTTTTTAAGCTGCTTTGTTCGATTGTTTATTGATTTGACGGAATCCTGATTCCCTGGATCTGCCTAATGAGAATAGGGTGAAGAAGAAATTGATGGATGGGTCAACGCCACATTCCTGGCTGAAGGCAATGAAACAAATAAGATAGATGAAGGAGTTCAGGACTAATTGAGCGAATCCGACTCCAACGAATCCGAGGAAGGTGATGATGAATTCGTGAAGGGGGAATCGGACCCAGTATTTTAGTGCGTACAGGGAAACGACGGTCCAGTTGTTGGGTCTGTGGTACTTTCTCTCGTCCAGGTTTGGGGCACGGAGATTGTGTGTGGGAGGAATGCGATACTGTTGGCAGATATCAGAGAAAGTTTGTTCGGTGATGGAAGATTTTGTGTTTATATGGGTGAATGTTTTTTAAAATAAGTATTCTTGTTGCATTTTTAGTACGGCATTCTCGGCTTCAGTTCAGATTGGTGATGGGGTGGCGGATGATGAGGTGTTACGAGGGGTGTTGGCGGTTGGGGAGTTTAAAGGATTGATAGAAGTGGAGGTGGGGCGATTTAAGAGGGGGTTTGGGGGGAGATCTGTGTAGGAGTGGGGTTGGGATTAGCTGCGGTTGAAGCGGAGGGGATGTTAGCTTGGTTGGAGGTGTGGGCAATTGTTGAACAAATATTGTATGAAAAATATTGGTTCTCGCGGGAGGAGGTGGTTGCAAGTGGATGCGCCAGAGGAAGTAGTTGCAGAAAGGGAGAAGAAATCTTTTGATCAGAATGGCGATTCGTTTTTTGGGGGAAATGGGTTTTGATGTGACTCTTCAGTTCGCACATTTCTTGAGTTGCGGCTAATAATGGTGGTGGGATCCAGTATATAGCGTGTGTAACAAGAAGGGATTGTTTGGTTCTGGGGTAAATGGTCCGGATTACATTAATTTTTGTACACTCTCTTATTATAAGTCAATTATAACAAGAGAGTGGGGGGTAATGTTGGGGCCTGGTTTGTTGGGCCTGGTGGATCAGGTAGGACTTATCCTACGTGGAGGTATGGCGTGGTTGGGTTGTTTGACAGTTAAGGAATCTGCAGTCCTAACTGTAATTGAACTTTAACTCCTAAGAAAAGAATCAGGATTATATCTGATTCCCTTTCTTTAAGGAAGTTGACTTCTATTCTATCATGATAACTACCATGTTAAGGAATCCTATTACAACACGAGGATGAAGCGGTAAAGGAGGTGTGATCATCTATAAATACGAGGTTAAACCCTAATTTGCAGGTAATGACTTTTTGAGCACTAAACTTACAAGCCTCCATTGTTAATTTCTTGAGCAGCATGTATTTATTCTCACACCGGAGTTATCCCCCGGCCCCGGCCATCAGCGCTCTAAGTGTGTTCTCTTTTCTGTGCAAGATTTGAGGCATATTTGGTGATTAGACGCATGACGAAATCTTGGCGTTAACACATGAGATTGAGTATAATTATAAAATTAGCGCACTATATGAAATACATCGTAAAAATATTAACAATTATAATTATTAACGTAACTCGCAATAAAAAAATTGACATATAAAATCGCAATATATATCATTTTTCTTCTTGATATAAACTGACATCATTAAATATCTTAACTGATATAAGGCCAAAAAATTATAATGTTTTTGATTAATTTTTTACACTAATCTCTAAGCTTAGTAATAGTTCATATTCTCTATCAATTTAGATTATTTTTTTTTTGAAACATAGTAAGCGTAAATCTAAGCAGATTAAAATATAATAAGCGTAAATCTATTATAATTAATGAAAAAAATTACTATCGATGGAAATCAAATTAGGATAATAGTCAAAAGTTAGTGTACATAACAATTATTCATTAAACAACAAGCTTATAAATATCAAAGGAATTTACTAATCAACTATTATATATAAAAGCAGGACAGCCGATCCACCAACTGAGTCAACTCTTAATTAATTAAGAGTTAACTCGCTCAATCGGAAAACTCGGGCCAATTTGGAATCGATTTCCTCTCTCGAGTCTTAATTAATCAGATTCCCTATTCATCTTCCACTTCCTTCATCTCCCTCTTTCGTCGGTGTCTCTTCAGTGTTCCCCTCTTCTTCCTCTTCCTCTTCCTCTTCTTCCACTTTCAGTTTCTCTAAAATTATATATTCGCTATGTTACCTTCTTTCCCTCCATCACAGATCTGGGTTGCTTACCAGTGCAGAGTACAACAATTTGTGCCAGTACGAAACCCTAGACGACATCGAGATGCATCTCTCCGCCACTGAATTTGCCGAATGAAGCCGTCAATTGCTGCCGATGAAGCCGCCATGGCTGAATCTATCAAGCGCTAGTTCGTCACACAAGGTAAATCCTCGGATGCCCTCACTTTTGTTGATCTATATTCCCAATTTGCTGCTAAACCTGGTCCCAGAAGTGTAAATAACAAGTGGGCTGCGATTTATTTGCTCAAAGCCATATCGGAAGATCGAAAAAACAGCAGTAATTTATCTGATTCTAGAATTTCTAAAGGATTCGATATTGTCAAATTTTACTGCACTATTTAGACATTGGAGGCAGCTGGAGCATCAAAAGAAGAGAGAAGGGAATCCAAAGGGCCCTTGGCAAACCTAATTACAGCTACGGGCCACAGCCCCAATGAAAAGAGAAGTCCTTTCCGGACCCACCTACTGACGTGGCTTAAGACTAACGGTCAGTTTGTTGACGTGGCAAGAGAGACTACCAATCAGGGGAATACTGGTCCTACATGCAGTCTCCATCTCACTCGATAAATGATGACGTGGAAAAACATCAGCAAACGTGGCAGGTGTGAAAGTGACACGTAAAGTGAGGCTTCTTTTGTCATCAAAGCCGATCCACCAACTGAGTCAACTCTTAATTAATTAAGAGTTAACTCGCTCAATCAGAAAACTCGGGCCAATTTGGAATCGATTTCCTCTCTCGAGTCTTAATTAATCAGATTCCCTCTTCATCTTCCACTTCCTTCATCTCCCTCTTCCGTCGGTGTCTCTTCAGTGTTCCCATCTTCTTCCTCTTCCTCTTCCTCTTCTTCCACTTTCAGTTTCTCTACAATTATATATTCGCTATGTTACCTTCTTTCCCTCCATCACAGATCTGGGTTGCTTACCAGTGCAGAGTACAACAATTTGTGCCAGTACGAAACCCTAGACGACATCGAGATGCATCTCTCCGCCACTGAATTTGCCGAATGAAGCCGTCAATTGCTGCCGATGAAGCCGCCATGGCTGAATCTATCAAGCGCTAGTTCGTCACACAAGGTAAATCCTCGGATGCCCTCACTTTTGTTGATCTATATTCCCAATTTGCTGCTAAACCTGGTCCCAGAAGTGTAAATAACAAGTGAGCTGCGATTTATTTGCTCAAAGCCATATCGGAAGATCGAAAAAACAGCAGTAATTATCTGATTCTAGAATTTCTAAAGGATTCGATATTTTTGAGAAATGGGGAAACTCTAGAAAAGGGTTGGAATTAGTGGCTAATCTTAGATTTGGTCATTTTTCCTCTCTCATAGCAAATTCGATCACCAAAACCCCGCCCCCTTTAATTTTTTTTCTCAAAATTTCCAGAAAATCGGATTTACAGATCAAATTGAAGGATGCAAGGACGGAGTCCGCAAAAGCACACACGTCGCATTTGCCTTTGGGAATGGATTGGAGTCCTCCGCCTGGGAAATGGGTAATTACAGCTTTTAATTAGAATGAATTTGAATATCAGTCTTTTTTCGCTTTCATAGGTTTGATCTTTAGTTATATGCAAGTTTAGTTTGGATTAATTTGAGTTTTGTTTGGTATTGTTAATTGTTTATTTTTTGAATTTAAAAATTGAATTGCAAGGTTTCTTAGTCATGAATGCATTTAATTTGGATAAATTGTTAGATGAAATTGTGCTCATATACAGCTCTTGGATATAGTAAGTATTAACAATTTAACATACTCCTTCTATGGCCTGCTGTAAACAACACTGAAAGACAATCTTCTAGAGCTTAAAATACTGAAGTCAAGTATGTTTAGTACTGAATTTGATAAATGAGGAGAATAAAGTTTCTGAGGAGGTTTTAGTGAGGGATGATCCCATATTCCCCAATTTTTACATTTTTGTGTTCTTCTTCATTTTAGTTTGTTTTTGTTTCTTCCGATCAATTGATGCAAAGTGTTGCATAGAAATGCGTTTTTTTGGTCTGAACATTTAGGTTATAGTTCAATGTTCCAGTTTGTTTGTAAGCTACAGAATCATAACATGCGTGGTCACATTTTGGAAGCTTACTTAGAAGTAGGGCTTTGCACTACAGTGACTAAGACTACAAATGCAACCAGTCCTAAATGAAATAATAAAAGTTAAAGAGTGAAATCAACTTGTGATGCACAACCTTCATACAGTTATTAGTTTCTTACTTTTCTCCCATTATATCCAAATGCTTGTATTCATGATAGTAAATGTGGTTTGAATAATTTGTTCACAAATGCTTAGCATGAATGCCCATGCAAAGCCTTAATTCGAGCACAATAAAAGCACAGAGTTTCTCTTTACATGCAACACTGACGAATATAAAAGTTGAGCAGCGAATTCCTTAGAATCTTACGGCAGTAGTACATACTTGATTTGGTGGATGGTGGGCCATCATTTCTCACCAATGAAATGAGCCAGCTGACGACATCTCGTCGTGCTCCCCATTTGAGGCTGCGATTAATTGATGTGTTTGACCCATAAGCCTCCAAAAACTCATTGGACACAACATAAGCCATGTGACGAAGACTTCTTTCAGTCCCCACAAGGCCACAACAGCAAGGAGTGACCGCCCTGATGTAGACTTCAAATAGTAGTGAACAATGCGCTTGCCCTTCTCCTGACAAATCATCCTCTCTTCCCATGCTTCATAACCAAGATTTTTTGCAGACATCCTGAAGAAAGAGAAAAAAACCTCATACAATAAGGGTTAAGTACAAAATGCAATAATCAAGGGACCCCCATTTCATAGAAACACTCAATTCAACTGATGATCATTAGACTTTCAACTAACCCAGTTTGAAAGAGAGTTATTACAAAAATCTAACCCCATCTTCTCTAAAACTGCAACCAACCCAAAAAAATGTATAAAAATCATAAATTACATAAATTTGACAAAACCAATTGACTAATGCTCAATCCAGGTTTAAAAACTTGGAAATTTAAAAGCCTGTGCTGATTCTGCTAAACACAAAGCTAGAAACCATAAACCCCTGCACATAAACCTTCTTAGAGAACTGGAGCACATTTAAAACTTAAACCCACAAAAAAATGGATAAAAATCATAAAATTTGACAAATCCAATAAAATAAAGCTGAATTCAGGTTTAAAAACTTGGAAATTTAGGAACTTGTGCTCAAAAAAAAAGTTAGAGACCATAAACCCGTGAACAAAAACTTTTAGAGAACATAAACCCCTGGACCACCCCAAAAAAAAAAACCCCAGTTGTTCTAAATCGTTGGCTTCGAACTGAGAAGCTTCTCCAATCCCCAATTTCTGTAAAGGTACCACTTTTCTTCTCATCAATTAAATCCATCGAATATACCATATAATTTGTAATTGTGCTGAGCTGAAGAATTGAGAAGTTTCTGCTCAGTAAGTGCTTGATAAAAGTCCTGACTGAAGAGGTTGATATGATTTTATTGCGATTTTCCCTTTATTCATTGCAATTTGTGTTGTTTGATGATTATTACCTGTTAATTTCTCTTCATACATTCTATGGTAGTAATCCTTTTACCCTCCCCAAATCCTATTATTTGTTAGTCCAGTTTGGGGGTTTCTCTGAGTCTCTATGTGATTAAGACTGTTTGAGGGGTATTTGTGCTCTAAATTTGTGGTGTCTGAGTATTGAAATAGGTTTCATGAAGTTTTTTTTCCCTTCAAAGGTGTTACTCGAAACTTTTCTTTTTTGAGGAAATGATACACTTTCAGAAGAGCATCCATTGAAGGCTTTTGGGCGGGCTGTCGGTGTCACATCTGGGGTTCTTTCTCCTTTCAATTTCTCAAGAAGGTATTTTTTTATATAAATAATTTTCATTCTAACTTATAACTTTAACCCATTATGTAATAATTTGTAATTTTATACGTAAATATCAATTTTTTTTAATCTTGGTATTCATTAATTTTGATTTTTACTGATGATTATGGGAATTTTAAATGCATTGGTACAAAGCAACAGGTGATAAGGATGTGAGGTTCAAAGTAATGTATTGTGGGATCTGTCATTCGGATCTTCACATGATCAAGAACGAATGCGGAATGTGTATCCAATTGTCCCTGGGTAAGTATATTTATCACCATTAATTTGTCTGTTTATATATAGAGTTAGCATTTGCTTTTAAGGGATTTATGATACTATTAGATCTACAAGCAGATGAGAAAATATATGGGAAAAGTATTATGAGGTTAATATGTTCTAATTCATGTTGGAACCCGACACCTTAAGTGATGGACGATATACATTATTTTTAATTTATGATTGTGAATTATTTGCTTTATATATGTAGATCATGCTTAAAATTTAAGTATTAACTGTTATATGAGATTTTTATTTATTGGTGGAATTATAGAAACATTAGGAAGTTATTTGGGATTATTTCTGTTGTTTTAGCAGGATTTTCATGAATAATCTTTTAGTAAGTTGTTACTTTTTTAGGTCTTTGAGGGAAATAAAAAAAAATCATGTTTGGTGAATGCATATATTTTAAACAGAGGTCTATTTCGTGGGAAAATAAAATAAGAAATAGATTTAGGTGCAGGCCTTCTGGCTACAACAAATCAAGAGTTAAAATTCCTTGCATGACCAATTTGTATATGTTTTCTCTATCAGTTAAAGTTAATTATTTCAATATATTGATACACTCACGAGATTATAGGTGTTGTGACAGTGGGAAGCAAAGTAGAAAAATTCAAGGTTGGGGACAAAGTTGGTGCAAGGTGCTTGGTCGGGTCATGTGGTTCATGTGACAATTGCAGTGACAATCTGGAATATTACTGTTCTAAGCAAATACTCACCTATGGTTTTCCATACTTTGATGGAACCAAAACATATGGAGGGTATTCTGATTCCATGGTTGCGGACAAGCACTTTGTGGTTCGTTGGCTACAAAATTTGCCTCTGGATTCAGGTGCTCCTCTACTATGTGCTGGGATCACAATTTGCAGCCCCTTTGGACTAGACAAGCCCCATGTGCACGTGGGTGTTGTAGGCTTAGATGGACTTGGCCATGTAGCTGTTAAAATGGCAAAGGCTTTTAGGTACTAAAGTTACAGTTAAGGGGTACATTTCAGAGTGTATAGACAGGTTTCCACCTGAAGACGTTGGAACTATTGGGGCAAGCCTTTTGTTCTGTACTGCAAGATGAGCTTACTGAGTATTATAAGTTGTTGGCTGTGCTTGAAGCTCAATCTATGAATCCCTGTTCCAACCTCCCATTTCAACCCCAACAACAACAGCAACAACAATTTCAGTATCAACAACAGCAAAATCAACTTTATCTCTTTACCAACGAAAAAGCTCCCGCTAGCTATGGAACTAAATGGGCCGACCTACACGCTGATTCTCAGAAATTCCTCCTCAAGATCGAGTACGTTTTAAATTAGGGCTCATTTGGTAGTTTAAGTGTTAAGTGTGTACCTAAATGTTAAATTTTCTAAAAATTATGATTTTTTTTGGAGTATATTAATTTGCTAAGAGTTGAATTTACTAAAAAAATATGAATTTTTGATGAAGTTTATTAATTTGTTAATATGGTGATATGTGTGGATAGGGAGAGAATCTTAGAGTATAAAGACGAGAGCCAACTGTTAGATCAGTGTAGCCGGCTTTTTGATTCTTCAGTCTATAATGATGGATTCGAGCTCGATGCCAGTCTCATTGTTCAGGTATTCACTCTTTGATTAATTAGTTCCATATATATTTGGTTGTATATAGCCCAAAGGCTCCAATAGCCATAATTTACTATTAACTTGATTGGATTGACATCACAGGGTGGGATGAAGAAGAATTGTAGGTTCCTTTAACTAAATTATTGGTGGTTTATCTGTGTGGGAGTAACAGAACATAAGGAAGGGATTTGTTGTGCTAATTGCCAATTATGTGGATAGCATTACGCAATGCAAAAATTCCAAAGCTAGAAAAATATATTTCCAGTTCTTTCTCCAAGTACTGTTACAGATGTTAAAAATTTAGTAACCTGATAATCATTGAAACACAATGATCATGGTATAGATGTATGTTGTTCAAATGAAGTATTCCTGTAAAATTAAAACACTGGGGGAAGGCAACAACGGGTAGAGAAAAAAAAGAATTCATTGTAAAGTAACTCATTTTCATTGGCAAGGTCATATAACTACGGAACTTGACCAGAATTTTATTTATAATTGGTTGAAACTTGGAAGTATAAGGTGGGAAAAAGTAAAATATTTACTAGAGAGTTGTATTCCAGCTTTTTTAGAGCTGCTTCAAGCATCCCTTTATTTGAGCTAACATCATCAGATTTACTTTTATGTGTTCTTGATATATTAGTATTTACTTTTATATATTAGTATTGATATGAGGTTAGACATATTGTCGTCCCTAGCTAAATGGTTTATGAGGGTTCTTTAGCTTCTTTATGGATTGTTTACCAATTCTGTGTTGCAGTAATGGTAGTTATTGTTCTCATTTTAAATGTGATGAAGTTTTGTAGTTTCAATTTATTATATTTGAGAGGGTCCTCAAGACCAAAAACAGAAACAGCAGGAGTTCATTGTGGCTACCATTACTGAGCTATCCCTTGAGGCTTATTCTTTTTCTTCAACTCCGTCTCTGCCTGTTATGGCTCGATTCTGCTCCGAATCTGGATTCCCGGCGCTCTGATTTGATCAAGATGGCTCACAACTTCACTACTTCGAGCTTCAGCTATCTAAGGTTAATTTTCCAATTTTAAACTCACTTAATTTTATATATATATATATATATATATATACTTTGTTTTGAATAGTTGCATTTAAGTTGGTTAGTGGGATTTTGTTTTTCATAAATAGCTGTTGTAGAGTTTATGATGTGCTTAAGGTGGTTGCTCTCGATTAAAGAAATGTTGTTAATGTGCGAATATAATTTCCTTTTTGCAAGAATTTTATGTGATATATTTGATAATGTATTTAACAAATGTTTATGTTTATTTATGTGGTGTTTCAGCTTTTCGAGTTTGGGCCTACGCATTCAGTATGCATATCTGAAGGTTATGAAACCAGCAAAGAGGTATGAAGTTTAAGGATGTTGGGTGGTGTCCCTTTTTCCAGTTTTGAAAAGTCGTACTCTCTGTGTCCCAATATGGTCATCTTCATTAGCTATACTCATTTAAATAATGTAATTAGTTTGGTATATAAAATTGTGGAGACTGTCCTAATAACTGGATGTTGCAATATGGTAACGGTTCGATAAGTAAAAATTGAGCTGATAAAGTTTTGGGACATCCAAACAAGGAAATTCAGGACAACTAATCTTGGATTGAAGGAGTGTATGGAAAGTAGAGTAGGTAATAGTTATGTCTTTAAATGAGTTTGAATATTAAGTTGCTTTAGCAGTTCCATGTGATAATGCCATTAACTTTTGCTCTCTCTTCTACAAACATCGAGAATGGGTCATCTCATGTTGTTACTTTTGAAAATCGTGGTGATGCTATTTAACTTTTGCCATCTTCTACAATTTTCGAAGGACGAAAAGACTACCATGGAGATTGTTTCTTTCCCGATGGAAATAAAGGTATATTAAACATGAGGATGCATGTATCATATAGTTAACCTTTTACATATTTTTAGTTAGTGTAAAATTAACCCAATGTTGGAGTTATTAATAATAGTACTTGGAATCAGGTGCAGAGACAATATATCAATTCCTTGACATCTTTGTACCCTGAGCCCTGAGGTCAGTTTTTTCACTAAAAATAGTTCTGATTTGAGAGATTTTTTATGTGGCTATTTGTGATGTTTTCTTAAAGTTGCTTCTTTTTTTTACAAAAAAAAAATTGTGAGATGTATTTCTATTTAACTTTTTTTATGATAGATTTTTTTTATTTGGGTGTGAAAATTGGGGTTTTGGATGATCAATTTTTGCAGCTTTAGAAACCACAGGATGAGATCAACCCAAATTTTGTGAACGAAGTGGTGACCCTCTTCTTTGAAGTTCTGAGAATCTTCTTCTCCAATTGAACATTGCTCTGCGAGGGTTCTTTAGCTTCTTTTTGGATTGTTTAGCAATTCAGTGTTGCAATAATGTTTGTTATTGTTCTCATTTTCAATGTCATGAAGTTTTGTAGTTTCAGTTTATTATATTTGAAAAATGTTTAGACTATAGGTTCGATTTTTGTGTATTCTGCATGCAAATAACTTATTATAAAAAAAAAATTCTCATCGCAATTTTAACAAATTATACAATTCGTTATTCAAACTAGCCCGTGTATCACTGTTTTGTACAATTCATGTGTGTATATAGAGAGAAATAATGTGTTTTGGCTAAAACCGTGAGTATCTGTTTTATATATAGATGTGTTATCCCATTTAATAACTTCCTATATTTAACTTATAAAAAGGATGAGAGGGGAATCCCTCTTATCATATTATTCTTTACTTTGATACAGTTCGTCCATTATTTAAAATCAATAATATGAAAAAGCTAAATTATTTGATCAATTTTAAATTCAGGAATTAGATGAGATGAAGGTGAGGATATAAGACATGGAAGACGAAGCAGCAACTCTTGGAGAAATGCAGGCCAAAGTCAAGAAGAAAATGGGTTTCGCACAAGGTTTGTGTTTTTGTTTCTTTTTGTTTTTTAAGATTTTGAAAAGAATATATAACATTATTTCCATTAAGGTTTATTTATTTCTATTATTGAATGTACTGTATATGTGCATATACAAAGAGGCATTTATATGTGAGTGTTTGTGTCCAATTTTAGCCAATACAAGGTAATACTTAACGTCAAAATCTTAGTATACATATGAGGATTTCTGAGTCTGAGGAGATAACTTCTTTAATGAGAGGGATAGACACTCTACTATTGTAAAATATTTTTTCCAGCATCAGACAAAGTTTTCTATGAAAAAATTATAATTATAATCTGGATTGCTTATAATTTCCTCAAGGATGTCTATGTTTGGTTGCAAGGTCTATTAATTAAGATTATAGTATCATGAACTATGCCGAGAGGATTATATAATAAATTAATAACTGGAGGAGATAGGTATTGGATAATGCCTCTTTTTTGGGTAATGATCCTATAACCAGATTATAATTCAGAGTAAAAATTTTGTACAAAAAAACAAGATAAGTGTTCATTAAAGGATTACAAACAAATCCCCAAATAGTCGCTGCAAACAAATATAGCTAAGAGGTAAACTATAATTTGTTATATGTAACATATTGGATTAGAGTAAACAATTATTGTTTGTAGTCAAGCTTATAGATATTATTATCATTAATGTGAGTTAGATCATCTCTTGGCTTTGATTGTGTATTAGACTCTAGATTATCAAATTGAATATGATAGATGTCAGATGCATTTTAGTTTGAAGTTCCATGTTTACAGGCTGAAACTATATCCCCAAAGTTTTCGTCCAGCAGGCTGTCGTCGCTGTCAGAGCTATAGAGGACTCATTTGGGAATTGTTTGACTATCTCGGGTGGGTTTTCTTTCCCCTTTATTCTCTTTTTTGGCATTTTGAGAGTTCAATTTTCGTTTCTAATTTCTCTGTAATTATTGGCTCTAATTTTAATATGGAACGTGTTGTGTTTCATTTGCATCCCAATTTCGGCCATCATCTTCTTCAATTCGCCTGCTACTATGGGAAGATGAAGGTTAGTCCTTTACCTTTCTCTATAATTCATTGAAGAAGGTTTTTCTTTGTTCTTTATTTGATTAATCTGAGTGTTCTTTTAATGTAATGGTTATATCAATTTTGCATTTTGCATTAGGTGTCTGGGAGGACCAATTTGAAAATTCAAGTACCAAGCGTGATGGATTCACGGGAGATTCATCAAATGGGTATATGAGAAGGATCATAGAGAAAGTAGATGTGATGGGGAAGTCTCAGAGGAGGTTGATAGGGACAGGAGTTATGTTGAGGAACAAGGGATTTGTCTTGAGAAATGAAAATACTGTGAAAGGATTGCATGCAACATCAAGTGAAGGAGATGATGACAATGGCAGGGGTTTGCGTAAAATGGCAGATTCATTGATGAGTTCTGTTCAGATGAAGAAAAAGGAGTCAGGATAAAAAGAAGGTGGTGATTGAGGAAGATGAAGAGTATAAACCTGAAGAAGAGGAAACTATCAGTTCTTCGAGTGAAGGAGATGATGATAATGATTCTGCTAGTGGGAATTTTTCTGGGTCTAGAATAAAGTACGTATTGAGCTTTATTTTTATATATAAGATATTTTAGTGTTTTCTATATTTATCTGTCATTGCTCATGTCCTTGATGGCTTTAGTTAATCAACTATTTTAATTGAATATTATTAGACTGGGAATTTAGGTGCCTTAATTTTTTAAGCCAAGTTCTTTAAAAAGCCAATTAGTGGCTGCGATATTTTATTTTCAGTTGTTTGATTTTCTGGGGATGGATGGGAAGAGAAAGGTACTAAATTGTATATCACATGTAACGACGATTTATTATTCTACTTTACTTCGAGATAATGAAGCTAATAATTAGTTGAGATATGATATGAATGTTTGGTAAATTATACAAATCTGTTATTCATATTAGCTCGTACATTGCACGGGCTATCACCTTGTATGAGTAAATACTCAAACGAGAAGTGGTCAAAGATAATCTTGCATCCTAATCTGAACATATCTATTATTATCAATAAGAAATAAATTAATCTCATAAAAGTGGAAAAATCAATATCTCACAAAAGAGGAGAAAAATTATCATTTCAAAATATCAAATAAAGGGAAATAAATGACATCAAATAAGGGAAATAAATGACCAAAACTTATTACTGGCTAAAATAACAAAAGAATAAAACAAACTGTCATTAGTACATATATATGCATCGCCACTTTTATTATTTAAGCATCTTAATTAATACAAGGGACAAATGAATTTATTTAAATTTATAATATATAAATATATAATCTTATTATCAAAATATCATTATGTGCAATCTCACTTTTCTAATATTTTTAAATATTACCATTATCTCCCTAAATCAAAGAAAGCAATTGACCAACACTTATTATTTACTAAACAATGATGAAAGAACAAATAATATAGTTTCTTTTATTTTCCTAATAATATAATTAAAATTTATCAAAAGTAGTCCATTTTATTTCAATTAATTTAGTTTATAATTTGTAGAACAAATGACATAATCAAACCATGTCATGTAAAACATTCACACTTTCACATAACTTCATTTTTTTAGGAAAAAAATGTAAAATTTAAGACCTATATTTATAGTGTGTTGTTGCATTGTATTTAATGCTTTAATTGACATAAAAAAAATATAATTATGTATTAATCGTCCTCACATTGTTAAAGCTATTTATAGTAAAAAAAATTAATATTTGCACATAATTTTTTTCACATAAAAATAAAGTAGGTTCCATCTTCATGTGAATAAGAACCGTGTAAATATATAACAAATACGTATGAAAATAGTGTTCTCCAATTTAATGTAATATAAAAATTTAATTAAATTATTCATATAATGAAATTTTGAAAAATTAATTTGGCATGGAAAATATAAAAGTTATACTCCAATACGATTAGCTTTAGGCTAAACTTTTTCTATTTTTTATTTTTCTTATACTAAATCATTAACCGTTTTTATTTCTTTATTTTTTTTTAACAATTATGTCTTTCCGGTTCTTCATCAACACTAGTCACTGAAGAGGCACCGAAACGCCCACCTCTGCAACCCTTATACTAACCGGTAGTATATCATGGAATCTTTTGGCCCATCGTTTTCTCTCTCCTCTTTTCTCTCTCTTCTTCTTCATCGGTTACTATTTGAACTTGCTAAACGTTCGTCATCATCATCATCATCACAGATAACACCAAAACAAAACCGACTCAGCATTTGGTGACACCGAGTTCACAACCAAAATTGGTGCTGTCATCAGGTAATATCTCTGCTTTTAATGATATTGGGTCCTATTTTATGCATGCCATTCTGTTTTTTAACACCATAAAGAACGTTTGTTGTGTTGATTTGCAGTTTTTAGTGAATGCCGCTTTGACCCATTTGCGTTGTGGCCTTGAACTCTCCGGAAAACTCAAGGTAAGCAAAACCCAGTTCTTGTTTAGCTTGTATTAAGCTGCATTTGATTTCTTTCAGCCTTTGTGTGCTTATTTGTGTATGCCCAGTTTTTTTTTTTTTTGGGGTGGTCCAGGGGTTTATGTTCTGTAAAAGTTTCTGTTCAGGGGTTTATGGTCTCTAACTTTTTTTTTTCAGCACAAGTTGCTAAATTTCCAAGTTTTTAAACCTGAATTCAGCTTTATTTTATTGGATTTGTCAAATTTTATGATTTTTATCCATTTTTTTTGTGGGTTTAAGTTTTAAATGTGCTCCAGTTCTCTAAGAAGGTTTATGTGCAGGGGTTTATGGTTTCTAGCTTTGTGTTCAGCAGAATCAGCACAGGCTTTTAAATTTCCAAGTTTTTAAACCTGGATTGAGCATTAGTCAATTGGTTTTGTCAAATTTATGTAATTTATGATTTTTATACATTTTTTTGGGTGGGTTGCAGTTTTAGAGAAGATGGGGTTAGATTTTTGTAATATCTCTCTTTCAAACTGGGTTAGTTGAAAGTCTAATGATCATCAGTTGAATTGAGTGTTTCTATGAAATGGGGGTCCCTTGATTATTGCATTTTGTACTTAACCCTTATTGTATGAGGTTTTTTTCTCTTTCTTCAGGATGTCTGCAAAAAATCTTGGTTATGAAGCATGGGAAGAGAGGATGATTTGTCAGGAGAAGGGCAAGCGCATTGTTCACTACTATTTGAAGTCTACATCAGGGCGGTCACTCCTTGCTGTTGTGGGGACTGAAAGAAGTCTTCGTCACATGGCTTATGTTGTGTCCAATGAGTTTTTGGAGGCTTATGGGTCAAACACATCAATTAATCGCAGCCTCAAATGGGGAGCACGACGAGATGTCGTCAGCTGGCTCATTTCATTGGTGAGAAATGATGGCCCACCATCCACCAAATCAAGTATGTACTACTGCCGTAAGATTCTAAGGAATTCGCTGCTCAACTTTTATATTTGTCAGTGTTGCATGTAAAGAGAAACTCTGTGCTTTTATTGTGCTCGAATTAAGGCTTTGCATGGGCATTCATGCTAAGCATTTGTGAACAAATTATTCAAACCACATTTACTATCATGAATACAAGCATTTGGATATAATGGAGAAAAGTAAGAAACTAATAACTGTATGAAGGTTGTGCATCACAAGTTGATTTCACTCTTTAACTTTTATTATTTCATTTAGGACTGGTTGCATTTGTAGTCTTAGTCACTGTAGTGCAAAGCCCTACTTCTAAGTAAGCTTCCAAAATGTGACCACGCATGTTATGATTCTGTAGCTTACAGCCCACCTTGTAGCCTAGTGGGACTTGATGGCCTCCCGAAGTAAGAGATGGGGGGGGGGGGATTCTGCCACCTACTTCTTATTAGAAAGTTTTTATGTCTGATTTTCATTATAGTGACCCCAAAAAATAGGAAAGTAGAAAACCCTTAAAGCTTTAGTGGGTTCTAATTATTTTTTTTGCCAAGATCTGGCTTGAGTTGATGGTTTTGTGTCAAATCATAAAGCAGATCATCATATTGAAAAGAGGATGTCTTTGTTATGGGGCTCCTAGAAACAAGTTCAGTTGGCGACTGTCATTTGTATGATTGGACTTTTAAAGTATTCCTTGTTTCTTCCGAAATATGACGAAAAGCAAAACCTTTCCAGCTTATTGAAATCATAGCGCATACAGACAGAGGTGGATCAGGTTGTCTTATGTAAATTTCGCATGCCTTCCATTGTCTGTTCAAGTTTCAATTTTTTATTGAGGTGCAAGTATTAGTTGACCTTTATGTTTTTTTCTTGCATATGGATCTAAGGATGGAAAGCCAATATTTTCTAACCTTTTGTGGGATTTTATTTTGTTTTATTTTTAATTTTCTATGTTAGTGTTCATTGTCATCATATTTCTCACTTCTTTCTTCAATTCTTCTCACATAACTTTCTCCTTTCAATTGGGGTGATCATCTGGGTTCGAGTCTTAGGTTTTATAAAGGTGGTGTTGCTATTTTCTGGTGGTCAAATTTTGTGGGTTCCATGTGGAGCTTGTTTCTTCATTTTCTGGTATGATTTTGGGTTGTAATATTTGTACTTAAGTAACATATTAATGAAAGCATAATTTTGTTGAATGAGAAAAATAATGACATGCCTTCTACAACAGTTGCCCAGTATAAGCTCCAAGATGCATTGACTGAGGATATTATTCCTTATCTTTCTGTCAATTTTTCAAAGCTTTTGCAAGATAACCTAGACCATGTATCTGCATTTATAAGCTTTAAGTATCTATATAATTTAATTTCTAGTTTCTGCTCCAATAAGACAAGCTATAACAACTGATCCATAATTGTACTCTATTACCTTCACAGTCCACCGATGAGCACACATATATATTTCGAAAGAGTTTTATTGTAATACTAATACCATATGCTAGTTAGAAGCCATACATGAAATGAAAACTTCTACAATTACATGGCTCAAGTAGAAACCACCTTAATGTAATTGGATATATTTCTCTCTCTCTATATATATAGATGTATATTTGTGTGTGTATGTATATATATATATATATATCTTTTTTTGAATATCAACCAAGTATCGTAAGTAAATTATGTTAGAAGGAAGTAGTCATAGTGAACTAGAAAGAATTATTCTTATCAAACTTAGGTCACACATATACCTCTTTATTAAAGTCAATCTTTTCAATGACAATTTTGATCAAGAAAACATAACAAGCTTATTTGCACGGGGTTTTGCTGTAGAATTATTATATTATTGTTGTTGTAATTTAATAGATGTTTTATTGGGCAGAGAAATTAATTTTATTTTTGGACTTAATAATGAAATGATATGATTGGTGAGTGTATTATATTTATAATCGTATCCTAAATTTTATATATAACTAATTATTAATAAGAAAAATAAATAAATTCAAAATTCTACAATAATAACTTGTGAAATTAAAATAAAAGCTTTGTCATAAACTGCATTACTTAATACTTCCTCCGTCCTCAAAAGGATGAGCAAAATACAAATTCACACATTAAAAAAGCAAAAGTAGAGGAAAGAGAGTAACTAAAGTTTCAAATTTCTCTTTGTGGTCCCACAAGATTCAGAAAATGATGAGTAATTTTTTTTATACTAATGGACTCTACTAAATGACATAATTACCCTTCATTTTATGTACTTTATCTCATTCTTTTGGGGACAAAAATAATTGTACCTTTAGCCATTCTTTTGAGGACGGAGGGAGTATTATTAACGAAGATACATTGCGAAATATATTCAAGTCTCTATTATTAAATAAACTTATATTTTATATTTTAATTGATATTAAGTAATGATCTTCGTAAGATTGACTTCTTCTAAATCTGTCTTATCGACTTAATAATATATTCCTACTTAAACTCGCAATTATACTTAGTTTAATAGTAGTTAATTAATTAGATATTATTGGTAGTAAGAATATGAATTGTAATAGGAAACCAACTAAATCAAAAACTGTATGGAAATGGGAGGTGATTTGTGGTAATGAGATAATTATGGTAGTAAAAATATGAAGTGTAATAGGACGCTAACTAAATCAAAAACCTTTTGGAAATAAGATGTGGTATTTGTAAAAAGATAATGATGGGAACTCATTTTCTAAATAAGTTGGGAAAACTATGAGGATGGCCCTACGTTAAGGGTGCACAACAAGCCGGCCTGGCCTTGGTCCGGCCTGGGCCTGCCAGGCTTTGGTCGTTGACCAGGCCAGACCAAATTTTGACTTTAGCGCAGGCTAGGCCAGGCCAGGCTTGGTAGTGGAAGAGATGATTTGTTGAGACCTGCGAACCAGGCCGGTTTGGTCCAGCCCAACACCATTTTTTTTATAAAAAAAACGTAATATTAAAAAAATGGTTGTTACTGTAATACTGTTGGATACACACACACACACACCCCTGTTTGTTTTTCAAACAAACCAACAAAATTACCTTAAATTGGTAAATCAAACAATATATTTCAAAACAAATTCATAATCAACACTAATTGCATGCGTAAATCTACCTATTTCTCAGCATAATTAAGCAACATAATAAATTGGGTTAATACTAATCAACAGAAATACTAATTCTAATTTTCTAGTAATGAATTGAAGGAATACCTCTAATCTTTAGCGGGCTAATTTTTTTTTTCCGACAAAGATTGAAGTTGTCGGTCTAACTTTTGCAGGGCTCCAAGAGTCTTATCTGGGTCAAATTCAAATTCTAAATCTCTCTTCACAGCACAAGGATGATGATAATGATAGGAATTGGTCCCTTTTTTATTGAATCCAAACCCAGAGGGAGAAATGAATGATTTTTCAAAGTTTTTGATGAGAGAGAAAGGAAGAGGAAGCCATGGTGATAAAGTGATAAACTGATAATGGGTGTGTATGAGGAGAGTGAAAGGGATAAAGATTATAAATTTAGAGCGGATGTCGCAGTCAATCACTCAGACATGTATATATTATAATAACTAATTTATTTATATTAAATGTGACATGAGTGCCATTGAGACTTGGTCCAAGACTCCAAGTTGGTGGTAGCTAGGAATAATCCCAGGCTATCATTATATTATATTATATTATATTATATATATATATATATATATATATCAACTTGTTATAAATGGAAATCTCTAATTTCACATGCACCCCGTGTTTATTTAATAACCAAAATAATGTTGATCAATAGGCCATGGCCTAACTTTGGGCTTGGCAGAGGACTTGCGGACCAGGCCAGGCCTGTGCACCTGGCCAGGCTAGGCCCAGATTGGACTCAGGCCATAGGCCGGTCCAGGCCGGGCCAGACAAGATTTTTATTATTAAATGTCGGCCTTTTCAAGCCTTCCAGGCCAAACCTTTTCAGGCCAGGCTTTGACCAGGCCGCATGCCATTTGTGCATCTCTACCCTACGTCCACATACTCATGCTTGAGTTCTGTATTTAGGACTAAAAGGTTAAAATACCAAAGTATATGAAAAAATGTGTGTGTATTTATGAACAATGAGTGGGAGAAGGAGATTTCGTGGGGAAAAATCCTTTGTTTAATTATTCTTGTCCATATTTATATTCTATAGCTGGATATGCCGTATTTTAGAATTCTATAACTAATTATGCATCTTTCTCTGTTTGTGTATTTATGTACTGCATGCACAAACATAAGGTTGCTAGTAGTGGTGCCTGCAAAGTGCAATGTGCCTTTGGGAGGTGGGGACGCTATTTGAGATAACTTGGGATTGAAAGAAGAAAATCTATCAAATCATGAGAATATCTAAATTATATATTATTAAATAAATTATATATGAGAAACGACAAAGGTGTTACCCATAAGGTATGCTTACGTCGTTAAACAAGTGTAGGTCAACCGGTCAATTTAGCCATAATTAGAGTTTGGGACTCAGCCAAGTCAACTAGTTTTTCAGTTATGATGATGAACTTTTGTTAATGTAAGTAGAAGTTTCACTATAAAACGTTGTAGGGGGTGGAAAGTGGAAACCCATATACACAAGGAGAAAATAATAAAGAATATGGGAAATGATACAAAGAGCACCTGTTCTTTTGCACATAAACTGTACTCAAAGAATGAATCCCTGAACAGAAACTTTATGTATACTATTTCCAAATGAAAACCAAGCAAACCAATGTATCTACTCTACAGGTGCAAATTCTCCCATAAATTTTAGGGAATCTATCATCAACTAGGTTATTCTTCGCTAAACCCAAAAAAAGAAATAGAAGGAAAATATAGAAAAATGAGACCAAACATCAATTGCCGGAGCTAAAGCCATGAAAACTCAATCCCCTCCCTATATCTACTCCTTTCTATCCAAATAGGACACATTAGACTCGAAAATGGCATCCCGTGTGTTTCTTTCTTTCACCGTCTTGCAACTTCCTTTTCATGCTAGGACAAGGCCTTAATCGAGCTTAGCAAAACCGATTAAATTCTAAAGTCTGAAGCAAAATTGTATCAAGCTCGATGGATTAATTTGTGAAAACACAACTAATGCTTTTCTTTCACCAATGGAAAAATATGGTATCTCTATTTCTTTTGATGTTGCGATAGGCTATTCATTTTACTTATAAGCTCTAAGCTAAGTAATTTGTGCCAAGTGATCTAAATTAATACCTAGAGGGAGATATTTTCTTGAAATCATATTGTTTATCTAACTTAATATGCCAAATTTCTGTATGAAAACTGATTAGATAATATTTTTAGATGAACTAATTTGGATGCCCTAAAAGATCACACATGTTGGACTTTCTGTCATGAATTCTATGTATGACAGTCTAAGTATCTTATGAAAATTAGTTTGTATGACAGTGTTTAGTAGGTGTACAATCTTTTGCTAGGAAAATGAGGAAATTGTCATAGGATTTATTGTCAATAGTAGAAACGCAATATCTCAAAAGAAATGGAAATAGCGAAAACCTTAAACTAAGTTTGAAATATAATGAAAAGGTTAAAAAAAATCAACATCAATTCCTAGAAACATGAAAAATAAGAAATGCATCTCATCGACATGGAAAGAAAGAAAGCATTGCTATCTAAACAAAAATATATATGATATGACATGGGCCTTGATCTTGACAAACCCTAAACAGTACAACAGTGACCTGTCAAGAATATGTATATAAAGTAATTTATTTACGGAATTAAATTTAGATAAAATTAATTTTTCTATTGATCACAATCGATATTTAGGGCTGCAAACAATTTGTGACTCGACTCAAGCTTGATTAAGTATTTAAATGAGACAAGTTTTGAAATTTATTTTATGTTCGGTTATTTTTTTGGATAATTTTTTTTTTTTAGGTTCTATTATTAAACAAGACAAAATCGCCTAGTCTAAGCTAGGTTTTGATTAAATACATATTTTGATATTATATGTAGAAAACATATATGCATTATTTTATTTTATCACATATGCTTATAAAAACTCAACTTTATTTAACTAAATGGCTAAATGAGTCAAGTTTAAGCTTTAGTTAGCTAAAACCTTACATTTTTTTGCTAGACTTAAATGAAGACATAAAGTCCGTTTTTTCTTGATGTTTCTGAACCTGACACATCACAAACTTCTAGAGCTATTAACTTTTATTTGAAACAAAAGACTTTTAGATATTGTAATATACAAATATGTTGAGTTACTTATTAATATATAAACACATTGAAAATAAATTTAATTAATTTATATAATGTATAAATATATTTTCAGAACGTTTGAGAATATATGGCGAGTAAACACCAAAAAGAAAGGGTCAGATTAAATGGGATGGAGTAGTATGTATATGGCAAGGAATATATGTATGGCTCTATGTCAACGGACTCAGATGGAGTGTCCGGTTGGACACGGTATTTTAAAGAGTCCGACACGGGTACTCCTCAATTTTGCCAATTTTTTACACTAGAATGAAGGGTTTTGTCAAGTGTTGGACATGAGTACTTTAGGGCAAAGTGAAGAATTTGTGTAACATATCTGTATGCATGTGAATACAGGTATTAAGATGTATAAGTAATAACATATAAACATATACTATAACATGAATAATGACAATTGCACTCTCTTTGTTGCTCTTAGTTTCTTTAGCTTTACCTTTTATTATAAAATAAATGCTTTCTTTTCTTCAAAAAAATTTGTTTCCTTGTTAGAAGAAAATAATTTAATACCTCAAGCTTCTTGGAAACATTTATACTAGTGCCCTATAAGTGTCTTTAGGCCCATGCTTCTCATTTAGAATATCATAATTAAAATGAGAAAATTTAAGAGGAAGTATCAAACCATTGCACATGAGGCTGTCCATGAACTATTAGTTTGTGGTCTAAGAAGCAAGCATTCTTCTGTGTTGGTGAATCTGTTATTTTATTTTTATTTCTATACCATGATAACCCTAATACTCTATTCCATAGTCAATGAGATGTAGTGAGGAAGTCTCTTCACTGAATAGTGAATAAGCAAGAATCTGTCTTCATTATTGAATACAACATTCTACTTTCTCTTCCATATATACACCTAAAATAAAGGGTCGCAGCATTCAATTTTGGACATGGGCATTGGACACATAACCCTCTCCTTGTCCGAGTGTTTGACATGTGAAGTTTAACCTATTATTAATTTTGTTATCTAATCAACGCAAATTGTGTCCTTGTGAAGAAGATAGAAGATATGTTCATGTAAATTTTGGCAAATTTGCAAATTTAAATTTCCAGCAAGGCTTATTACAAGAACCAGTGAAGCTGTTCTATATTAGGAAAAGTTTGAAACGGAAATTGACTTAAACCTCGTAAGCAACTTAAATGTATAGGAATTCGCATGAGATCTATGTAACTTGGTTGTGCTAGTTCCTAAAAGAGGGGCTCGATACGAATTCTTCTAAACTATTTCTCTATTTTCGTAGAATTAACCCTTCCAAGTTCCAATCCTTTCTTTCTTTCTTACGGTTAACTTCCTCTGTTTAAAACCATTTTTATTGTCATCCTTAGTGTCCGTATTGTTCAGTAGATGGTGTTCCAATTAAGAGTATTGAGGTCTATCACTCATCACCCTTAGAATTCACTATGTGCATGGCTTAGTTCATAATTAATCATTAAAATATACATTTTGTTCTTTCTTTTTTATTAATCTTACTAAATTTTTTCCTTTTTTGTATATTTTGATTTAATAGATGGTAAGGGAAATATGATATCTTTTCTTTATTTCTTTACATGAATATTCTATTGAAGACTTCATGGCAACCATTCTCTCTCTCTCTCTCTCCGTGTGTTGGAGGCAGGATCTCTTCATTAAGAAGAACAAGAATAAGAATATGTATCGTCTTAACTTAAAATAGCCACTTTCTATATGTAACTAATTACATTAAGAGAACCTCTAAGCTTTACCTTAAAAAAGAGTCATGTAATTTGTTTTAAGAAATCTATTTACTATATGCCTAGTAGAAATTGCTATAATGTTGAAGATTAGTTGTTTGTCCTAAAAATAGTTAGGAAGTCTTTCTAGGTGGTCTTATGAATTTATCTTTCTATTGTATGTATGTACCATATAACATATATATATATATATATATATATGACGTAAAGATTTTACGTGAAAAATTATCCAAATAACAATCTTAGTAGGCACACAAAAAATATTTTAAGCATTGCTGAGTTTCAAAGCCTTCATTAAATTGAGGCGGTAGAAGACTAATTCAGCCTAAGTGGAGGCCTTGAGGCCCATCAAAATCGAGGCGCTAGAGGACCGCCTAGGCCTAGGTGGGGCCTAGAAGAATTTTTAGAACACGTGAAGATTAGAAGGTAAATAGAGTGAAGTTACTAGTTGTACCTCTAATAAAGTGAAAAATTAATGTCTTGTTAGATGAGTCACTTTTTTAGATTAAGATTGGCGGTCAACTTATTTTTAAGTTTACACATGGAAAGTGGTTTGTTTAAGTTAAGACAACGCATATCAATGTTCGAAAAAGCGTTCGAGGCGTGCGCCTCGAAGCGCGCCTCGTAGCGAGGCGGAAGAGGGCTGTAGCGAGGCTTAGGCTTTAGGAGAAAAAACAGAGGCTTGGGCTTTTTTGGCTGAGGCGTGCGCCTCGTTGCGTTGCGCCTTAAGGCGTAACAAGGCGTAAGCCTGCCGCTGCCGCCTGCCGCTGCCACCTCCCGCCTCTTGCTGCTGCCCTTCGCTGCCGCCTTATATCCCCTTAAGGGTTTTGTTCCTTGCGTTCTTTTTGTTTGGAGTGTGGAGTCCCTAGTACGTATTTTTTTTTTGAGAGAGAGAGAGAGATGGACCAGATCTGTTTTTTTGTGAGAGAGAGAGATGGACCAGATCTGTATGTAGCTGAAACAAAATATCTTCTGGAAAATTACAGTTAGGTACCCTATAGTTTTTATATCTTTCTAGTTTAGTCCCCCTAGTTTTATAAAATTTTACAAATACCCTTTGAAATTTTACATATCAGTCCCTGAATTTTTATTTTATTTCATTTCAGCCCCTGAAGTTTCAGTGGTTTCAGTTCAGCCCTTATTTCTTTATACTTTCTGCACTTAAGTCCCTATAGCAAGTTAAAAAAAAGTATATATTTTTATTTGCAGGAACCATGGTAAATGCCGGGGAAATCAACGCCAAACTTGATAATATATTATGTTGTTTTGATGTTTTGTAATGATACATTAATGTGACGTTGGTTTTTTATGTCTTTTATGACCTTAATTATAATGATGGATTATTTTATGATTTTATTAGCATTTTTTTATAATTTTTTGGGGACTTTTAGGTTTTCTAATTGAGGCTTACGCCTCGCTCCGCCTCGAGGCTTACGCATCGCCTCGTCCGGAGAAAAACGCATCGTACCGCTTTTAGCTTTTTCGAACATTGACGCATATAACTATTCTTTTCTTCGAAGTTATCGAAAGCATCCTGCCTATATATGTGTGTATAGCCACACCACACACACACACCCACATTTATAGAGAGAGAGAGAGAGAAAGAGAGTGTGGCCGTCATGAAGTCCTCGACAGGGTTTTCATGTAGTTCAATCAACCTTGACGAATCAGGTACCATGTCTAACATATTCTTTCTCTTTTAGATTTGTAGCTATAATGTGTTTTATTTCGTAATATTTGTTGTCGATTAATTTTTAGTATTTGTACATCCCTCTTCTTTCTATGTATTTTTTTATTTTGCTGTTGGGGGGGGGGGGGGGGGGAAGGTCTTATATTTTGCTCCAAAATCTTAATTGGATTCACAGACTATTTTTCTTCTTATAATTACATTTTTAGCTTGAGTTTGAGCTGAATTTTTCTCGTTGTATGATTGACTTTCTACCTTAACTTAAAAATTTATTAGGTGGATAGGAATTGATTGATCTGCTCTAAGTCCTAAAAATTTATTAGGTGGATAGGCGTTGATTGATCTGATCTGATTCATGCCAGTAGTGTGGGATGTTCTGCTTTAATAATAATAATAATAAATAAATAAAAAGTATTGCATTTGAAGCATTGCCTACATTATGCAAATTGATAAGCTTATATGCGAATGAGTATATTGTAAAGGTTATCTATTAGGATTCACAAGTTTAATTTTCTTAAGTGCTTCTTTCACATGATTTCTATCCATAAGCACGGTGATGAAACTTTGTAGGGAGTAGCGACCAGGGGCTTGGAAGATAAATTTCACACAAGGTAATTCTCATAAAATGCACTCAATTATAATAATTCACTGTATTAAATAATAGAGTACATCTTTATTTATGATACTCTTAAACGACTTTCCTACCTAAATTGGATTCTAATAAGATAACTACCAAAATTATAGAAAAAGTGAATAAATTAATTACAACTAATAGAATTTTCTTTTATTTCAATGGGCTTCCAAAGCCTCTTGTATTGGTCCTACCAAGTCTTGCGGGCTCGTCTTGTATCAGTTCTCCTTCACTGAAAAGAACTCAACTCCGTCAAGTTAAGAACATCGAAACAAGAGGAAACACTCTGAATTACCACATTATTCTTTGTGAGCTTTGAATTCGGCATACCAGTTGCACAAGTAAGAATGTATTTGGTTTTACCTTTGATAATCAACTAAGTATTAGCGCAGGTATCCTGTTATGCGTGACGATCCCAATGCCATCTAGCAAACCTCAAGGGCAAAACATAACACGTAACAATACATCAATTATAATAACTGTATAAATGGTAGGGACCAGAGGCTCGTCCTGCATCAAAACTTTCGGTTCTTGTTTATAGTTAATCAATTAATAGGCAATGTTTAATGATTGGGATAAACCCTCCATATCTGACATTTGATGGTTTTCAGTGTTAATTGCTTTAAGTTTTTTTTTTTTTTTCTAAATGGAACTTTTGATGGTTATTTTTTTTCTTCGGTTTCTATAATTAAAGTATAAGTCAGGAACAGTACACTGGCTATCCGAGTATGTGGCTCGCTCATATCCTAACTTTTACATTTGTTTTGATTGGTCACGGCCTACAAGCACAGACACATTTTACTAGTCTTCTTTCTTTCTTTCTTTCTTTCTTTCTCCTGTTTGTGTACGTATTCCCACTTTCCCGGCCCTGTTCTTTTTAGCTTTTTGTAAGCTTCGATTAGTGAGTTTGACTTGGGGAGTGTAGCTGTACTTCTTATATTGCTCCCTTTATTTGTATAATGGTGTGTACATAGGAAGTGTTGGAGAGTAGTGGCATAGGTTTTTGACTTTTGTGGTATTCCCTATGCCCATTGTATATATCGTGTGAAAAGGGTTCCATCCTTTTTGGCGCCTTCTCGAGATCATTATTTCCCTGAGCCTTGCGCCAGTATATACCAATTGGCAATTAGACATGAATGGTTGCAGGAATGCTCTAGTTGACTCTACTGGCCATCTGGCTAGTATGCGTTTTGTCTTCAGGTATCCTGATTTGCCGTTCTACTTTTTTAATGTTTGTCTACTTCAGACTATGTTTATTGACTGTCTGGTACTGTGTTCTAGAAATGACTTTGGTGAAACATGCGACTTCCCAAAAAGTTTCCCTAAGTTTTCTACCTGCACGTTAGGTAGAATTCTGCAGAACGCCTATTTTCAATAATTCATTTGAAAGTAAAGAAATTACTTTATAAATAAAAGGGAAAAAAATTGTATTGCATAGTTCTGTACAATATGTTTATTGTAGTGAATATGGCTTCCTTGTTCCAAGTTTCAAAGTTCTGGACATCTAAAAAATACCCAGCAGAAGGAGGGTACTTCAATTAGACTTGCAAGTTTGTGATTACAATCACCTCTTTAGCTGTAATTGATATATTTCGCCAAGAACTTTGTACTAATCAAGTATATGTTTTTAGTTCGTGATGTGTTTTAATTAATTTATCATCTTCTCATATAAGGGCATGAGCACGGGAACAATTACATATAGCAGTGCTTGAAAACGAGTACGATTCTTATTGTGAATACTTTCTCAGATCTCGTTTCCTGCTTATGTCTTCCATGCTCCTTGAATTCCAGAGTTAGTAGCTGCAGTTCAAGTAAGCCTTTGCATGTAACTGCAACATGTCCTGTTGAATCTCTGCATTTCTATGTATATTGATCTAAGACAAACTAAAGGGTCATTCATACATCACTATTCCTCCCCCCCCCCCCCCCCCGGGGTGTCTGTGTGTTCTTTTTCATTGTTTTATTGATAATTTACTATCTGATCCACTGCATCTTTTTTCACTCTTTGGAGTGTAATTGATGTAACTAACATGGTTGCTGATACTGATCAAGATTTTCGGTGATCCTTAGATATCGATCTTGTTCCCAAGAACAAAGGCAAGGGGCATAGTTCGAGTGAGAAAAAGGAGGAAAATTTCACCCAGGAGGATCCTACATCGAAAGTTGCTAAGAAGCTTAGAACTAGCGGTGCTCATCAGAGACTTGAGAGTTCAGACCCTGGCAAACAGATATCAATGGGTGAACCAGCATGCCAGAAATTAAAAATTAAGTTCGCAAGTAAGAAACCAATTGGAATACAACTTGTGGAACCTGAGCCCCATCGTCAAGCATTTCCTAAGGTTGGTGAAAAGATAGAACTTCTATGTCAGGATAGTGGCATGCGAGGCTGCTGGTTCAGGTGTAAGGTCGTGAAGGCTTCAGAAAATCGTTTGAAAGTTCAATATAATGATGTGGAGGATGTAGAAGGATCTGGAAAGCTAGAGGTATGCAAGTGCGCCTGAAAAAAAAAATCTAATTTTATTGATTGATGCTACATAGAACTAATTCTTGCAACACATATTATACACCCGATGTCTTGGCTGATCATATCTGTCTTTACTTTTAAAATACAGTGGGACCCAAATTTTAAAATAATTTTAACATTACTCTTGACACATCAACGAGCACAATTTTGGTTCTCAATTTATGTGCCTTTGAAATTTTTTTATATTTTGGTCTTGTGTGAGGCTTGGGATGGAAGAATAGAAGGAGCGGATATAACTTTATGGTGCAGGCACATTAGTATCGATCATTCAGTTGATAGAATTAAAGCTTTCCACTAGCAAACTCATAGAACAATTTATTCATTCATTGTGGAAAGGTCGCTGGCTGATTAGCAAATATATGAATGATAGCAAAGTTACTTTCTGTATGTATTAAAAAGTTATCATAATAACGATGCTGGTGCAATTGTAGCATGCCATGAACCAATAAATCGAATAATCTGGATGTTAATGGTTTTGAAAACTTGTATGATGTGTAGGAATGGGTTCCTGCATTAAGAGTGGCAGCTCCAGATAAACTAAGCATGAGATACTCAGGCCGACTTACTATCCGCCCATGGCCTCCTGTGGATCTTTCCAATTCTTCTTTTGAGGTTGGTGCAGCAGTTGATGCATGGTGGAGCGATGGCTGGTGGGAAGGTGTTGTAACCGGAGTCTCGCTCTCTAGGAGTGATAATGTTCATGTTTACTTACCTGGTATGCTAAGTTGGAAAATCTGATTTTCTCCTCTTCTTTTTTTCATGGTATCTTTTATCATTCTAATTGGCGAATCCTCGCAACCCATGACCTGGTATCCATCATGAGCAAGATATTATAATTTATGAATCTTCAAGCTTATAAATTATAAATTGCTATGAAGTTTGTGGCTTTGGTACAAAAAAAAGGTGCAGACGATGTTGCTCACAGGTTGCATCATAGATATAGCAACATTTCTAGTTGTCTCTTACTGATTTTAAGACGAGACATTTCTAGGATCATTGATTTGTTTGTCTTTGTTAATTTTAGGTGAGGGCAAGTTCTTGACTCTTCAACGGAAGGATATAAGGATTTCAAGAGATTGGATTGATAATAGATGGGTAGACATAAAGCCAAAGCCTGATGTACTCTCCTTCATATGCTCATATCTCAAACCTAACCCAAAGCCTCCAACATCCTCAACTGTGGACGAGGCATCCAAGCTTGGTAGCTCTGCTGCTCGCGAAGTTCCAACAATTTCCAAACCCAAAGCAGTTGAAGAGAAAACAAAAGAATTACCATGTCCGTCCATAGCTGAAAATGTGGAAAAGATGAGCCAGAATTTGAAGAAGCGACTTCGCATCAGTGAGAACGATGAGTTTGGCCGTGGTAGTAGCAGCGCTGATGGTGGAGCTGGTAACCAGGTGAAGTTGGTTTCTAAAACAAAAAAGTAAAGTAATAGATGCAATGGTGGTCAACTAAGGTGAATCCTATGAACTAGTGTATATTTTACATAGCTTTTTGAGCTAGTAGGAATTTGCTGAGTTTGACCATCCAGGTTTATATTTAGTTAAGTATCTTTACTGAACAAAAACTTAATTATCATTAAGAATAGCATTAAGATAGTATTTTAAGAACTACAGCAGGATAGGCAGTGGCTCTGTCAATTCACAACAGTGTTTGTGCCGCATGTGTGTCCCCCTTGTTAAGTTTTTATCTGCTCTGTATGCCTTTTGGCTTTTGCTATGACTACAGTGCATTTCATGTTTTGAAAATCTTATGAAGTGTTCTTTTGGTTGCAATGGAGCTTGCTCAAATTGTTTTGGTTTATTATCTTTTCATTTTAAAATTAGTGTGTTTGAAGTGTGTTTCAGCCTCTGTTATATGCTATGAAGCTTTTCCACGAAGGGCTTCATGTTATGGCTTTTAGCAGTGTATTTCTCAAGGGACTTCAGATATGGTTGAGCTGGAATGCTGTAAACCTGCAAAAACCAGCACCTACTATTGCAGTTGATGGTTCTTAATGTCTTGAAAATGGACCTTTAATATGCCCAGATATATATTTTATGTATTTAGTTTTAAATTTCATTAATTTAGTTGGTTATATTGTGAACGAGGTTCTGATGGTTAAAACCAAGGCCTTAGGACTAGTCCTAGATTTGATTTGATTTTTATGAGTTGTGTGAGTTTGTATGTCCCCTTTATTGCGTGAATTTTTTTTTCTTCTTTTTATTGCGAGGTTTGTATTCTAATCTGTTAAGAGTGTGGGGTTTACTTATATTGTAATTGAGTGATTGTTGATGTTAATTATGAAATTCATTTGTATTAATATCCTCCAATGTTGGAGGCATTCAAAAAAGTTTAGCTATTTGTACAACTTTAATGTCAATAAATGAATGTTCTCTATGCAAACAATGGCTTTTGTTTGATTAATGACCATTACATCTTAATTGTCATTTTGGTGCTTAAATTGTGCCTTGTTCATGATATGGTGTTTAGGTTTGACCTACTCATTGCCTCACATTATAAGTGTCTTGGTTAACATAGATTTTGAGATTATTTTTTTGTTGACACTTAGATTTAATATTGAGAATTGATATTTTCACATGTAATTTTGATATTTTTACGCGGTCTTTTTACATGAGAATAAAGTGGGTTTTATCTTTACGTGAGAGCGGATTATGTGAAAATATTAAAAATACTTGTAGAAATAATATTTTCCTTAGTATTATATATTTCTAGTTAAAGTTGCACTTTAGACATTGAATAATATCAAAAAGTAATTATATTACAAAATCTTTATTTCTAAATTTGTTTTTCGCGTTTTAAAATCCATGTCACACACACACACACACATTAGAACAGATTAAGAGCATACCACTTATCTGACATACCAAGCATATCCCTTCTAGCGACGGACCTAGCGACGCTTTGGTCTGTCGTCATAAGTCCGGTCCGTCGCTATAGCTTCGGTCCGTCGCTATATGTTGTCTGTCACTAAAAGTTATAGCGACAGACCGGACTTATGGCGACGGACCAAAGTGTCGCTCGGTCCGTCCGGTCCGTCGCTAAAGGGGTATGCTCTTGATCCGTTATATATATATAAACTATGCAACTCAGAATATTTTTTGAAAGCCGGGAAATATTTTTCAATTTTTTTTTTTAAAAAAAAGTTTGGCTCCTCTCTTTCATCTATCCTATATCCATATTCATCCGAGTTTTTAATCTAGAATACCAAATGTAACGTCTCTTGTTCATCTTTTTACTTCCAAGTTTGGTAGTACTTCTTTCCTACATCCCTATTTCAGATAATTTTATTTTCTTTTGAGAAATCCTAGATTTGGTTGGATTATATAATTAGTAACAATTTAACAAACTTGTTCACAGAATTTTAAAAAGTTAAAATGAGCAGTACGCAGAACTCTATTTAGCTTATTCTAATATCTTTAATCATAATTTTTCAACCAAAAAATATTTATATTATGACAAAAATATGTGCACATTTATTGTAAAATAAATGTATTAATTAATTAGTTACCGGTGTGTCCAAGCACACCGTACCCATATTTGTGATTTTTCTATTCATAATAATTAACGCGTTTGAACGTTTAAATGCACCACGACAATTTTGATATATTTGTGATTTTTCTATTCGTGATAATTAACGTGTTTAAACGTTTAAATGCACCACGACAATTTTGATGCATGCATTTGAGTCATAAATAACGGATTTATAAGTTAAATAAATTGTATTTATTAATTATATAAATTATATTTAAAATAAATTGTTTATAGACAAATAAAATTATTTATAGATGAATAAAATTATCAACACATTTAAATATTTAAACACACCAAATATTTAAATCCTCTATAAATTGTTAATGGATCAAGCAATACAAATAATTTCCAAAGATATTATTTAGCCTTTGGGCTCTATTATTAGTCGGGCAATTTGGAGGGAAATTCATAATCCCTAATCTTCATCTTTTTGTCCGTAGTTGTTAGGCCATCTCTGTCCTCAGCAAATTCTCTCTCTAAAATTCTGTCACAATACAGCAACTAGAAAGAACAAATATAGAAACTAAACAAGAAAGAAAAATTTCATAATTATCATTTCATAACCAATTCATCTCTTTACACGGAATTATATGCTGCCAAGGATTGAGAGCTGAGCTCACTCTATTCTCACCTCTTACCAACATGCTAATGAACCCTTGACACGTGGCTATTGCTAACTTCGATGCCTAACAATCACAAGAACAGATTTATTCATCACCAAACACGGCGCATGGCTAAACGTTGCGTTTGGTCATCTAACAAACTCCTAACGGCTAAAAGCTCTTTCCTCTCAGCTTCACTTCTTGACATTCCCCATTGCTTGAAGAGTTCCTTGTCCCCAAGGATTAAACTCTGGATATTGCTCCTGGAGTTTGCTCCATTCTTCCCAAGTCGCATCCTCTGGAATACTGTGAGACCACTGTATCAAGACCATGGTTGCTGGACGTTGTCCCTTTTTAACCAATCTCCTGTCTAAAACTGCTATTGGCACTGGCCTAAGTTCTCGTCCTTGGTCTGTCTGGGGAAGCTCCGATTGAACTATCTTGGACTTTCCAAATTTTTTTCTTAAGCTGCGAGACATGAAATATATTGTGGATCCTAGTTTCATCAGGTAGCTGGAGTTTGTAAGCCACCTTTCCAATCTTTTGAGTGACAGTATATGGTCCATAGTATCTAGCAGATAGCTTGAAATTCCTTCTTTGTGCCACTGACATTTGTCTATAAGGTTGTAGTTTCAAAAATACTTCATCTCCCACCTTGAACTCTCTCTCAGTTCTTTTCTTGTCTGCATAAAGTTTCATTCTCTCTTGAGACTTGTGCAAGTTTTCCTTCAGCAGTTGATGAGTGATCTCCCTTTCCTTCAAGAAATCTGCTACCACTGGGTTATTGTTGGTCTCTGTCTGATGATAGTTGATTATTGGAGGACTTGTGCCATACAAGGCTTTGTAAGGTGTCATCCCTGTGGCTGTATGAAATGAAGTGTTGTACCACCATTCAGCCATGGGCAGCCACTTACTCCACTGTGTGGGCTTGGAACTGGTCATGCACCTCAAATACATCTCTATACATTGATTGACTCTCTCAGTTTGGCCATCCGTTTGAGGATGGTAGGCTGTGCTTAATTTGATTTGTGTTCCCAATGTTTTGAACAATTCTTTCCAAAACGTGCTTACAAAAATCTTATCTCTGTCTGAGATAATGGTTTTTGGGGGGCCATGCAACTTAACCACCGAGTCTAAAACTGCTTGAGCCACCTGTGATGCTGTAAAGTGGTGAGCTAATGCTATGAGGTGGCATCCTTTGGTGAGCTTGTCCACTATGACCAATATAGTGTCCTTACTGTCTGACTTGGGCAATCCTTCCACAAAGTCCATAGTTATAACCTCCCACGCTTGATTAGGAATGGGTATGGGTTGTAAGAGTCCTGGACTGAGAACATGCTCCCCTTTACTTCTTTGACAAATCTCACAACTTGAAATAAACTCTGTTAAGTCCTTCTTCAAGGTTGGCCAATAAAATAGCATTTCAGCCCTTTTTATTGAAGCCATAATGCCAGAGTGTCCCCCTTCTAGGCTATTATGGATTTGTTCCATAATTCTTCGCCTAAGATCTCTTGTGCAACCCAAGTACATCTTTCCCTCTTTCCTCAGGATACCTCCTTGTACTTTATACTCAGGATGGCTGGAAGGATCGATGCACAGCTGAGCCATAATCTCTTGGGCATCCTTATTATCTTCAATACTGTTGACCACCTCAATACTCCAAATGGGAACTGTTGTTTGAATTACTGCACAAGTGTTGTTAATATCATTTTTTCTGGACAACGCATCAGCCACGAGGTTATCCTTACCCTTTTTGTACTGAATAATATAGTCGAACCCCAGCATTTTGGATATCCACTTTTGTTGCACCAGTGTGGTTAATTTCTGTTCCATAAAGTACTTCAAGGCTTCATGGTCTGTTTTGATGATAAACTGTCGTCCAAGTAGGTATGTTCTCCACTTTTGTACTGCCATAATTATGGCTAGTAGCTCCTTTTCGTATGTTGAAAGGCCCAAATGTTTAACAGACAATGCCTTGCTCAAGAAAGCTAAGGGTCTTCCCTCTTGCATTAGGACTGCCCCCACTCCTGTTTGACAAGCATCAGTTTCAATAACGAAAGTCTTTGTGAAGTCTGGTAGAGCTAAGACTGGGGTCTCTGATAGCACTGCCTTGAGTTTCTGGAAGGCTTGCTCGGCTTCCTCTCCCCAACTGAAAGCTCCTTTCTTAAGCAAATTAGTTAAAGGTTTACTAATAATCCCATAATGTTGTACAAACCTCCTGTAGTACCCAGTCAATCCAAGGAACCCTCTTAATGATTTTAGTGTTTTGGGACTGGCCCATTGTCTCATAGCCTCCACCTTACTATCATCTGCAGCAACACCCTTTTCAGTGATGATGTGACCCAGATACTCCACTTGTTTTTGAGCAAAGAAAATGTGCATTTGCTCTTTTTCACACAGAACTTGTTCGATCTTAGGATTTCAAAGACTTGTCGCAAGTGATCAATATGGGCTTCCAGTGATGAACTGTATACCAAAATGTCATCAAAGAAAACCAGAACAAACTTTCTTAAGTAGGGGGAAAATACCTCATTCATTAGGCATTGAAATGTGGCTGGGGCATTGGTCAAGCCGAAAGGCATAACCAAAAACTCATAATGCCCTTGGTGAGTTTTGAAGGCTGTTTTATGGGTATCCCCAGCCTTGACTCTGATTTGATGATACCCACTCCTTAGGTCCAGTTTGGTAAAGAAAGTGCTACCCTTCAATTCATCCAGTAGCTCTTCTATGATGGGTATAGGAAACTTGTTCTTTATGGTGATATTGTTCAAAGCTCGATAGTCTACGCAAAACCTCCAAGTATTATCCTTCTTTTTAACTAATAATACTGGAGATGCATATGGTGAAGTGCTATGTTTGATGATTCCGCTGTCTAGCATTTCCTTGACCATCCTTTTAATCTCAGCCTTTTGAATATAAGGGTACCTATATGGATTGGTATTGACTGGGTTACAGTCAGGCATGACTGGAATGTGATGATCTTGCCATCTTAAAGGAGGTAGTCCTTGAGGTTCTTGGAAAATATCTTCATAAGTTGTCACCAAATTCGCTATTTCATTTGGAATTTGCTCCTTATTTTCCAGTTTTTCTTCCACTACAGTTAATTGAACCAAGAAATAGGTCTCCTCCTTGGGTTTCCAGTTGAACCTTTCCTTCATTTGAACTGAATAGAATTGAGTGGGATCCCCTGGCTCTCCCAACACCACCTTTTTTCCACTTGAATGTATTATGATCTCTCTTTTGTCATAATCAAAGCTGATAGGACTGACAGTTCGCATCCACTGAACTCCCAAAACTGCATCATAGCCACCTAAAGGAATAACATACATTGGACCTTGAAATTCCCCTTGAGCTAATTTCCACTTGAACTGATCCAGCCTCTGGTTACAGATGATTTGCTCCCCATTTGCCACTGTAATCCTAATGGGCATACATGGTTGAGTGTGTAATTGCAGTTCTTTCACCAAGGCCAGTGATATGAAATTGTGTGTAGATCCACTATCTAATAACATGGTAATGGACCTATTTTTAGTTTGGCCATTCAATTTAATGGTGTGGACTCCTTGGGTTCCTGTGATAGCATGAAAGGAGACCCCCCCCACTGTCATCAATCAGCAATAGTTCTTCTTCCCTTTCCTAAACAATAGTAGCTGTTTCTTGACTCAAATCTTCTATTGATAAACCTTCATCCTCCTCAGTTATCATTATGTATATATGTTTCTGTTTGCACCTATGCTCTGGGGTGTACACCTCATCACAGTTATAGCACAGTCCTTTAGTCCTCCGTTTAGTCATTTGGGCTGTAGTCAACCTTCTGATTGGGTAAGACTTGGGCCCTAAACCTTCTTTAGTTGGTTGACTTGCTCCCTTGTTTCCTGTGTAACTTGTCTTGCTCCTATTTGAAAATCCTCCCCCTCCTGCCTTGTAGTTTCCATGTACCCTTTTGTCTAGCGATTCCACATACGTCTCCTGATTCCTTGCTTGGTTGATGGCCTCTCTCAAGGTTTGTGGTCTGATTAGGTACAGGGCATTAGCAATTTCTTCCTTCAACCCACTGAGAAAGCTCTCAATAAAATATTCCTCATTGTATCCCTTATTCTGGTTAACCATGTATGCTTTCAGTTCTTCAAACCTCTTGATGTATTCATCTACCTTTCCCTTTTGTATCAGCTTATTAAACTGCCCTATAAGGTTTTCATGGCCTCCTTTAGTAAACCTTTGACAGAGGTAGTTTGCAAATTCCTCCCATAATAGCCATGGCCTCTCATCTTGTAACGATTGATACCAAACGTCCGCTTCTCCTTCTAAATACAAGGCAGCACACAACACCTTAGACCTCGAGTCTAGCATGGAGTTGAGCTGAAAAAACTTCTCACATTTTTTAAGCCAACCTCTGGGGTCTCTTCCTTCGAAATGGGGAAAATCCATTTTAGGCAGGGCAAATGGTAATAAGGGGTTTGGGGAGTGTCTGAAAGGGCTTATTTCTGGAGACTGATACACTGGATGGGTTCCATTATAGGAACAAAACTGATGAGGAACTTGATAAGCTGAGGTTAGAGTAGGGATATGTGTATAGTTGGTTGTATATGATGGAAAAGTAGAATAAAATGGTGTAGTGAAGGATGTTTGACCATAGCTGGTCATATAGGCTGGTGTAGGTTGTGTTGAGGGGTTGTAGGTAGTATTATTGGAATAGGTGTATGTTGGGCTCACTGAGTTGGTAGTCAAATTAGGCATAGCTATTGGAACGGTATAAGGTGGTGGTCGGTTTGTGTAGGAATTGTTTAGGGCTGTGACCTGAGTCCTAGCAGTGAAGTCTGGTATTGATACTAGGGAAGGGGGTTGGTTATAGGGGCTGGTACAGCTGTTCATTTGGTTTTGATTGTTCATTCCTGTTCTGGAACAGGGGTTAGTCGTCGGCGGTTGGATGTTAGCAGAGGAAATAAAGGTGGTTGTTGTGCCAAATTGTAGTGGTGGTAGGGTTTGTGTTGCTGTAGTTGATGGAGGTGGTAGTTCCGACGAACTGGAGGTATTAACTGCTTGAGAAGTGTTGACTGGAACTCCCGCCGTTGTCGTCCTCTCCTTCTCCGACCTATGGCTCGCCTCCAATGATTCCGTCAACTTCTGGTTAATCTGAGCCATTTGCTCGCCCAGGGTTCCCATCTGTGCTTTTGTTTGCTCGAGATCTTAGCCATCAACTCTTGAATCTGCTTGATTCTTCCTTCCAGTGTTTTGAGATCCTTTTCGTGCTTTTGCAAGCTTGCTTTCGCCATCGTTTCAGCCATGATTGGCCCAGGGATTGCTCTGATACCACTTGTCATAATACAGCAACTAGAAAGAACAAATATAGAAACTAAACAAGAAAGAAAAATTTCATAATTATCATTTCATAACCAATTCATCTCTTTACACGGAATTATATGCTGCCAAGGATTGAGAGCTGAGCTCACTCTATTCTCACCTCTTACCAACATGCTAATGAACCCTTGATACGTGGCTATTGCTAACTTCGATGCCTAACAATCACAAGAACAGATTTATTCATCACCAAACACGGCGCATGGCTAAACGCTGCGTTTGGTCATCTAACAAACTCCTAACGGCTAAAAGCTCTTTCCTCTCAGCTTCACTTCTTGACAAATTCTTCCAATCTCTAATAATTTCTTCACCTTGTAGAGAGAAATTAGGGTCCGATGTCGCAGATAAGCACCGGAACCGGGCCGGATTTCCATTTACGGGATGAAATTCTTTCTGTAATCACTACGGATCCATATGACCAGCCCGAAAAGGATCCCACCTTGAACGGGCTTATCAAGCCGCCGAATTGCAATTGAAAGTCACTCGCGAAGATAATGTATAATGAATTTATTGGTTTTTTTTTATAAATTTGTTTTATTTGTTTCAGGTATTTTGATGTATAATAGTTGCTTAATTTGTTGGAACTTTTTATTTTTATTTAGTTATTTTTTATTATTATTATTATTATTGTTGTTGTTGTTGTTTCTTATAAAGATGAAGCTGTCAATGGAAAGGGATTCGTTGGCCATGACTAAGTCGTGATTTAGCAAAGTTAGTTTTTTTTTTTGCCTGTTCTTGCTATTGTAGTGAATTTTATTTATTGAATATAGTGCAGAGAGAATTTTCCGAAAATGGCTTAAGTTACATTCAACTTGGACTCTAGCATTAACACCAATTGAGTTTGGACGCCCATTGAATTGGCGTTGGCCAGATAACCGAATTAATTAAGTACTTAACTTATCTTAGTGTTTTAAACAGAAACTATTGATTGGTGTTACAAGGATAAAATATTGACGTTGAACCTTTAACTTATAGAAGATTGTGGACATTATGGTCCATTTTACCCTCTTAATTGATTGTTATTTTGGCTGCAGTTATTGATCTAAAACTTGTTGTTTATCAAATTCTATCAAATTTATCTTTGTTGAAAACTAAAGATAATTTATTCTTTATTATCTTAGTCATGAGACTATTTGAGCTCACCCTTTTCAGTTTTGTTCTATTATTCTTTTCAGGAAATGAGATTGTAACTGGGACTAGCCGGGGAATAGAATGATGGTCCGAGTTAGTGGTTGTCCTCATCAAGTTATAACATAGTATAACAATAATTGTATTGAGAACTTTAAACGTGTGTTGTCGTCTTTTTACGGCATTATAATAATTTGGGTTTGGATACTGTTGTACCATATACGGTACAATATTTGTATTGAAACTCACAGTATGTGTGTTGTCGTATTTTACATGATAGCATAATAGTTATAAATAGAAAAATTTGTCTTTGTATTCGAATTTTGTAGTATGTATTTTGGCGACTGAAAATGGGTTGTGTGAACTTATTTTTGGGGCGTCACATTGTTTTCTCGGTTCTTGTAATTATTCTCATATTATTCTCTTTCCTTTCTCCTTAGTACTATTAATACTTCCATCGTCCTTTTTGTTTGGATGCAACAAAAAGGTCTTTTGGGTGACTACAAATCCATCATGTGATTGAAAAGATGTTATTTTCTGATAAGAAATTATATCTGTTCTGCTCCGTTCTCCATAAAATTTGACCTCTCTTATCATGATTTGAGAATTTACCCACATGTGAATTCTATTGAGAAAATATGTGCATGTATGTATGTCAGTATGAATGTGTATGTAGGTATGAATAGATATGTGTTTGTGTTGGAACAGAGCAAGCTAACAAGGAACGGATGATGTGACTATAAATCTATAATTATATTATTATGTGCTGATTTTTACAAATCAAACTTTATTTTCTGTTGTTAATAATTTAATATTTTTATTTTTATTCCAGTAACCAAGTGAAAAACTGAACTAGTCCCAAATTATGCCTTCCAAATTCTTTCAAATGAACATATTGAACAACAAAATCAACAAGCTGCTAATGAGGTATAAAATCAACACTATTCAGTTATGTTATGTATTTCTAAGTAGTAGTTAATTATCATTTTGTATACTTTTTATTTTTAGAATCAGCATGCACCATCTAATGCTACCAATCCTATCAACATAGATGATGATAAAAAGGAAGATAAGGATGAATGTAAGAGTAAAAAGCATTCGATTGCTTAGGAACATTTTGAGGTATTAAAGGGTTGTGAAGTGGGTAAAGAAAAGGCAAAATATAAATATTGTAAGCTTGTAGTGGAATGTAACATTAGAAAGAATGGCACGGGCTCAATGGTTAACCATTTGCATAAATTTTGTGCTAGATCCCCCCTCCGCATCAATAAAGACAAAAAATAAAAGACGTTAGAATTTGACAAAGGAAGAGAAAGAGAAAAATGCGAGCGCAACTCATAACCTTAAAAGTCTAGGAAAGCTGTCGTCAAGCAAACCAAAATTAACCTCACTTGTATTCTACGAGCTCAAAACTAAGCACAGTAATAAGTAAGGATCGATCCCACAGAGAATTGTATTGTTTTGGATTTATTCTAATGTTTCTAACTATAAACAAGAAATAAAGATTGGGGGTTTTTTGGAATTAATTATAATTAACACAGGAAAACAGAATTTAATTGATAAATGTGATCAAATATGTAAAAGCTTCAATTCTTCAGTTCAGCTTCACCAATTTACATTAATAGAATAATCAAGTTAATATTAGTTCTTCCTTCAATGAAACTAACAACCCTAGATGATTAGCAATCGCTCAATTATCTGAAATTGTCCTTAAGTTTAAATCTAATGTGACAATCACCCCCACTAGACTCTAACTGTTATATAACCCAAAACTATCAGTTTAAATTTAATATGACAGAAGCATTAAGAATTAGAGAATTAGGTTGTTCCAAGCAACAATCGCACTATCAGAGATTATTTAACTTGCCTTTTGATAATCTTAATAATATCCAAAAGGTTGTCCACAATCAAATACTACTAAGTACTACCTGTGATCAGATATAACATCGTTTGCTTAATATTATATCTTAATCTAGCAGATGATAACAATTCACCAATTTAATCCTGCAGAAACCAAATTAGTAAACTGAATAACATATAAGAAATTCAACCAGATTATCAGAATAAATTTCATGCACGAAAGAATCAATAATATAACTCAAGTACTATATTAACTATAAATATGGTTCCACATCCCTTCAAAACTGAATAAAATAACTAAGCTAGCATGCTGATAAAGTATAAGATCAAGAATAATGGATAATGAATTGTGTTGGATGATTACAAGTGATAGGTATTTATAGATAAATCTCTAAAGCGTAGAAGAATTCTAATCCAATTCTACTTCGGAAGTCTTCATTCTGTAGATATGGTAGGATTCTAAATCATTGTCAATCTCTACAATCCAACTTTAAGTAGCTTCTTTTTCAAATTAGATTTTATTTCCAAATCCAAGTCTTCCTCAATTTCCTTTTCTAGTTCGACATCAATTTCCATATTGTTCTTTGACTCAGATTCCAAATCAGATTCTACTTCCCATAATCAGATGTAGTCCCCTTCTTGATTGTAACTTCATCTCCAAATCCTGTTAGGAATCTAACTCTAACATCCCAACAATTCAAATCAAATTCAGAATCGAAAATCTACATGTCGACCAAAATCATAGAGTAACACTCTTTTAGCAAAACGTAGAGTATACTTTGCACCAGTACTTATCGCGATAGTAGAGTAAACCTCGGAATCGTAGAGTAACTAGCTGCCGAGTAAACTTGCCAATCGTAGAGTTCTTTCGTCAGACGTAGAGTAACTTCGTCGCTGGACTGAAAACGTAGAGTGAACTTGGGACAATCATCGAGTTAGCAGCACCATCATAGAGTTCGCAGCCACTTAAGCGTATAGCTCCCACTTTACGAACGTAGAGTACCAAATCAAATTGTCGCGTGACTCTGCCTTAACTTCCTTGCGATCGTAGAGTTGTCAGGCTTCCACTGTAACACTACGAACGTAGAGTATTCTGCAAAACAACATAAAACTCAGCATTAAAATATATTTTTGCAGAATCACATCAAATTCTTCTATAAATCAATAAATACCTTAAATCAGCTCATAGGACAGATAACATGCAACTAAACTAAGCATAAAGGAATGAAAATAATCAGATATTATGCACCTATCAAATTCCCTCACACTTAGCTTTTACATGTCCTCATGTAAGCAAAACAAGAAGTATCAAGAAAACTAATCTGACTCATTCTCCCAACTATCGAAGGTATTAAATTCAACAACACTGAACATCCATACTCATCACAAACCCTGACTAATACCCCATCAACTAACTCACAACAACAACTCTGTTATTCCCCACAAAACATCCTCCAAATCAGAACATATCCACATAGATAACTCTCATATGATCAACACAGATACCCAACTCAGTTATCATGGAATAACAACCATGCACACTAACTTATAACTCAAAACTTGATTCTCCTGCAATTCTTTTCAACCACAGAACCAACAATTTTTTAATTTCACAGGTGAATGCATTTTATGTTCTATTTCACCTTGTACACATTTTTTTCTCTTCAAGTGGGTGCATTTTATGATCCATCCCACTTATGACTTTTCAGCGAGTGCGTTTTACGCTCCATCTCGCTCTTGTGTTTATAGGTGAGTGCACTTTATGCTCCATCTCAACCCACCACAATTATTACTCTATGGGAATAACCTGTATATACGGAATGTCGTGCCTGATGAATATCCCTTTGCATTTATTCCTTATTAATTTGTGGGTATAACCTGTCCGTGCGGATTGACGCATGCATGGTGAATAGCCCTTCGTATTCATTACTGCATGACGGGTGAAAATCCATTTGCAGTTTTATATATTCTTTTATACTCGTATAACATATCATTTCTTTTGTTCTCTTTAAGGGATATCTTTTTCTTTCACATTTCTCCATTTATGATAAGAAATCTCTGTTTGTTTCTAAAATCTTATTTTAAATGGTGAAAATCCCTGAAAATTTGTATAATATCTTTGATAGTTTGTGCTTCATCAAATATCTTTTCACCTGAATCTTTCTATTTCGTTTGATACGATATAGTTGAATCGTGAATTTTATTCTTGAATATCATTCTTGAATTTGACTCCACAATTTATCATTCTCATACTTAAATTGTGGTGATAGTTCTCTTTGGCCCGTAGTGTAAAGATGAACTGGCGTGACATGATTTTGACCAAACTGTGTATTAGTATAATCATGACTTTTGGTGTTACAAACAAATGCGTATGGTGAAAGTTCTCTTTGGCCCATAGTGCAAAGATGAACTGACGTTTGGCATGATCATGACCGGTGATGTTACAAATAAATATCTTTGGCACATAGTGCAAAGAGAGGCTGTTAAATATAATCTGTTGATTTAGATGTTTATAAACATGAACTGTTGATTGGTGTTACAGGAATAAAATATTGGTGGTGATCCTTTAACTTTTAGAAGATGATAGATATTATAATCTACTTGACTCTTCTAATGGATTGTTCATCCCGCTGCAGTTGTTATTGAATAATTATAATATCTTTAAATCTCTGATTTATTTCGGTTGAAGGCTAATGATAATTTTATTCTTCATTATCTTGGTCATGATATTTTCTACTGGGCTATTTGTGCTCACCCTTTTCCTTTTTGTTCCATTGTTCTGTTCAGTAAAAGAGAGTGTAGCGGTGACTAGCTTGAGAATGGAGTGATGGTCTGAGATAATAGGAGTATCTCAATACATTATTATTAATGTGGCAATAAGTGTATTGAGAATTTAAATTGTATTTGTATTGTGTTATTGTATTTCGCACGACACTTATTAGTTGTAAATGAAAAAATTCATATTTATATTTGTATTTTGTAGAATGTTATTAGCGACTCATAATGGGTTGTGTGGACCTATTTTGGGGGCGTCACAATTTAGATCTATTGTAGGGAGTTTTTTCTTTTACTTTCTCTATTTCTATCCCTAGGTAACAATTTTTCTCTCACTAAAATGCCTTCTTCTTCTTCAAATAAATGAGCAAATGCACATATTTATAGACCACCTAGGCTTGCTGTAGGTGGACCTGTTGCCTGTGGCAGTTGCAGGTGTCGACGCTGGGACAATCTTTCCTATTTCGAGTTTTTACCCTTTTTAAGATTTCGATTTATTTATTTCACTTAAAGGGTGATTGTTTTGGGAAAAGTCGATATAAATGCCGATGGGGTTTTTAAAGGTTGATTTTAATGATGGGCCAATTAGACAAAGCCGCCGATTGGTAAAGATTTAAATGGATGTACCAACTCATCCGGATTTTTAAGATTTTCATAATCAAAAGACCCATTATGTGACTCCGTAAAATTGGTCTCAAAATTGAGATTCATAGAGTTCAGGGACTTGCTTAAGCGAGGGGAAAGTGTTAGGCACCCTCCGACTTCTATGAAAACACATTACCGCTTTCTTAATATTTTTCTAAATTGAGGTGTGTATGTGTGTGTGCGTGTGTGTGATTTGAAAGAAAATCTAGAATATCGATTACTAACTTTGAATAGAAATCGTGAGAAGTACATTATTTTGAAAGCAATTTCGAGCCTCTTTGAACCTATGCACAAAGGATTTGATTTGAAGGAAATGTTCGTTTTAGGTTTTAGTTGATAATCTAAGCGATTTGAGTTTGATTTTAGAAGATCTTCGTCGTTTTGTTTAGAAATCATTTTTTGGTGATAATCGGGAAATTAAGCATTAAAATAGTGTCGGGGCGATCCGTGGACATGAAAGCCATCTCAATAGCTCCAAATACCCGCAATCGCAATTTTCGCTGTCATGGAGCCTTAAATCCGGTTTTCATGGGATGGAACCCTTGATACCGTTTTAAGGCCCAAATTTACATTTACAATGATTAGACCATAACTTTACAATCGAAATAATGTCCATCGTGAGAATCATGCCAAGATCCATTTCAAGGATCCTGACTCCAATATTCCTAGGCTCACATTTGAAAAGTAAAAATGAAAAAAAGATATGTCTTTTTTTTTTATTTTGGGTCAATATTGGCAGCAATCTTTTATGTATTTACATTTCTTATCGCCTTGGGTTGTATCTGTCCTTGCTAATGATCATGCTTATATATCTGATTTCATGTTATTTCGTTAGTATCGATGATTGATGTTGAGATTGTTAGGTTTGTACATAGCACGAACATGCAATCAAATTACATAAATAGTGCGGAAGCGCGATAAAACGGATTTTTAAAATTTTTCTTACAAACCATCACCATGATCATTCTTGTGCTCAATTATCAATTAAACGAAAGAGATAAAGAATCAGATTTATACCCTTGTAGATCAAAGCTTCCTCGGGTACAAGTTTAACTCCAAATCCTTCACGTTCTACTTGAATTCACCGGTTATATTCCTTCCTTTGATCAACGTTAGTTACCCAAGTGTTTGGCCTCTAATGGTGATCCACCAAGGAATAATACATATTCAAGACGATGGGTGTTTGGCAAAACTCTAGTTTCTATCTCTATAGAAATTATAAGTACTCTCTCAACTATTAAAAGTGTGTCTAACCTCAATCCATAAATAAGACTCCTTTTATTTATAGATATAGGCAACTCTCCTAAACTATTTAGGAATAAGGTTTTATTTTAATTAAACTCTTTTAATTAATTAAACTCCTAATCTAAGTACGAATTTATGAGAGTACTTTTATTAATTAATTCCTAAACCATTTAGAAATTAAATAATAATAATAGTAATAATATTAATAAGAGTCCTCTTATTAATTTATATTTAAAATTTCCAAAATATTAAATAATAAATATTAAGCTATATAATTTATTCTATCACCATAGATTAAATTAAATGTACGTAACATATTATTACGATTATGCCATTTACTTCTTAAATAAATATTTTTCTTTTGCGATGTGACCCTTTATGTTCTCCATATTAAACCGATTGTGAATAAATTAACTAGAACAATTCTAATCTTATTTAAATAAATAAATTAAAATATTTAATTTATTTAAATAAATAATATTTATTCTACAATAAAAGTAAGCCCCCTTAGCGATCAACGACTTTCCAGATAATATAGATTTCAACATTAATCACAAAATAACCTTTCAATGAATAGTTATCGTACAATTCAATCCTTCTACCATACAATATCCCAATTAAATATAAGATATGAAATTACTATCAAGTCTTATTTTATTTAATTATATACATTTCGATTCTTAATGCATAACTCTAAATAATGCAAATTAGAAACTCTTTTCGAATTTCATTCTGCCTTGGCCAAGGACTACTGAGTTGTCATTTATCGAATCACATAGGACATTTACATCTTTTACTAGACGTGGTAGATTCTTTGTTGATCATTCACCTATCTCCATGTACAACTTATTATACTCAATCATACACTTTGATATACCCTAAAGGTCTTAAGGGACATGTGAAAGTATAACTCATCATGCACAAAATACTATGATGATCTAAAGTCTAAGAATCAGTTGTACTACTATCACTTAAGGAATTTCTATTGACTGGCAAGTAAAACTCCATTAGGTATTCCTTTAGCGAGACACGTTCAATGAACTTATTCTCTAATAAACACCTACATACTTGCTTTATTGTTTCCACACAAATGATTATGAGATCAATCATCCTCTTCCTAAGAGCAAATAAAGTATGTACTAATCTATTCGGATTCACTAATCCCCTTTCAGTAATCTAATGATTAGGAACGATTTTAGTTTTAAGCTATCTAGAATTTAGATCTCATTAGCATGATCATCATTATGATTCTAAAAGCATTGCTCAAAACTATGGGTTTATCACATTTAATATAACAACACCATGTAGAAAAATTTAAATGTTTTTAATAAATAAATTATTTTACTAATAAACGAGTAAGATTACAAAGTATATTCTACATCATATCAAATATGATTAACTTATGTGTATACTACTTTTAATCTCCCACTTGCACTAAAGTCAATCGTCATGGTATCTAATAATACCCTTCTTCTCTAAGTGACGATCATCTTGATGTTGGATAAAGCTTTAGTAAATGGATATGCAATGTTATTCTCGAGAGTCCATTATCTCTATAATGACTTTTCATCTTTCAATAATTTCTCTAATCAAATGAAAGTGTCGCAACATATGTTTGAATCCAAGATGAGACTTAGAAACTATTCTCAGTTCTGTAATGAGCTTTTCATCCAAACAATCAACTTCTAGCTTCATTTACAACTATATACTGTCTTTGCTGTTTTGAACTTTTCCCACCACCATTTAAGCTAACGATTTACCCTAAAGTGGATTTGTTATCGTCTTGGTCAGTCTGAAAAACTTGAGTCTATTTAACCCTCTAGTTTTAATTCAAACCCACCGTGAATCATGATCACATCCTTAGTACCGGTTAAGTACTTAAAGATTTTTTTCACTGTCTTACAGTGATTTTCTCCAGAATATGACTGATCAACATCAGGCTTTGTATATTCATTGCATACAAGATAGTAACTAATGCGATCTTTCTTTCAATTAGGGACAATTTTAGAGAGATACACTACATGGCTCATCATCATGAGACCTCTCTTAGAGTTTGTCATACTAAACGCCTTTAGCATTGAATGAATATATGTTCCTTGGGTCAAGCCGAGCATCCTTTTAAATCTATCTATATAGATTTATATCCCCAATTTATAGGATGTTACTCCCAAGTCATTCATGGAGGAATGTTTAGACAATTTTATCCTTACTGATTGTAGCACTAATATGTCATTCCTTATAAGTAGTATATCAACATATAATATTAGGAATGTCACAGCGCTCCCACTGACCTTTTTGTACACACTAAGTTCATTCTCATTTTTGATAAAAATCAAACTCTTTTGATTGTCTCATCAAAATGAATGTTCCATCTTTGAGAAGCTTGCTTCAATCCATAAATGGATTGTTGTAGCTCATATACATGATTTGCTTTAACCATTGAAACAAATCCATCTAGTTGTATCATACATACATTCTCCTCAAGTCTTCATTGAGGAAGGACGTCTCCACATCTATTTGCCAGATTTCGTAATAATAACTTGCAATCACAAGCAAAATCCGAATGAACTTAAGTATTACTACCAATAATAAGGTTTTATCACAGTCAACTCCTTGACTTTATTTGAAACCTTTTAAACATGTCTGGTCTTATAGGTCTCCACCTTGCCATCTGCTCCAGTCTTTCTCTTAAAGACCCATATACACCATTTAGGTTTTATGCCTACCGGAGGGTTAACCGAAGTCTAAACTTGGATTTTCATATATGGAGACCATTACGGATTTTATGGTCATCTGCCATTTCTCTAAGTGTCAACTATTCATAGCCTCATCGTATATAATTGGATCATCATCCTCTATGATGCATACCTCATCATCATTTGTTATGATGAATCCATACCTACTAGGTATCTTTGGTACTCTTCCAGATTTACGATTCGGTTGTGGTACAATAGGTCTATCTGCAAGTTCATCGGTTTGACTTAAAGTGCTTTGTTGTTCTTGAACTCTTTCAAGATCTATTACCCTCCCACTAGCTCCTTTAATGATAAATTTCTTTATCCAAGAAGGCAGCGTGTAGGATTATAGTAATAATACCCTAAACTTTCTTTAAGATATCCCACAAATCTGCACTTATTAGATTTTATCCCAAACTTATCTTTGAAACTTTTTCACATAAGTTGGACAACCCCTAATCTTAACATGCTTAAGACTAGGTTTCCTCCTTGTCCATATATGGAGTCTTGGGGACAGATTTTGAGGATACCTTATTTAGTAGATATGCAGCCATTTCTAGGGCATAACCGAAGGATACTGAAATGTCGGTTAAAATCATCATGGACTGCACCATGTCCAACAAGGTATGATTTCTCCTTTTAGATACACCAATCAATTATTACGTATCAGAAGGTGTCCATTATGAGAAAATACCATTTTCAGATGATCTAGAAACTTATTGCATAAGTATTCCTTCCTCGATCTGATCAAAGAATCTTAATACTTTGTCATTTTGTTTCACTTCTAAATTCTTTGAACCTTTCAAATGATTCAGACTTGTATTTAATTAAATATACGTATTCAACTCTTTGAATGATCATCTCCTTTTCTTTTACTAGTTTGTTCAATTTATAAAATTATTTTTCATATAAGTTAAGTATACAAAGTCCATCAAGTATTTTTCTAGTTCTATACAAAACATTATTATTATAAATAGAACAACTATTGTTCTTAAATATAATATCAACACCTTCCTTGTCTAACAACACAATGGAAATAATGTTTCTAAATAATGACTTCAATGACGTAGGAGACAATACCCTATATTATCTAAATTACGAATTCAACTTGACTCTAGGAGATAATATCTTAAACTTTCCTCAATGATACAATTCATATAGGCACATAACACAAATACACATCTCAAGTTCCTTAAGGCAATATATTTAATCTTTTTAAGGAAAACATTAGGAAAAAGGTAACCGTATTTCACGAAAGTCGGGGGTACCTTGAAAGTAGTATGCACACAAGCCAATCATATTTGATATGATGTAGCATATACTTTATAATCTTATTTATTTATTAATAAAAGTATTAAAGGCATTTTACTTTATCTACATGGTGTTGTTATTTAATATGTGATAAACCCATAATTTTAAGCAATACTTTTAGAATCATGATGATGACCATGCTAATTAAATCTAAATTCTAGATAGCTTAAAACTAAAATCGTTCTTAATCGTTGGATTACTAAAAAGGGGATTAGTGAATTCAGATAGATTAGTACATAAGTTGTTTGCTCTTAGGAAGAGGATGATTGATCTCATAATCATTTGTGTGGAGACACTTAAGCAAGTATGTAGGTACTTATTGGAGAATAAGTTTACTAAACGTGGCTCGCTAAGGAATACCTAATGGAGTTTTACTTGCTTGTCAATAGGAATTCCTCTAGTGATAGTAGTACAAGTGATCCTTGAACTTGAGATCATCATAGTATCTTGTGTATGATGAGGTATATTTTGACATGTCCCTTAAGACCTTTAGGGTATATCAAAGAGTATGATTGGGTATAATAAGTTGTACATGGAGATAGGTGAATGATCAACAAAGAATCTATCACATATAGTAAAAAAATGTGAATGTCCTATATGATTCGAATGACAACTCAGTAGTCATTGCCCAAGACAGAATAAATTTAGAAAGAAGTTTCTAATTTGCACTATTTAGAGTTGTGCATTTGGGAATCGAAATACATATAATTAAATAAAATAAGACTTGATAATAATTCTATGTCTTATATTTAATTGGGACATTGTATGATAAAATGATTGAATTATACGGTAACTATTCACTGAAAGGTTCTTTTATAATTAATGTTAAAATTTATATTATTTGGAAAGTCATTGATCGCTAAGAGGGCTTACCCTTATTGTAGAATAAATATTATTTAATTAAATAAATTAAATAGTTTAATTTATTTATTTAAATAAGATTAGAATTGTTCTAATTGATTTATTCACAACCGATTTAATATGGAGAACCTAAAGGGTTACACCGTAAAGGAAAATATTTATTTAAGAAGTAAATGACATAATTGTAATAATAAATTATGTGTATTTAATTTAGTCTATGGAAATAGAATAAATTAAATAGCTTAATATTTATTATTTAATATTTTAGAAATATTAGATATAAATTAATAAGAGGAGTCTTATTATTACTATTACTATTACTATTACTATTACTATTACTATTACTATTACTATTACTATTACTATTACTATTACTATTATTTAATTCCTAATAGGGATTGAGAATTAATTAATAGAAGTACTCTTTTATGAATTCTTAATTAGATTAGGAGTTTAATTTAATTAAAAGAGTTTAATTAGAATAGAAACTCTAATCCTAAATAGTTTAGGAAAGAGTTTTCCTACATCTATAAATAAGAGGAGTCTTATCATAGATTATGGTTACCCACTCTTGCATAAGAATTGTGGAGAGTACTTACAATTTCTATAGAGATAAAAACTAGGGTTTGTCAACACATATCTTCTTGAATAGATATTATTCCTTGGTGGATCACCTCTTGAGGCCAAACACTTGGGTGACTAACGTTGATCAAAGAAAGGAATTTAATCGGTAGAATTTAAGGAGAACGCGAAGGAATTGGAGGTAAACTTGTACCTGAAGAAGCTAGAATTCTCCAAAGGTATAATCTTTATTCTCCATCTCTTTCGTTTAATTAATAATTGTGCATAAAGAAAGATCATGGTGGTGGTTTGTATAAAATTTTAAAAATCTAATTTTATCGAGCTTCCGCTATATTTATGTAATTTGATTGCATGTTCGCGTTATATACAAACCTAACAATGGTATCAAAGCCAAACTTTATGTGAATTATTAATTGATTTGATTCTATATATGTATGGGTATGTGTTTAGAATAATTTATTGGGCATTATTGTTAGTATAGAATCATGTTTTTGGGAAAAAACTGCAAAAATTACGATCTGGAAAAACTAAAAACGAACGACAGAGCTTGTGAGCCGCGACGCTCCTTTGTGGGAGCCGCGGCGCGCAAATCCTGAGTTGCGACGCTTGGTGCCTTATTTGAGGGCCGCAACGCTCTTCCTTTAGAGTCGCGACGCTTAGTTTGAGCCGCGACACATGAAGGTTGTAAGTCCATTTTGTAATTTTTTCTGAAATTAGAAATAAAGGAGTTTATTTTAATTTAGAATTGGATTAAAATAAAGAGTTATTTTACATGATTTTATAATTAAAATAAAGAGTTATTTTAAACTTGAAATTGGATTTCGTGTAACTTTAAATTGCCCATTAAATGATATTGATTCATATATGGAATGTTTTATTATTCATGAGATGAATGTTATTTATTGATGCATATGGAGATATGTATGATAATAAATAGGATTGATTATAGACTATTGACCAATGTGTGATTAGATTTATTTTAAAGGATGCTTGAATGAATGGGTTTTTATAAATGGGGTCTGCGTACCTCGTCTTTTCTAATTTTTCTTAATGTAAATTCTATCTTCCTCCTATGTACTTTCCTTTGACTACTAATCAAGGTTTCTATTTATTGTAAATAGTTTATGTAATAGGATTAGTTCGAATTATTTGAAAAAATTGGAGACAAAGGAGCAAAGAGTGTTTGAAGACCCGTTTGTAATGGAGCCCAGGATTTAAATATAATAGTTATATTTAAATTCAGTTCTTGCACCTTAGGTTTGACCTTTTGGTTCACTTGGTAGCTCTAGTGAACCAAACTAGAATAAAAGTCTATATCAATCTGGGTAGAATATAGTATTCTATATGTGCATGTTTACTATACATATATTATATATTATCCAACATGTTTTGCATGTTAAATAATATGACGGGTATTATATATATATATATATGTGTGTGTGTGTGTGTGTGTGTGTGTGTGTGCATGCGCGCTAAATAAGATGAGACAAATAATAACAAATCACTCAAAGAAATCATATTAAGTCCTAAGCATTGATGAGGGTGTTTTATACACACAATTTGGGTACCTTTGTTCTTGATAATTTGTTAACTTTTGAGAATTTTATATGGTTTTTAGGTATTTTTATCTTTTGTCTAGATAATTTAGTTTCTTGTTATTTTTACTTCTTTTATGTTGCTTTGGTGCATTTTCATTGTGTTTGTAGGAATTAAAATAAAGATTGCTCGGATCGTTGTTTGCAATGACTCAATGACCGTGCCTGGACATCCGTGCCCGATTGGTACTACGGTGAAAATTAGTGCTTGGCGACGCTCGGTGTTTAATTTGATGAAATTTGGAAGTCGAGTGTGCACGGCGTTCGGCGTCGGCCAAGCCACGAGGGCAAGCCTGTACTTAGGTATCTGTGCCCGAATGGTATTACGGTGAAAATTAGTATTTGGTGATGCTCGGTGCATAAGTTGATGAAATTCGGAAGTTGAGCGTGCACAACGTTGGAAAGCGTGCACGGCGTGTGGTGTCGGCCAAGCCACGGGCGCGCCACGCACTGGGCGCTGGCATGGGTGCTGCTCTGCTGGCATATGCGCTGGCACTCGGCATGCGCGCGCGCGGGCGCGCGCAAGGGGCTCGACAGCAGGCGGGGCGCCAAGGCATGGGCGTGGGCGCTCGCGCAGGCGTCCGGGCGCGCGACGCGGGCGTGCAGCAGCAGCCAGCGTGTGCCAACTAGGCCATGGGCGCGCACACACCAGGCACCATGTGGGCGCGCCAACGCCGTCATGAGTGTGATTTGGCATACTTTCAGTGCGATTTGAGCTGCATTTTGTCCGAGTTTAGCTAGGATTTTTTGATGAAAACTATATATATTCTCTTCTGAGCTTCATATCAGACATCTAGAGAGAGGGAGGTTACATATTACATTAAACAATAGTGCTAAAGGCTGCAAATCAAGTTGAATCAAGCCACAAGCCAAGGAACTCAGTTAACAAGAATTGCAAAACTAAGGAGGAGAGCTAGAAACCAACAACAACCCAAGGAACAACAGCTGAATAGCTTCAAAAGTAGTTTCATTTCTAGATTTTCATCTCCTTTGTAATTCAAATTTGACAATGTATAAATTGAAATTGATGTTTATTGCAGCTATCATGAACTAACCTTCTATTATAAGATTGCAATGGAACCCAACACTTAAATTGAATTGAATTCTCTCTCTATTGATTTTAGTTATTCATTTGTGAATTGATTATCATAACCCTTGCTTTCTAGATTAATTGCTTGGCCCACAATTACCTTGGGAACCTATATGAACTTGACGAATGGATTATAGGTTAAGACCTAGTTATGATAACATGCGAGAGTTAAATATTGTTGTGGGTTATTAATTAGATTAAGTGACGTGTGTCTTATTAATTATCCGCATAAATAGGTAACTTGATAGTAGTTGGGATAGACATATACCTAATTACCGCATGCAACCAATAGAGAATCTAGTCTTAATGACTTTCGATGTGAAAGTTTGTAATTGAGGGGATGCTTAATGAGATTTAGTGACACGTGTCTTATTAATCATTCTTGAAATTGGTCTTTTGATAGTGTATAGGATAGACATATACCTATTCATCGCTTAGGAAGATTCGTGATTGACTATCAATAGAGGCTCTCATGAAGTTTTGATTTCTCGGTTGTCAATCCGTATGACATAACTGATTAAAAAGAGAGAGTTAGGATATTCAAATGACGTGTTGGGGGAAATTGTAATCTTAGATCTTTTTATCTTGATATTTTACCGTGTTTTATTCTTTACTTGACTTATAAACTCAACAAATCAACAAAACGCAAATCTTCATCGTTTAAATTAGATCAAATTGATATACGATTGGTACTTGGTATTTATTCGTCACAATTCCCTGTGAGTTCGACTCATATCTTATTAATATATTACTTGTGGACCGTGTATACTTGCACGTGTGTGTTTATCGATTGCGAAATCGTCCAGCAAGTAATCAAAGATATTTGGAATATCGAACGTCGCCTACTAGCATGGTAAAGCGATAGAGTATTAAATATTTAATATGAGTTATTTGTGTCATCACAAAGAAAGTATTAAATATTTAAGATGCTGCCTTATCACATTTGATGCTTATTAAGTAATTGAACATTACAGTTTTGTTGTGTCACCACAAGGACGGTATTTTTCTCTTCACATATATGAAAGTGCTAGATTGGACCTAACTTGGATAATTTTGATTCGAATTTGTCACCACTTGATTAAACCTAATCTAACAGGCACAATATAAGGAGTTACATAGTGATATAATTGATAATAGTTGTCTACCTATTTATTTATATATCGTTTGTTGTGTCACCACAAGGCTCTATATATTTAAAATGGAATCCTTATTCTCACTAGCAAATCTTTAATTAGATTTGTCGAACTATATATTGAGGATATTATAGTTTGATGAAAATCGTAGGAGATACAAATTTAAAATAAAGACCTAATTTATTTTGGTAATTAATAAAATGTTGTATATTTCACATGCAGAATTTAAAAATGTTAAACTCACTATTATTGTGTAGCATACTTAATACTAACAAACTGACCGGACCGAATTACACGGACTAGTTAAGAAATTTGAGAATTGTTCTCACTGCCGAAAAGATTTCTTATGTCCTAAATTCGCCAATCCCTATAAATGTTGCAGAAATAGCCTCTGAGGAAGAGATTGCTACTTTCAGAAAGTGGCAAGATGATGCAATCTTGGGTCAATGCATCATGCTCGCATCCATGAGTAACGAGCTTCAGCATCAGCATGAAACTATGGATGCTCCTACTATATTGTTGTACCTTAAGGAGTTGTATGGTGAGCAAAATAGGACTGATAAATATCAGATATCTAAGGAGCTCTTCCGATCTCGGATGACCGATGGCACTACCGCTGAGACTTATGTCCTAAAAATGATCAATCTGATTGAATAACTTGGACAACTAGGGTTCGTGATGAATAGAAACCCTAATTCTAAATAGTTTAGGGAAGGTTTTCCTACATATATAAATAAGAGGAGACTTATCATACATTATGGTTACACACTTTTGCATAAGAATTGTGGAGAGTACTTACAATTTTTATAGAGATAGAAACTAGGGTTTTGTCAATACCCATCTCTTGAATAGATATTATTCCTTGGTGGATCACCTCTAGAGGCCAAACACTTGGGTGGCTAACGTTGATCAAAGGAAGGAATTTAATCGGTGGAATTCAAGAAGAACGCGAAGGAATTGGAGATGAACTTGTACCTGAGGAAGCTAGAATTCTACAAGGGTATAATTCTTATTCTCCATCTCTTTCATTTAATTAATATTTGTGCATAAAGAAAGATCATGTTGATGGTTTGTATAAAATTTTAAAATCTGATTTTATCGCGCTTCCGCTATATTTATGTAATTTGATTGCATGTTCACGTTATATACAAACCTAACATACTTAACACCTTCCCCTCGCTTAAGCAAGTCTCCGAACTCTGGTCTTTCAATAAAATTAAAAAAATGATCTTGAGTTCCTTTAAAATATAGGTATTGATTTGGATGTCCAAATGTACCGCGTGAATTTTGATATGCTACACATAAATCCTAAATGTTGTATTGTGTATTAAATAAGTTATGGAGGTGTTTGTTACAGGTCCTGATGGATACCAACCTAAATATAAATTACTGGGTATCTAATTGCTAGTAATAGAAAATAATTATATTGCGTCATTTCTGTTTGGTAGAAAATATGTGATTACCGGTAATTGCTATTATGAGTGTTTAGTCTGAATTTAAGATTACTAAGTATATTTTTTTCTAATATTGATCTTTCACTAAAATATCCTTGTACTAATTTTAGTTAAATGATTCACCCATATGGCTAATGTCAAGTGTAATTATCAAAGTACTATCAAACTAATTAATATAGTATTACTTAGTAAATCATATTTAATATTTTAATATGTTTTATAAAATAACAATTCATGATTTATTCAATTATTAAGTACAAAATTTTCAAGTATGTCATTAATATTACATTAAATTTATAATAATAAATAACAAACAATATTACATACTTTGTATGGATAGTTAGTTGTTTTAGTTAAACTAAATATGTCGATAAACAAACAAAAAAAACAATAAATTATAAATAAATTTAAATTATGCGACTAATAAGGATATTTATGTCCTAATTATTAAATATAAAGATATTTTTGTTTAAATAAAAATTTCAGGATTACTATTATGTGATAATCTCAGATTACTATTTAATTTTTGTGTGATTACTGATAATTTTAATATTTTACTGAATATCTGATTATCAAAAATATAAGATTACTAATATAATAAATATATTTTATAAAGATGACCACTCATATTATCAAATATTTGAGATAATGATTTTAAATAAACCGAAGCAACTGCCCCCTATATTTATTTATTTTAGAAACAAGCACATTCAAATTTTTAAAGCACCAATTACTCCACAAAGTGATAATGGATCAAGCAATAAAAATAATTTCCAAATATATTATTAGCCTTTGGGCTCTATTATGAGTCGGACACTTTGGAGGGAAACGAAAACATTTCAAAGTCAGACAAACAGCCGCAAAACACGTTGTTAACCAAACACACGTTCCCCGAGAAAGAGAATAGTTAGGAGAGAGAAAAAGAAAATACAATCCCGTACGATTTCCAATTTTTTAATTCAAAATTCATAAATTCATAATCCCTAATCTTCATCGTTGTGTCCGAAGTTGTCAGGCCATCTCTATCCTCTCTAAAATTCTTCCGATCTCTAATAAATTCGTCGATTTAGAGAGAGAAATCAGGGTTCCGATGTCGCAGATCAGCACCGGCGGGCCGGATTTCCATTTACCGGATGAAATTCTGTCTGTAATCCCTACGGATCCATATGACCAGCTCGATCTAGCTCGAAAGATCACGTCCATGGCGATTGCGTCGCGCGTATCGAAGCTCGAATCGGAGACGGGCAAATTGAGGCAAACGTTAAGCGAAAAGGATCGTGTTATAGTGCAGCTGGAAGATAAAGTTTTGCACCTTGAACAGGCTTATCAAGACGCCGAATTGCAATTGAAAGTCACTCTCGAAGATAATGTATGATGAATTTATTGTGCATTTAATTTTTTTCTTCTTCTAATTTTAGTTGATTAATTTGTTGTTATTATTTTAATTTTTTTTATTATAAAGATGAAGCTGTCAAGGGAACGGGATTCGTTGGCTATGACGGCGAAGAAACTAAGTCGTGATTTAGCAAAGGTGAGATTTTTTCCCTTTTCCTCGTTTCATTATATAAGGGTGTGGATTACTTTTTATTGCAGTGCCTATTGTAAAGAATGAAACTTTTATTTTTTCAAATGCTAGACTGGTTTAGTACTTTAGTATAAAAGTTGAGTCTTGTATGAATGCACTTTTGGCATTAATTCATTTTCTGGACGCATAAGCAGATTTTGTGTATTTTAAGTCTATTAAATATGTTTTACTCGATGAAAAAGTCAATTAATTATATTTTACAAGAAGATTTTATCTTTTTGTTATCTCCAACTCTGTGCTCTTTGGTTTCATTTTTGTCCATTTTCCTTCTTCGTAAATATTTTCAATCTCACGAAATTATATTAGGAGTTGGGACTGGTATGAGTACATTGAAACTTTGGGGTTCATCATAGTTTTTCATTTTTGTTGGCCGTTGAGAAATTCACTGGTTATATGTTTAAAATCATTTGAGCGTGACATCTGATAGTTGCATGACAAAGCTAGAGAGTTAAAGTGCAAGGGAAACTAGGTGCAAGACAAAGGTTTATGTATGCCTGTTACAAGATTACATGTTGAGTATAACAATTTTGAATGCCAGTAGGAGCAATTGCCCCACCTGCCCCGATTGTGATATACTCCCTCAGTTGATGTTTATGTGGCCATATTGTGTTGGCACATAGCTTTAGGAGGGAAGAGATCAACATTTTACCTTTAGAATTGTCCATGTATGGGCACATAGTTTTAGGAGGAGAAAGCTTAATAATTTTGTGCATAAGGTTTATATGTTTCTAGATGCAATTTCGGAATAGCCTAGTTGATGCTATTCACTCACAAGGAATAATTTAAATCAAATTGTTTTTGAGTTCAAAGAAGACACTCCCAACTACTTAGGGGAACCTATTCTTCGGTTTCAGAATCGGTTGATGAAAAAGACAAATTTATTGCCTCCACTATTTAGGATAAAAGTAGCTTGAGTTGAGAGGTGGCCTCATTTTTGGACACTCAAATAAGGAAAGGTGTCCACATAAACATGGACAGAGGGAACAACTGAAGATGACTGTTTCCGTACTAACTAGTATTACCTTAAACTCAGAAGAGAGTTAACTGGTTTATGCTATAGGAAGTCTATTTTAAAAGCTATGATGTTGGCTCCATCCTTAACCCCTTCTTATTTTGTCGTTATTCATTTTTTCTGAACATAAATAGTAGTAGACTAAGTTACTAATGCGAAAGCTGAACTTATCACCAAATAACTAGTGCAACAGATGCTGGAGATGCAACATTAGTAAAGAGATACGGAGAAAGAGTTTAAGAAAACATGAAATATGAAAGTAATTTCTGTATCCTAAACTGAGTCTAAACATGGTTTTGTGTTGATTAAGCTCCACGAGTCTTCTAGGTATGGCTTGATTTAAAAAAGTTAGACATTGTAGTTTGTTTTCAAACATTATTAATTCTTTTCCCCAACTCATATATACCTTTTATGTGTGAATAATCTTGATTTCAATATGATATTAGTTGGTGGTTGATATAGGAAGTATGATTTTCTCTTTCTGTTTTTCCCCTTCCCTTACCTTTTCTCCATTGCTAAAGATCTACTTTATGATGAAGTGGCTTGGCGTGGATGTTAAATATGATAAATCTTGAACTTGTACTTGTCATGTCCACCACCAAAATTTCTTAACTTAGTGCATATTCCATGTGAGTTTCAAATAATCTCAAGTTTATAGAAGGATCAGATTCAGTTATTAATTTGTATTTTGCATATACTGGTTAAATTTTTTGGGTCAAATGGTTGTGTAGATCTTGAACCATTTTTTGACCGGACATTCTTTGGATCACTAAATTATACTCTGAGGAAAATGGGACCCGAGGACAATATTGTAATTTGTGGTTGAGTTTCGATTCTTGGAAATGTGTGGTTAAGCTGTTAAATTTTCATTAAACTCTGTGGGTGATATGTTTCATACCCAGATATAGCTCTTTCATATGAAGGTTGTTTTCCTTTGTTATTGAGACTCTAACTTCAGCGGTCAGCCGCATCACTAGTGAATTTAGTGTTAGCTACAACAATCTACTGACTCACCCTGTTCACAACGATTTTTGAGGAACTTACCCAAGTCCATAAATTATATTGTACTAAATGAACCTAATACTTGGAATCTATCTTTTATTAAGTTTTTGGGAGTCTAAGTCTCTTGTAATCTTGTTGAATCTATTTGTATAATATTTAGCTTCACATCTCTCCCCCTCTCTCTCACTCCCTTCTTTTCTCTTACCCTCTCTATCCTCTCCTCCCCCTCGAAGGACTAAATAGGTTAGAAATTCATTATGTTCACAACATTCTTACTTTTTTTTTTTTGGGTGGTAGTTTCAGAACCTTAAAGTAAGTTTTAATGATCTCTTTGGCGCATAACATTAATTCCTTTTGGCAGTTGGAGACATTCAAAAGACAATTGATGCAGTCATTAAACGACGACGATTCATCTGTAAGATCACCAGTATATTATTGTTGTTCATTTTCCTATTGATTCTAGTTTGTTTGTGCGGTAGTTTTTTTCTAAAAACTTGTACAGTGGATCATATGTCGTAATTCTGATATGTACAGTCGTCCTAATAAACAAATTGGCTGTGTTTTGTTTCCTCAGCAAGCCGAAACTGTTGATATAGAGACATGTGACCAATCAATTCCCAAACCTAATCCTACTAAGGGTAAATTTATCCCTGACTTAATGAAATTTTGTATTTAGATATATTTTCACAATAAATTCATGATGCTTAATAACTGTTATCTCTACAATGCTTTTTGCAAATTTAGTTTGATTTTGGTTCCATCCTGCCATCTGGTGGTAATTGTTATTATTTTTATACTTATCACTTTACAGAGGAGAGTAATGGCTACACAGCACAACATTCTTTAAGGGGATCTATAGAAAGTAGAAACACCGTTGATGATGGTACTTGCAGTCTGCTCACTGGTTTATTCAGCATTGTATATGCTCAATTATATTTTATTTTTATAAAATAATATAAATTTTTGGACTACAGCCTTAAAGCAAACGGGACACAGATTTTCAATGACTCCATATATTACACCCCGGCTTACTCCAACTGCAACCCCTAAAATTATATCGACAAATGGGTCCCCTAGAAGGTATTCTGTTGCTGAATCTCCTCAGACAGCCACTGGCGTGGCGTCTCCAACAAAAGCTCAGTATGAAGGACGGGTTTCCTTGTCTTCATGGTATCCATCCAGCCAACAGTCATCAGCAGCAAATTCTCCTCCTCGTGTGCGCTCCATGACAGGTGTTGAAGAGTTACCACTGCTGTTTTAGTCTTTTCTTTTTTGGGAGAAATTTAACTATTGTAAGCATCAAAGTTGCTAAAAAAAAACTACCACCTGTTCTTTTTATGATATTTTGATTGTATACTGCTCACATGGCCCCTTGCAGCAACCCATATATATCTAATTTGTAATACAGCCACTTGTTATTTATTTTACTCTCTATTTTATTGAATATTCTAGTCTAACCTCATTTTTGCTTCAAAATTTTCAAGCACGCACGCCCCGGATTGACGGGAAGGAGTTCTTCCGGCAAGCTAGGTGAGCAATTTATAAATCTCAGTAACTATTTGGAAATCTTCAAAATTAAATAATTTAAGATCCTACCTCAATATACTATTGGTTTAATGATCAATCAAAGCTGCATGTTAAACAAGTCTTGTGGACCAACTCATACATAAAGAAATGATTTCACCAAGGATTAGAGAACATAAAACCAATTAGCATCATCCTCTGTTTGACCTTGTTCTTGGATTTACCAGACAGCTTGGCTGATTGAAGCAATTTTTCGTAGTTTCACAGGACTTTTACTGACAGCTTTTGTTATGAATCCAGGAGTCGTTTGTCATATGAACAGTTCAGTGCGTTCTTGGCAAACATTAAGGAACTAAATGCTCAAAAGCAATCTCGTGAGGTGATCAGCGAAGCCATTTTAAATTATAGGCAGTCAAATTCTGTTAGGATAACAGATGATAATTTTATCTTTTTTGCATCTTTCTTTTGATTTCAGGAAACTTTGAGAAAGGCAGAAGAGATTTTTGGGACAGATAATAAAGATCTTTACTTGTCATTTCAAGGATTGCTTAATCGCAATGTACACTAAGAACTTAAGAAGCATCTTTACTGGAAATGGGTTTGGCAATATAAAAGTATATTTCACATGCTTTCATCTTTACCCTGATAAAATTTCCTAATGTTGGTTTTGTTTTATTTTCTTCTTCCCAATTTTTATATCCCTTGTTTGGAAATATTTTGCAGAACATAATTCATAGCCTTCTGAAAATTAGTGTGATAACTTGCCCTAGGTTCTTTGTGCCGATAAGCCTGGGAACAGTTTTCAGACATCAGATTACTCTTCAACAAATTAGAGCAATATGTATGTAAGCCTTATGTTAGCTATTTTTTGCAGTTATGCTATGTAAATTACTAGATGAATGTGAGCATAACTTGCTCTCTCTTTTAAGAAATGTTGATCGGCACTTGCATGATAGTGCTTTATTGACGGAGCTGTGTAAAAAGCAAATCTTGTTAATTGTATCTTGAGTTTGCTACTTAAATGAATGTTTGTGCTGTGTGATCTGTCGTGCTATGACATACCATTGTTCTATTCTAATTTTAGTTAGATTGATCGTTGGTCAATTCAAGACGAAATTGTTGTATTTGTATAGTGGAAAGTGTTGCATTGTTAGGTATCAAAGGCCATTGATTTCAAGCACTTGTTATGCAAATGCAACAATTGTCTAAAGAACTTCGTCAATTAAAATGCAACTCCGTCGAGTCCAAATCATTTGTGTTACACTTGGCCTTTTATTTTTGTGTGAGCCAAATGTGGTATGGATTTTTTGATGCGTTAATTTTATTATAAATTATATATATTTCAGTATTTTTATATCACCTGTCTTTACTACTTCTGTCCATCTAAAGATGATGAGTACAAAGTTTATACTACAAATTAAGAAAGTGAGCACAACGTGTGTGTTTCAATTATACCCTTATGCTAAAATATAAAATAATGGGCCCTAATCAATATTAGTATATAATAAGTTAAGAAGTTATTTACCCCTCTTAATTTAATTAGTCGAATTAACTTAAATGAATTAATTCAAATTAAGTTATTAAATTATTATTTATCGAAAAGAACAATGTTAGAGACACAAACTATTTTACAAACTAGCTGATGTGACACTGTTGTATTAATGAATTGTTCTTTGAACTTTTATTTTTCATCTATTTACTTTCTGTCATTACCATATTAATTATTTATCTTCCTCTTTCTTTTCTTATTAGGTAGCACTACCTAAAATTAATTTTAAAAATTTTCAACTTCATTAATATATAACTTCACAACTTTAATAGTATAAATTGAATAAAAAATATATTTAATTATTCACATTTTAAACTCTTATAAGTGCATATTTTTTCATATACTATTTATACATATTCACTACAAAAAATACATATAATTAATATTACTTATCAGCATACTCACCCGAACATACATACATATATATATATATATATATAGGGTATATAGGACAATGATTTATAGCCAAAGGGAATGAGAGTTCTCATCCTTTCAACCCAATCGTAGCCGTCCATTATTTGATCCAATAGAGTAATATAGGCCCAATTCACATGATAGTTATTAAGGAGCAAAACAATTATCATACAGAACTAGGCCGGCCCACTAAGTTTAATGACATAAAAACCCCATATTAGATTTCCTACCCTACCGCTAAATAGTAATGCGGTAGGACTTTATGCAATTTTGGCTAGATTGTGAACTGCTCTCTTTTTCATTATCCCTCATTCCTTCCCTTCCGGTGTGCCGGTGTAAATAAACCAACAGAGGCCTCAGCTCACTCTTCTCTTCGATCATGGGAGAAAACTTGTAATATATACTCCAGTGTCAATGTAATATACAACTTATTAATATAAATTAAGATTTCTTTATATAAAGCAGGTACATAAATTACCTTGTCAAAGATCCTCCACTTATAACATCCGCCAAAGAAAATCTGCCACCGGGTCAAAATCATCTGCGACAGTGTGGAAAAAAAAGGGAGTAAATATATATATATATATATATATATATATATATATATATATATATTTATTTATTTATATCCCATCCGTGGCAACCGATTACCACGGACACTATTTTAGCAACTAACTTTTCAACCATTAATCATGATAATAAATGACTGAGATTAAATGTAATTTATTCCCTACCGCTACACCTTGTAGCGGCAATGATGATCACCAATTTCTACCCAAAATACCCTCAGTCCCTGCCGCTACTCTTTGCAGCGACAGACTAGTCTCCTCTCTCATAAGTATATATAATGTTACCAAGTCACTTGCCATCATGTTTTGGATAAGACAATTCAAGTTTATGTTAAGGAAGCAATTTTGCCAAGTATATATACATGGCTGCAGACTTTGCCACGTAAGCCAAGGCATATTATTTACCCTATACTCTTTTAAAAATAAATTTTAAGGGAGTAAATACTAAAATTAGTATATTGTTATTAGTGGTAGTATTTTTAACGGATATGAGGAATTTATACATTATATCAAAAAAATTATTATTATTATTAAAATCGACGTGACAGCAAGGCCGTCCGAAATGAGCATGCCCGAATGATGTGGCACGTCTCCCAGTGATTCTCGGACTGCAAAATACAAGCCTGTCGGCGAAAACCGACGTCACGACACGAGAATCGAGGTGTAGTACGAAAATCAAGAAAATCAACCCACCCAGCCGCGGATTGATCTGCGGCCAAACGATTAAAATAATGGTGGTGCGCACGGGACTCGAAACCAGGAAACCAGCTGAGTGCGATGGGGGGTGGCCAGCCAGCCGCAGATCAATCTGCGGCTGCCCTAAACCAACTTATTTCAGCTCAGTTTCTTCATTTCATCGAGGAGGTTAGCAGCAGCAGGCGAGAAGAAGAAAAATTCAGCAGCAGCAGCTCGAAAATAAGAGAGAAAAATAGCAAGAATTTGCAAGAAAAATAGAGAGAAAAGAGAGAAAAGAAGTGAGAAATTATATCTTTGTGTAAGATTATATATCATATATCTTCTATTCTACTCAATACATAAATTCATACCCATTTGAGGATCATTTGCAAGGTGAAAAAACCCTTTGTTATAGCATTTTGTTATACCATTTTTGTTAAGCTTTTGTCATCCGAATTATATTAAATGTAGTTATTCTTATATATTGTTGTGGATCCATGGATTGAGGGCTATTAGTGAGGGTTCCAAATGGAACGGAATTCCTCCTAATGGCCCGATGATGTCCATTTGGTGAATTTTTAGCTCGTTGTAATGATGTATCGTGCATAGATTGTTTAGATTGCTATTTTAGGATTTTGTGGGTGTGTAGCGATTGTGGATGTGAGCCTAGGAGCGCGACCCCGTGGTCCAAATCCGATGATGGACATTTTTGCTTGTATGTAGTAGATTCAAGGTGCTCGTTTTTTTGTAACATGTAATCGTCGGGCCTTAAAACGACGCTAAGGCGAGAATCGGGTTTAAGTCCCCGTAGTAGTGAAATATGTGATTGTTGGCGTTCGGGGTTATTTTGATGGCTTACATGCCCATGGATAACCCCAACGCATTTTAATGCTTGATTTGATTTATGACACAAAATTGATTTCAAAGCTAAACAAATGAAGATTTTCATGAAATCAATCAAACTAGGTTATTAGCACCACGAGGCTTAAAAATGAGAAGTGCTAATGAATGTCAATTTCTATGTAAACGAGAAAGCTAAAGAAAATCGTTTTCAAACATCACGCAAAATGATTTTATAAATAAATGACGTTTTATTAAACCGTTGTGCATAGGGTTAAGGAGATTCTAGAAATTGCCCATCATTTGAGTTACGAGGGCAACGTATAGATCTCGATTCCTATTTTGACGAAGGTTTAAAAATCTTGTTTTGCCAAAACGACACCTAATAAAAATCTTGCAGTTTTGACAATTAAAATCAAAACCTTTCCCATAAAGAATAAAGTTTTCTCGTGTATGCTGAAAAGACATTCCGAAGCGTTCTCAAATTAAAGCACGACTCTCCCTAAAAATCCCAATGATTCTTTCATACAAACTCACCACAACATTCACATAGGCACACACACACACACACACACTCGCGCACACACACACATTTCATGAATTAAAGGATAGGAAAGCATCAAGATTGCGGTAACCGTGCTTCACGGAAGTCGGGGGGTGCCTAGCACCTTCCCCTCGCTTAAGCAAACCCCCGAACTCTATGAATCTCGATTCGCAGACCAATTAATTCGGAGTCACACATGAGCCAGCGATTTAAAAAAATGAAACTCGGATGAGTTGGTACATCCATTTCAAATATACCAACTGGCGACTCTGGTCAATTGACTCATCATAAAAAACGATCTTTCAAAACCCCGTCGACATCAATGCCGACCCTTTCCAAAAAATCATTCAATCAAAAAGCTAAAATCGGAAAGGGCGAAGAAAGAAACCCGGCGTCGACAAAAAGAATACAATTCTTTGGGTTTCACAATATACAATAATTGTGAATAACTGTCAACAGTAATGCTGCTAGAAGATTAATTGAAAAACTGATAATCTTACCAATATTAATTTCAAGAGCGATATCAATAATGATAATTTCAAATAACACTTGCACGATTGAATAACTTTAAGAATTGATATTCGAAACCAATGGTAAAAAATATTTACTGCTGAGTTGGTCACTGTAGACCCTGAACATGGTTGAGGGCTTAACCAGGCGTTTCACCTAGAGCACCTCACGAGAAACTTACCCAGGTCTTAACTAAGCATCTCGGAGTAGTGTAACAGCTAATGCTACTGTAAACACTCAGGAGTAGTGTAACAGCTAATGCTACTGTAAACACTCAGGTGGATACGCGAGGTGGCCAAACCTCTTGTACCCAATGTATATGCATAACATTAACTATCTTGTGTGCGCGCTAAGTCGAATAAATCGACATCAAACCCCTTTTTATAAGGGTTGTTCTGCTCAGTCTGATTATAAGAGTCCGTACCATCAATGGTTCGGACAGTTGCAACAATATTCAATCAAATGAATTTAAATATACAAAGGTCTAGCCGAAACAATTGGCGTAGACTACATTTTAAAATGATTCTTATGATCTCAAGCATAAGACTAGCCGAACTAGTGGCGTAGCCTCCTATTCAAACAGTTCAGGGATAAAGAACTTCAAGTAATAGATGTTCGATAATGAATAAAAATGCAAAGGCACTATGTGCGAATACCAATAATCGTCAAAGAGGTGGCTAATTAACAATAATTAACCCACTAGTATACTCGGATAATTTAGAGTTTATAAATAATTGTACGATTTAAAGTACAAGGTTAAGAACGATCTATAAAGAGACCGACAATTTAGGTTTGGAGAACTGGTCTTAATATAACGATACAACCTGTTCGAATATACAATGAGTAGGATTAAAGAAAGCTATCAGCAATTTATGAATTCAAAATTCATGCTTCAATACTTGGTTTAGCCGAACAATGGTATAGACCCATACTTATGATGCAATTTATGCGAAATAAAACTATTGGGTTCAAGCTATTCAAGAATCTGACAATATCTCAGATGCACATGAGTGGGGACAAGGCATAAATTTAGAATGTATAGAATCACAAGAAATAGTTCAAATAGGGAACTTGCGATAATAATAGAATACTTGTCTGTCAATAACAACTTGCACAGGGTACGAAGATCAATAATTATCCAGGATATGGAATAATTGTTAATAATTAAACCACTGACATGTTTGTAATATAATAACTCGAGTTTGAGTTAGGAACTTGTAATACTATAGAAACCTTGTCCAATATTAAAGTAAACCAGAATTTGAACTTACCCAATAATGAAAGGGGTAAGACAAGAAACATGTACAACGATAATACTTGTTTGAATAAAATGAGTATGGTTAAGGAATTTGTATTATAAGAGTAAATACAAGATTCCGTTCAAGGAAACTTGCAATAAAGTAAAGTTTCGGTATAAGGAACTTGCCTGACTGCTCAGCTACAAATAGTTCTAGCTTTAATTAACTCGGTTGGGAAGACCTACCATTAATAGAGTCGGCCTATCCATTAGTACTGAGTACAATTATACGATGCGCGTACTAATGAAATTCGACTAACACATAAGTATACCACATAATACACAACGAGTTGCTATTACTGACCCTTACTAATATACCATGGAACCTTAAGTTCATGATTTATTAAGTTAGAACATCAAACATGAAGGGTAAGTACATATTAAACCTTAAACAATTTATAATTTGTTTAATTAATGTTTTATTAACTTAAATCCCTTTTCTTACCCTCTAATATCACTCAAATAGTAATTATCTTGAGTGATTACTAAAAGTAAATAATAACTAGTTATGGTTACTTATTATTTAATTAGTAATTAAATAATAAGTAATTAAATTATAAGTTTTAAATCAATATTCGACACGAAGTAATATTAAATTTTTATTCATACCCTTAAGATGTCTTTAGTTATTATTTAATAATAACTAATCATTACCTTTATTTACTATTTAAATGTTTAAATAATAAATAGTTAATAAGACATTATTCTCCTCCTTGTACTATCTCTAATTATTATTTACTATTAAATAATAATTAATTAGTCCTTACCTTTATTAAATAACACTAATTAGGTAATAATCAATACCTTTATTTATTATTTTAATGCAAATTAATAAATAATTAAATAGACTTTATCCTTGACTATAAAAATGCATTCGTTGTTTATTCCATTTGAATAATACTCACAATATTTTAAAGGTTATTAGGTAACTTGATCACTTGATACTATTATTAAACTCTTTTGATAATATTTTAAGTGTTAAATATTATTATTAAACATTTTAATAATAATCTAATCATCACATAACACTATAAATTATATTAATCATATTTTACTCCTTAAGTATCATTATCAATTAATAATGATTTAATCACCCATTAGTATTGCTAACTCATTTTAATATTACACATTGTATTATACTATTATTAATACTTAAAATATTATTTGAAGCATTTAAATGACATTTTGGTTACCAGAAAATACATAACTAGCATCATCAATCATTTATACAAGACTTAATCATTTCTTAATATTATTGAAAAATAATGAAGATAATACTGAAATAAAAATATTGGCCATTTAGAATTAATCCTTAAGCATTCTATACATGACTTGACCAACCCAAACACAGGGACTGGCGACAGGCCGTCTACCCAGCTCCTTCGGCACCGGAATGCCAATGGTGCTAACACGTCCTACCATATGGAATGCAGACACAAGACGCACAACTATAGACCCTACACATCAATCTTGGTTCCAACAAAAATGCATAACAACACTTGTTCTAAGCTTGCGAACAAACACACACTAACACATAATCTAAAAGAAAATCTGAAATTACATAAACTGCTGCTTGACATAACACTTAGCCCAGCCTTGTTTTTTTTTCTTAGACACTACAACGAACACATGGTGAGCATACAAGATTTTTAAAAACTTTAACACAACACTCACTATACTACAACCACAGCCATGACCCAACCTTATCTCGCCTGGCCCTCCATGGCCTCCTATACAAAGACTTCCCATCTAATTAGCAATAGAACCCAAAAACTGAACGCATAATAAGCAAGAAATCTGAAAATTCTTTTATAACAGTTACAAGACATAGCACTTGGCCAAAATCTGGCTCTCTTAGGCGATATATCAAGCACATGGTGAACGTATTAAGTCCTTTAATAAGTCAGACAGAACTCGAGATACACAATATCCATTATACATGATTATTTCATATGTCCCTCCATGATTCCCCTCTACAGATTTCTCTAAACAAACAACAACAATAATATCACACCAAATAAAACAACCACTACTTTCCTTATGTGCTTAATCAGACATATATATATGTATACCTTCGAGCTGGGCTGTCGCAGAACGAGCTCCTAGTTGCTGTTCTTCGTCTCTTTCCAAAATGGAACGTGAAGCCGGAAGACATTCACTAGCTAGTCCCCTCGAACTGGAATCGCCAAGGCTCTCTCTCTAATTGGAACTCACAGTATCAGCAGCTTCGCTAAGGGTTTCATGGGTTCCAATTTATAGGAGAGCTGCTGCCCCAAGCCGTTGGGTAATATCCCAATTGCAGAGTAGTACCCAACGGATGGAGGAAAAGAAATGGGTGAAGCCGTCCCAATCAATCGATCGAATAAGGGAATAGGCCAGCCCATACCCTATTCATCCTTTCTGGAGCTCGATTCGGCGCCGTGGTGGAGTAGTCGCCAATCGTCCAGCAGTCCGAGCCCCTCGATCGGTCTTCCATGCCTTAGCAGTCCCCTCCCTTCCTCAATTCGGCGCATCAGGTGGACGGTCGGCAGCCCCCTTCGTCAGTCTGACCAGCGCCTCTCCCAAAAATCCAATTGCCCATAGGGACTAAGGATTATTCCCCGGTCCATTTGGTTACTCGCTCGGTCGCCCCCATGCTCAAGGCTGTCCTGGATATGGCTAAGCTCCTTGCGTATCAATATTGAGATCAGATGAAGGGAGTGAGGCGTTTGGGCTAAAATTACCTAAGCTCTCTCCCTTGCTTGATTTAAAACACGTCCGGTCCACTTGAGTGGCCCAAACGAAAGTGAAAGAAGAGTTGGGTCCAAAGAGAATGTGGGTCTAGTTTAATCTATCCCAACCATTGTCCAGAAATCAACACTTGGATTGGCATATGCAGTTTTATTAATTAGTCACCCTTGTTAAATCATTAACTTGGGTTCAATTAGGAAATATAATTTATGAATTACAATTAAATAATTAACTTAATTATTTAATTGTTTTCAGATACTCATTTAGACCCACATTCAAATTATTTAAATTTAATAACTTGAATTTAACACCTCAAATAAATGTGATTAATTATTTAACAATTTCTAAATCTTCTTGCTATTGAATCTTAGGGTTGAACCACTACTTTAATCAAACCATTAGTGAACCCTTCAAGGCTAGAGTTGAATCACATAGTTACTAAGTCACGAAATTCAAATAATCATGCACATATAGCCTTAAATAGGCATACACAACTATCTCCTTAGAATCTAAATTCTATATTAAATTAATAATGGAGTTTTAAAATCCTCGGGCATTACATCATGATATAGCAAGGGTATCATGATATCATGATATAATTATTATATATATTATTTGTACCATTAATTCCTTACCAAAAATAATTTCACGATAAATTGTGAATCTAAAAATAATAAACATATATAACTTACTATATATTATTCGTGCCATTAAAATATATTATTTAATACACTTAAACTTGTTATATTCAAATAAATTGAATAAATAATTAAACTCATTAACTCGACCATTTCTTGATATCAACAATTATCAATAACACTACCAAGTTCATGTTGGTCCACCTAACCCACATAAAATAAAAAAATTTAGATGCAAAAATATTAGTCATTAGAAATTAAATTCATTATTTAATTAATAATGAACCTTGAAAATTTCGGATCATTACATCGTCCCCTCCTTATAAAAATTCCGTCCCCGGAATTGTAAAAATAAGAATATTAGCTGATTTGAATGATTCATACTCAAATCTTCCTTAAAATTTAAATGCTCAACTTGCGACTCATTTTCATACCAACGTGTAGCTCATATGCGATAACTCCACGCATAGCACACCTATGACTCTAACCCTACGTTTCCATTATTTCAAAAAGTTAATGGCGTAACCCGATTCTTCATAATCTTCTTCACTTACTATCAAGTTACTTAGTTAATGGATCATCCTCTTAATGCAAATCTTAGCCTGATAAACTCAAAAATCCTCTCTTCATTTTCAATATTTCACTAGAAAGTAGCCACAAAATTTCATCTTAAAACGATTAATCCACTTACCTCGAATATTTACACTTACAAGAAGTCATCAATACTTATATATTATTCATCTTATTCTATCTTCAAATTCTCAATTTGGCCTTAAATAATACAAATATTTTTCTATATCCGACTCCAAATTCTTAAATTTCGTCAAAACTATACCCACAGCTAACTCATGTAACAATCAGTAACACTTCATTAATAGGGCACTGCCCAAAAATACATCATAACCATAATCATAATCATGGACCTAATTGAGGCTGACATATTACATTCCTGAGCACAATACTATTACCATTTAACTATCTCACTGCGACAACAAAAGTTGAGACAACTATTACATACCCCATACATTCCAAGAGGTGAGACTTTACTAGCACTTATACGAAAATTTGCGATTAACATGCATCCATACGGATACGCTAACAGACTAAACATATAGTTAATACATAAATACTACCGAAGAGTGTTACTCTTCCACAATGACGCAACACTCCTCAACTTCTTCGCAATTATTTGTTGTCGACTTGACTGGTCGAGTTTGAATTTCTTCCGACTACCTTCTTCTTCTTAGGAAAATTCTTGATTTGGTGATCCTGTGCTCCGCATTGGAAACACCCACCCTTATTCTGTTTAGGGCACTGAGGAGACATATGCCCTTCTTGATTACAATTGTAGCATACTCTTTTTCCTTTTAAACACACTCCCGCATGCTTCTTACCGTAGTTAATGTAGGCAAAAGCCTTTTTCTTCCGTGGTTGACTGACTTCTGGTTCATACTTGTCGTTCTCCCATTTCCTTTTGAAGTTCCTGTTACTGTCACTGTTGTCCTCTTCAGTTTGGACGTTCTTTTGATTAGCCTCTTCTTCTTTTGCTGAAGCGATTGCTGTTTCGGCTTGTTCGTTCTCTGCCAGACTGTTCCTACCCGCATTGATGCCTTCTTCGTATGCTTTTAGAACCAGCTTCACCAGTTGTTGAAAGGGATCTTGGTTTAGTCCCCCAGGTTCGTTCTTGACTTCTTCCACCGCTTGTTGAGCTTTCTTATTGCGTCGAGGCGGCATCCTATAAAACAAATAGCCACACAAAATGGCTTAATTCTCTTTAACTAATCGCAAGTAAAAGTTATAATTACTCTATTTTTACTACTACATAACTCCACCCATACTACTGTTCATCAAATTTACCACACAATATGAGTTCAGGACTTACAACGATCGTATGGATCTAAGAACTTATCCTAGTCAGACCAAAATCGTCCATTCGCTGAGGGGTTCCACCATACGATTGCGAGTTCCGAACTTACCATAAGTGTGAGTTTTAAGAACACGCATCTAACCTCAACATTCTATATTTATCCGATATCTTATGAGAAAAGAATTACCTTCTGGCCATAAATACATCGAACCAGGTGACATAGATTTTTATTGATTATCAAGAGAGAAACTAAGTGTATGGTTTCCCCGCCCATACAAGGAATCGTACAACTCAACTGCTATGATGAATCCTCAGTAGGAATCTACAACCTTACACTTCCTAAATCTTTTAACAGATCATCTGTTATCCCAAGATTTCACTATGATCACTCGGTGATCTCATTCTATAATTAATTTCATTATTAATCATGTTACACATGATCTTACTATATCATTATTAATCTTTAATAATGATTCACTACTCATAAGCACATTTCATGAATACTTTATATTCATATGCTTCCTTTTTGCACCACAATTAGCATTATGCTATCCCATCACATACAATTTCCCATTTATCTTAGGGATTACTACATACCACCTACCCCAAAAGTTGGAATTAATAAAAGTCATTCCACCTGCTAACAAAAGCTGAGACTATTAGTCTCTCTTACCACAGAGTACGAACACACCTTAAACATCCATCAATCCATTTCCTTCAGACATTCTACAACAACAAAAACTTGTTATCAACTCACGAGTGAAATCTATAAATCACATAGCACATAAAATTCCTATACGGGATGAATTTTCTCAATTCACCTCTTAAACTCTGTATGAGTTTTCTTAACATCTCTACGGTCATAATCCTAAGGTTTTTCCCCCAACCTAAGGTTTTATAACCTACAGCTCTGATACCAACCTGTGACGCCCCCAAATCCGGGTTCCTTGAACCTCGGATCCAGTGCTCACGATCCAACTTAACAAACATTCTAACTACCCAATAAAAGTGCGGAATATAATTATTGGTAACAACTTACAATTATACCAGGTTTTCTAACCTTAACACTAAAGGGTTTACAATATAAGTAAACTAAATACACTACGCATAAGTCAAACACGGATTTTGTCTTTCTCCTTTGTCGTCCTTGGCGTCTTGTACGAACTCGGACTTAACTGAAAATGGTTCACGATATAGCAAGGGTGAGCACAAATTGCTCAGCAAGTTAAAATAGACAATAAAGATATATCACGAATGAAAAGAATACAATTCTTTGGGTTTCACAATATACAATAATAGTTAATAACTGTCAACAGTAATGTTGCTAGAAGATTAATTGAAAAACTGATAATCTTACCAATATTAATTTCAAGAGCGATATCAATAATGATAATTTCGAATAACACTTGCACGATTGAATAACTTTAAGAATTGATATTCGAAACCAATGGTAAAGAGTATTTACTGCTGAGTTGGTCACTGTAGACCCTGAACATGGTTGAGGGCTTAACCAGGCGTTTCACCTAGAGCACCTCACGAGAAACTTACCCAGGTCTTAACTGAGCATCTCGGAGTAGTGTAACAGCTAATGCTACTGTAAACACTCAGGTGGATACGCGAGGTGGCCAAACCTCTTGCACCCAATGTATATGCATAACATTAACTATCTTGTGTGCGCGCTAAGTCGAATAAATCGACATCAAACCCCTTTTTATAAGGGTTGTTCTGCTCAGTCTGATTATAAGAGTCCGTACCATCAATGGTTCGGACATCTGTAACAATATTCAATCAAATGAATTTAAATATACAAAGGTCTAGCCGAAACAATTGGCGTAGACTACATTTTAAAATGATTCTTATGATCTCAAGCATAAGACTAGCCGAACTAGTGGCGTAGCCTCCTATTCAAACAGTTCAGGGATAAAGAACTTCAAGTAATAGATGTTCGATAATGAATAAAAATGCAAAGGCACTATGTGTGAATACCAATAATCGTCAAAGAGGTGGCTAATTAACAATAATTAACCCACTAGTATACTCGGATAATTTAGAGTTTATAAATAATTGTACGATTTAAAGTACAAGGTTAAAAACGATCTATAAAGAGACCGACAATTTAGGTTTGGAGAACTGGTCTTAATATAACGATACAACCTGTTCGAATATACAATGAGTAGGATTAAAGAAAGCTATCAGCAATTTATGAATTCAAAATTCATGCTTCAATACTTGGTTTAGCCGAACAATGGTATAGACCCATACTTATGATGCAATTTATGCGAAATAAAACTATTGGGTTCAAGCTATTCAAGAATCTGACAATATCTCAGATGCACATGAGTGGGGACAAGGCATAAATTTAGAATGTGTAGAATCACAAGAAATAGTTCAAATAGGGAACTTGCGATAATAATAGAATACTTGTCTGTCAATAACAACTTGCACAGGGTACGAAGATCAATAATTATCTAGGATATGGAATAATTGTTAATAATTAAACCACTGACATGTTTGTAATATAATAACTCGAGTTTGAGTTAGGAACTTGTAATACTATAGAAACCTTGTCCAATATTAAAGTAAACCAGAATTTGAACTTACCCAATAATGAAAGGGGTAAGACAAGAAACATGTACAACGATAATACTTGCTTGAATAAAATGAGTATGGTTAAGGAATTTGCATTATAAGAGTAAATACAAGATTCGGTTCAAGGAAACTTGCAATAAAGTAAAGTTTCGGTATAAGGAACTTGCCTGACTGCTCAGCTACAAATAGTTCTAGCTTTAATTAACTCGGTTGGGAAGACCTACCATTAATAGAGTCGACCTATCCATTAGTACTGAGTACAATTATACGATGCGCTTACTAATGAAATTCGACTAACACATAAGTATACCACATAATACACAACAAGTTGCTATTACTGACCCTTACTAATATACCATGGAACCTTAAGTTCATGATTTATTAAGTTAGAACATCAAACATGAAGGGTAAGTACATATTAAACCTTAAACAATTTATAATTTGTTTAATTAATGTTTTATTAACTTAAATCCCTTTACTTACCCTCTAATATCACTCAAATAGTAATTATCTTGAGTGATTACTAAAAGTAAATAATAACTAGTTATGGTTACTTATTATTTAATTAGTAATTAAATAATAAGTAATTAAATTATAAGTTTTAAATCAATATTCGACACGAAGTAATATTAAATTTTTATTCATACCCTTAAGATGTCTTTAGTTATTATTTAATAATAACTAATCATTACCTTTATTTACTATTTAAATGTTTAAATAATAAATCGTTAATAAGACATTATTCTCCTCCTTGAACTATCTCTAATTATTATTTACTATTAAATAATAATTAATTAGTCCTTACCTTTATTAAATAACACTAATTAGGTAATAATCAATACCTTTATTTATTATTTTAATGCAAATTAATAAATAATTAAATAGACTTTATCCTTGGCTATAAAAATGCATTCGTTGTTTATTCCATTTGAATAATACTCACAATATTTTAAAGGTTATTAGGTAACTTGATCACTTGATACTATTATCAAACTCTTTTGATAATATTTTAAGTGTTAAATATTATTATTAAACATTTTAATAATAATCTAATCATCACATAACACTATAAATTATATTAATCATATTTTACTCCTTAAGTATCATTATCAATTAATAATGATTTAATCACCCATTAGTATTGCTAACTCATTTTAATATTACACATTGTATTATACTATTATTAATACTTAAAATATTATTTGAAGCATTTAAATGACATTTTGGTTACCAGAAAATACACAACTAGCATCATCAATCATTTATACAAGACTTAATCATTTCTTAATATTATTGAAAAATAATGAAGATAATACTGAAATAATAATATTGGCCATTTAGAATTAATCCTTAAGCATTCTATACATGACTTGACCAACCCAAACACAGGGACTGGCGACAGGCCGTCTACCCAGCTCCTTCGGCACCGGAATGCCAATGGTGCTAACACGTCCTACCATATGGAATGCAGACACAAGACGCACAGCCATAGACCCTACACATCAAGCTTGGTTCCAACAAAAATGCATAACAACACTTGTTATAAGCTTGCGAACAAACACACACTAACACATAATCTAAAAGAAAATCTGAAATTACATAAACTGCTGCTTGACATAACACTTAGCCCAACCCTGTTTTTTTTTTTTTCTTAGACACTGCAACGGACACATGGTGAGCATACAAGATTTTTAAAAAAATTTAACACAACACTCACTATACTACAACCACAGCCATGACCCAACCTTATCTCGCCTGGCCCCCCATGGCCTCCTATACACAGACTTCCCATCTAATTAGCAATAGAACCCAAAAACTGAACACATAATAAGCAAGAAATCTGAAAATTCTTTTATAACAGTTACAAGACATAGCACTTGGCCAAAATCTGGCTCTCTTAGGCGATATATCAAGCACATGGTGAACGTATTAAGTCCTTTAATAAGTCAGACAGAACTCGAGATACACAATATCCATTATACATGATTATTTCATATGTCCCTCCATGATTCCCCTCTACAGATTTCTCTAAACAAACAACAACAATAATATCACACCAAATAAAACAACTACTTTCCTTATGTGCTTAATCAGACATATATATATGTATACCTTTGAGCTGGGCTGTCGCAGAACGAGCTCCTAGTTGCTGTTCTTCGTCTCTTTTCGAAATGGAACGTGAAGCTGAAAGACATTCACTAGCTAGTCCCCTCGAACTGGAATCGCCAAGGCTCTCTCTCTAATTGGAACTCACAGTATCAGCAGCTTCGCTAAGGGTTTCATGGGTTCCAATTTATAGGAGAGCTGCTGCCCCAAGCCGTTGGTTAATATCCCAATTGCAGAGTAGTACCCAACGGATGGAGGAAAAGAAATGGGTGAAGCCGTCCCAATCAATCGATCGAATAGGGGAATAGGCCAGCCCATACCCTATTCATCCTTTCTGGAGCTCGATTCGGCACCGTGGTGGAGTAGTCGCCAATCGTCCAGCAGTTCGAGCCCCTCGATCGGTCTTCCATGCCTTAGCAGTCCCCTCCCTTCCTCAATTCAGCGCATCAGGTGGACGGTCGGCAACCCCCTTCGTCAGTCTGACCAGCGCCTCTCCCAAAAATCCAATTGCCCATAGGGACTAAGGATTATTCCCCGGTCCATTTGGTTACTCGCTCGGTCGCCCCCCATGCTCAAGGCTGTCCTGGATATGGCTAAGCTCCTTGCGTATCAATATTGAGATCAGATGAAGGGAGTGAGGCGTTTGGGCTAAAATTACCTAAGCTCTCTCCCTTGCTTGATTTAAAACACGTCCGGTCCACTTGAGTGGCCCAAACGAAAGTGAAAGAAGAGTTGGGTCCAAAGAGAATGTGGGTCTAGTTTAATCTATCCCAACCATTGTCCAGAAATCAACACTTGGATTGGCATATGCAGTTTTATTAATTAGTCACCCTTGTTAAATCATTAACTTGGGTTCAATTAGGAAATATAATTTATGAATTACAATTAAATAATTAACTTAATTATTTAATTGTTTTCAGATACTCATTTAGACCCACATTCAAATTATTTAAATTTAATAACTTGAATTTAACACCTCAAATAAATGTGATTAATTATTTAACAATTTCTAAATCTTCTTGCTATTGAATCTTAGGGTTGAACCACTACTTTAATCAAACCATTAGTGAACCCTTCAAGGCTAGAGTTGAATCGCATAGTTACTAAGTCACGAAATTCAAATAATCATGCACATATAGTCTTAAATAGGCATACACAACTATCTCCTTAGAATCTAAATTCTATATTAAATTAATAATGGAGTTTTAAAATCCTCGGGCATTACATCATGATATAGCAAGGGTATCATGATATCATGATATAATTATTATATATATTATTTGTACCACTAATTCCTTACCAAAAATAATTTCACGATAAATTGTGAATCTAAAAATAATAAACATATATAACTTACTATATATTATTCGTGCCATTAAAATATATTATTTAATACACTTAAACTTGTTATATTCAAATAAATTGAATAAATAATTAAACTCATTAACTCGACCATTTCTTGATATCAACAATTATCAATAACACTACCAAGTTCATGTTGGTCCACCTAACCCACATAAAATAAAAAAATTTAGATGCAAAAATATTAGTCATTAGAAATTAAATTCATTATTTAATTAATAATGAACCTTGAAAATTTCGGATCATTACAAGGCCGATGATAAATAGTACTTCAAGCGAACTAGTAGTGCCCACGGTTGGGATGATTTGTTCTACATATTCAGTTTCTTGAAAGGAATTACTATCTTCACCTTGATTGTGTTGATCGGGACGGGCTGGTATTAGAATTTAATTTGCAAGCCAAAAACTGCCGTTGACAATCTAGGGGAGCCAAGATTGCTTAAAGCCCTGCCGCATGACTATTTAGCAGTAGGGTAGGAAATTCAATCCGGGACTTTTATGTTATTAAACTTAGTGGGTTCGACTCTGCATGATAATTGTTTTGGCTCTTAATAACTGTAATGCGGATTGGGCATATATTACTCCATTGGATCAAATAATGGACGACTACGTACGATTGGGTTGGAAGGATGGGGCTCCCATCCCCTTTGGCTATGGATCATTGCCTAAATATATATATATATATATATATATATATATATATATATATATATATACCCATAGCATGTATTTGGTATGGATCCTTATAGGGTATATACCATTTATACTATTGAAAATAAGAAAGACTGACTAGGATTAGAAACTGAAAATCGATGTCCGCTACTATTAGTAGCAGACGGTAAAAAAAACACATACCATCCACTACTAATAGTAGCAGACGCTAATCAAAATAAGAGTTTGACTTTATTACCTAAACTTTAGGATATATTAATTAGGGTTTAGAGTTTATTAACCAGGATTTATGGTTTATTAACTCTTTTAAACTAGGTTTAGAGTTTATTAATCTTTGGTTAATAAACTCTAAACTCTGGTTAATAAACCATAAATCTTAGTTAATAAACCCTAAACCCTTATTAATAAATCCTATACCTTAGTTAATAACCCCTTAACCCTAATTAATAAATCTTAAACCCTAATTAATAAACCTAAACTCTAATTAATAATGCCAAACTCTTATTCTGAAAATCGACGTCCGCTACTATTAGTAGTAGATGGTATATGTATTTTTTTTACCGTCCGCTACTAATAGTAGTGGATGTCGATTTCAGTTTCTAATTCTTATTGTTCCTTCTTATCTTGAATAGATAGATGATGGATGCCCTATAAGGATCCATAGCAAATAAATGCTATGGATCATTACCCTATATATATATATATATAATGGGTAAAAGATACAAGTACTCCAGGCAATGTTAGAGTGTGGTTTGATAGGTCCAGGAGATTCGGGGGGGGGGGGGGGAACCATGCCACGTGGTAGGATATTACAAAGTGGCAGGATATTACAGAGTGACAGTAAAGATTTTGATATTCTAAAAGGGTTACAGTCCAAGTTGACTTATGATTCTCTTATCCAATTTGACTTTCTATTTTGAGGAAGTCAAATCTTATTCAGTTTTGAGATTTATAATTATAATGGATCTTTACATAGGATTGTTATTCCAATTGGGGGTCAGACGTGATATATTTGGGGGGTGTATTAAGCTATAAATACAATCATAATCCAAGTTTCAGGTACATATACTTTATTATTCTTATTAACTAGAGCAAATATATACCTCAATTGTTGATATTTTTGGTGTGACGCCCCCAAATTCTGACGTCACTATCTCGAATTTGGTTCGTCACGTTCTAACTCAAATAATGATATAATACTAAAACAACGGAATAATAGAATATATTACATTGATTTAATATAATAATTCTCGTCCCAAAGTCTCACAACCGATACTAACTTATTACACAACTTAAGCATAGTCTTAAACATAATAGAAAATACATGGACCAAGCCTAAGCTTATAACAGCATAATATAGATCTTCTAATCATGGAGGAACAAAGCTATGTCGTAGCTTTGCCTTTACCCTTATCCTTGCCGGAAGGTTCACCTTGCTCTGCCTTAACTGAAAGGTTTAAAGAAAGCAAGAATGAGCAACAAATTTGCCCGACAAGTAATATGATAACAAGGGTAAACATTTATAAAGTTCGAAGTTTCGAGAGTATGATGGATAGTTCCAGAATATTATGAATCATTAATTATTTCGAATAGAGTCGCTATGGACGGAGGATATCAATAAGATTTAAGATATAATTCTTTCAAAGTTCGAGATGGTAAACACTGAGTAGACACAAAGGACTAAGAACTACTACTAGAATTAACAGTTATTATACTGAAAATCCAATAAAATAAGTACACAAGTGATCAGCCTATATTACTCCATGTTATGCATAACTTTCACATGCTTATAAGTGCGCATGTCGGTTCCCCGACAATGTAATACCTCGAGATTATTATGTAATTTAACGGAGTTAATAAATTGAATTTATGTGAATCTCTTGAGTGATTTTAATAAATATATGTGTATGTGATATATTTATATATATATATATATATTTGATTTATGTGATGAGATGTATTTAATAGTTGGTTTGGAATAACTTAACTATTTGAATTTAACTAAGTAGTTAACAATTTTATTAAATGCAAGGAATGGAGTTAAAACTCAAATTTGAGTTCGGAGTGGAATTTGAAGGCGCAGACTGTATATTTGAGTCCGGAACGTCGAAATTAGTAAAAATAGACTGCAATCACAAAATGTGTCGGGGTTGACTTTTTGGTCAAAGTCAACCGGTTGACTTTTTCGAATAAAAAGTCAAACTCGTGTACGGGGATGAATTTGACCAAACGAATATTCTCACGACATTCGGAACATCAATTTTAGTAGGAATCGACTATAGTTAAAGGAAATAAAAATGCATCAGCTGACTTGGTGTGACACACCTGACTGTTAATTTGGGACAATTGGAGAAGGAACGTGTTTGCAAGAATTGGAAAGGAGGGAGTTATATTTTTCATTAACCCAAAAACTCTTCCTTTTCCCAACTCCTTTTTCTTTAATTCTTTCAATAGACTCATGGAAGATTCCAAGAGGCTATTAACTGATAAATTAGAAGTTAAGATCATGAAGGAAGCCAAGAATTATATATATACTCTCTACCCAAATCACTTTCTTCTTTGGCTAAACACATTCTACCCAAGAGAGAGGAAATTGTGAGTAAAATTGAGAGCTTGAGAGAATTTGAAGTGTTTCTGGAGTTGCAGAGGATCAAGTGAGCAAGGAAGAGGGATTAAGAAGTCTAATTCAGGAAGAAATTATATCCAAGAGGTAATCCATAAACCTTTTCCATGTTCTTATGAATATGTAGTAGAAAAAGCATATTTAAAATGGAAATTTATTTGTTTGGGTTGTGGATTGTTGTGATATTGGTTAATTGATAATCATATATTTGTTTGGATCGTAAGTTTTGGATTTAAACATAATTCACATGCTTTGAATTCAGTCAAGTAATGCTAAACATGTTTCATGTTTGTTAAATTGCTTCAATGAGTTTAAATTGTTTAAAAAGTAAGATTTTTGATTTTGGAGACTCTAAATTCGCTATTAGAGTTGTTGGTGCTATTAGAATAGTTAAGTATATAAGTTATGTTGTTTTGGTTGAGTTTATAATGTCTGGATGTGTCCAAATTGCTATTGCATAGATTTTTAGAAGTTCAGTTCGCAGCAGCAGCAGCCTGCAGCACCTGTGTCTGTGTACCAGTACGACCGCGCTGGTACCAAGGCTAAACAAGGCGCGACCGCGCCTGCACCAGAATTGAACTGATGTTTTTTTATTTGTTCAACCCTTAGAACCCAACTTAACCTTGTATAATGAGCATGAAGAAGCTTTAAACATGTATTAAGATGTATCATGAGTATGTTATCACAAAGTTGATTTGTAAACTATGATTTGATAGATTTTTTTAAAAAAGAAAGAAAAAGAAAAGCTATCTTGAATTGAAGAAGTGATGTAAATATGTTCTATTTACGTTTGTGCATGTGTATCAGAACCTATGTGGCAATAATATGATAATCAAGTATGATCATGGCTAGTCTTTAAGGAAAAGAGCTATTAAACTTGTTTTTTTTGAAAGAAATTTCAAAATGATATACTAAATATCGAATGCATGGACCTAATTTGGTTTTAAATCTTCATAATAATGTGTATATTTTTTATTTGTTGTGTACTAAGACCCCAAATGCTAGAAAGAGAGCTGTGCATTGAAAAGCTCAGTTCTAGGCCTGAAAGGGAGTAGCACGGCTGCGCCATTCCCAGGCATAAAAGCAGCGCGGCCGCGCCGTGCTGCAGAGTTGCCAAGAGGTTCTATTTGCGAGCTGAAGCTTGGTACATATGTGTTACATTCTTATAAGCTTTATTATATGTCTATTGGAATGTTTGTACTGTCTAAGTATGTAATGGCCATATAGGACCAAGATTTCAAAAGGTTTAAACATGATTTATAAATGAAACTTTTGTAGTAAAAGCAAAGGCAACAATTTATGATATATGGTGATTTGCTTTAAATGTATATTTGGTTGAATGTATGTTTGTAATACCTATCCATAAGCATGAAACAATTGCATTAGGTATGCATTGGATACATAGAATATGTGAGTCTGTTAATGAGTATAGAAGGCTAATGAATATCTATATATGAATATATAGGTTATTTGAAGTACTATTAAATAGTAAACGTAAACTACGCGTAAGGCAAGTATCCTATCTTAATTCATTTTGTTCCTACGAAAGTAAGTTTCTTATTTTATGAAATTTATTTACAAACTCCTCATTTGCGAGTTATATCTCATTCGAGTTTATATCTTGTTCAAGTTCAGTTGATGATAACTCAATTTCAATTATGTATAAGTTCTTAATTGAATATGAACTGTTTTTAAGAATGCCTTCTGGCCTTTTGTTCCGGCTAGATACTAATTATGCGAAACGATTATCATTTGAATTATTCGAATTCATTGTAGCTACTTAAAGTCTTCCAATCCAAATTATTTTGGTGCGGTCCCGCGTGAATACTAAGATGAACAACCCGAATAACGGGGTAAAATTGATGTCGGGCATATAGTCCCATTTACGCTTATGTATTTAAACTTTATACTTGTGCACAATGTAGGGTACGAAAGACTGATCACCTGGAGTACTTGCGGAGAATGTTTTACAGTCTATTTGATTGTCAAAACTTCTGATGGTTTTCGATAAATTAAAAACAATGTTCAGGGTTCTTATACCCCTTAGTATGCTGTTGAAAATTCTAGAACTCTTGTCTTTGAAATTCGACACTATTTCTTGATTATTCTTTTGATTATGGAGAAATGTCAGAACAGATGATTTTACCTTTGATATTCATTATCATATTATGTTATATATTTGCTGGGCAATTTGTGCTCATTCTAGTTTAAACATTTCAGGTAAGGGTGAGAAGGCAGAGGACTCGGGCAAGGACAAGGGAAAAGCTAAGATGAAGAATTGAAAGTTTATTTTTTTGAAATAGTTTTAGATTTCCGCATTGATGTATTTTAGCGATAAACGCTAAGTTTAAGTTTAAGGATATTTAAGGTTATGTAAACCTGGGATTTTATTCGTATACTATTGTATTCATTATTATTATTTATGAAGCTTGTTTAGTTAGATGCCGGTGTTTGATATATCCTGAGCACCATATCCTGTGTTTGATGTTACACGGATTTGGGGGCGTCACAGTTTAGTATCAAAGCTGTAGGTTATAAACCTTAGGTGGGAGAACCTTAGATTATAGCCGTAGAGAAATTAGTGGAGATAGAAAGAGATGAACTCACATAGAGTTTAAAGTGTTTAGTCTAGTTACTTTTACTAAAAAAAATGTTTATTTTTTTAATATACGAATCTAGTTAATTGTTTTGATTGTAGGATGTCAAGAGAAGAGGAGTTTAGAGATATCCATGTGGTTAGTGAGCAGTTAGTAGCAGCTGTACCTCCGCCCATAGCTGAGGCAGAAGCTGATTCAGACCCAGATGAGGACCCTGAGGAGGATTCTGAGGAGGATCCCGAGGAGGACTCTGAGGAAGCACCAGAGGATAGGCTGCTAGATTAGTTGATGGACAGGAATACGGAGTTGGACGATCGAGTCCATGAGTTGGAGGAACAGTACCAGGAAGAGAAGGGGGCAGTGGCACTACTCGGGGCATTGGTGCATCATCTGATGGTTAGGAACGCAGGTCTGGCTGACAAGCTGCGAGCATCAGACCAGAAGGCAGATAGGTTTAGGGTAGAAAAGGAGGCCATCCGGTCTCACTTGGGAAATACGATAAACGGATTGGAGGCGAGAGTTCAGGGTTTTCAAACAGACAAACAGTTGATTACCACTTACTGGAGGGATGAGATGAAAGGCCGTGTAAGGGCTTAAAACCAGAGGGATGAGTTAGAGCATGAGGTAAGGAATAAGAAGGTTAGGATGGACAAGATGCAGTACGTGTTTAGCTCAGCGCATGGCAGGTTCCAGCATAGGGTGTATCATTTATCGCGTGAGGAGCACCGGTCTAGGCATGCTATAAGCCGAGGGCTAGTTCTGGACATGGCAGATGAGGAGTATGAAGCGGGGTCTTTGAGTTTATGTTGTTATGAACTTTTTATTAGTATCGTATCGAACGCTTATCTACTGGTGTAAAAATATTTAAATTTTAGTTTTAAGTTAAGGGATGTAAATGGCATTTTGCCATAAGATGTTAAGTACCTTGGTTTATGGTTTTTCATATTAATAAGATATGTTTATTTATATGTGTGATGTGATGATTAAGCTTATATATAAGCTATAAATGTTGTAAGATTAAGTTATGAGATGATAACATGTAAATTTTATTTATCAGAAAAATGCCAAGGGGAAGACATCATCAACAAACACCAGAAGAGTCAGCCAGTAATGCTGGGGATCAACCGAACCCCATGCAACAATTTGTAGACCTACTGGTTGGGGCACTACAGAATCGGACCTCGAATAATAACAATAACATTCCGATGGCCCAAGTGGCAACCTTTAAGGACTTCAAAAGTGTGGGACCCCCTGAATTCAAAGCACAGAACCCATCGAAGCCCAGTCATGGATCAAAGAAATCGAAAAGGCATTTGCAATCGCCCGAGTAGGAGATGAGCAAAAAACGATCTTCGCCACATACATGCTGAAAGGTGAAGCTAACTTCTGGTGGGAGGCAAACCAGAATAGGGCTGGAGAAGGTGTGATATCTTGGGAGAGGTTTAAAGAAGTCTTTTTCGAAAATTATTTTCCTGTGAGTATGCAGAGTCGCATGGAAATGCGATTTTTGGAGCTGAAGCAAGATAACATGACGATACCCCAGTACGCCGCAAAGTTTAACGAGCTGACAAGGTTTGCACCTCATCAAGTTGACACTGAGGAGAGAAAGACGAGGAGGTTCGAGCAGGGCCTCAAGCCGTGGTTGTACAACAGACTTTCGGTGTTGTAGACGAACAACTTCGCTACTCTTCTAGAGAAGGCTATAATTGTTGAGGGCAGAAGTGAAGCCCTGATGAAATTCAACAAGGAAAAGAAGAATAAGAATGAAGGAGGAAATAGAGGGGAAGGTAGTAGCAGTGGTAGCAAAAGGAAGTGGAACAACAACAACAATAACAAGAGCAACCCAACAAGTTTTGGGGGTAAATCTGGTGATTCGAAGAAAAGAGCTGAGGCTTGCAAGGAGTGTGGAAAGAGTCACCCAGGTGCTTGCCTAAAGGGAAAGAATGTATGCTTTAATTGCGGACAGGAGGGGCACATCTCTCCCAATTTCCCCGCACCAAAGAGGAATGAATGCTTCAACTGCGGAGCATTGGATCATCAGGCTAGGAATTGCCCAAGGAAGAACTTAAGTGGAGGAATTGGAGGAAGGGGAAATAGCGGTGGAAATCTTACAATTTTTGGACCACCAACTCAGAATCGACCAACAACAAGGACTTTCAACATGATAGTTCAAGACGCGGTCGTATCTAAGGACGTGGTTTCAGGTATCATTCTGGTCAATGATATATCTGCATACATATTATTTGATTCGAGTGCTACTTGTTCCTTCGTATCACTTGAATTCTCCTAAAGATTAAACTTACCTCATGAAGAATTAGAACATCCTATGAACATAGAAGTGGCGAATAAGGAAATAATTCCCGTTAGCCATATTTATAGGAATTGTGTTGTAGATATAAAGGGGTATAAGTTACCTGTGGATTTAATTCCAATTCAACTAGGAGAATTTGATGTAATTCTAGGTATGGACTGGTTATTTAACCATGGGGCAATAATAGATTGCCAGAAGAAATGTGTAAACCTTCAGACTCCAAATCAGTCTAAGGTAGTGTTCTATGGTAGCAAATCACCTAGACACTCGAGTTGTTTGACGATGATGCAAGCTAGGAAATTGTTGAGAAAAGGATGTGTAGGTTATCTGGCCAATATTGTTGATACCCAGAAAGTGGAAGCAGAGATGGGGCAGATACCTGTTGTAAATAAGTTCCCCGATGTGTTTCTAAAGGATTTGCCAGGTCTACCACCAGATAGGGAGATTGAATTCGTTATAGATCTAGTACCTGGAACGACACTGATTTCGAAAGCACCATACAAAATGACACCAGTGGAGATGAAGGAGCTGATGGTATAGTTGCAGGAGTTATTAGATAAAAAGTATATCCAACCGAGTGTGTCTCCTTAGGGAGCACCAGTTTTGTTTGTGAAAAAGAAGGACGGATCGATGAGATTTTGTATCGACTATCGGGAGTTGAACAAAGTAGCGATCAAAAACAAGTACCCACTACCTAGGATAGATGATTTGTTTGATCAGTTGAAGGGAGCGAAATATTTTTCCAAAATCGATTTGAGGACGGGTTATCACCAATTGAAGGTGAAGAAGGAAGATGTACCTAAAACAGCGTTCAGGACTCGATGTGACAACCCGGATTTTCAAAAATTCTTAAATAAGAATTTAATAAATAAAATTCTTCTTACGAGACGTTTTGGGTTTGAATATATGTGTATATATGTTTCATATTGTGAAATATGTGGTTTGGTATGAAGGAAATTATATATTCATGTAATAGGAAAGAAATGGTTTAATAATTAATTAAACCATTGAAAAGATTAAATGAAATTGTCATGAGAAGGAAATTAGTTGAGTAATATTAGTTAATTTAATTAAGTTAAAATTATATTGGGAAATAATATAATTTGATTGGTATGGCTTGTGGACAATGGAAATTATTGTGAATTAAATTTCATTAATAATATGAGTGATTTACTTAATTAAAATAGTGAATTGATGTGAATATATCTGTGTGTGAAATGTTGGTACGTATTTTTGGTACGCTAAAGTGATGAGAATATTATATTTTGATTAAATAATTAAATTAGAGGATTGAATAAAATGATTTATTTAAGAAAATTATAGTTTGGCTAAATTAAATTATAATTTGGTCAGTAAGGTTTTAATTGAACGTATTAATAAGTTTAATTAGATTTATTTATATAATATGTTTAATTAAATTAGAGTGTGATAAAATATCATATAGTAAGAAGGAATATTAAAATAAAGAGAAAAAGGGATTTTTGAGTTGATGCCAAACAAAGCCTTGTGGCCTTTGGCTTTATTAACTGATGAAACTCCCAACAAAATCACGTAAGTTATAGTTTTCATCAGTTAGTTCATAAAGCTAAACCAAAAAGCAGAGGAGAGGAAGGGAGAATTCAGAGAGAAGAAACTCTCTGTGAAATTGAGAGTCAAAACTCAAGGAAGGAATCAAGAGGAAGGAGAAGGATAATCAACAATCCTTATCATCTAACTGATTAAAGGTAAATTCTATATTTCTAGTTTTAGTTTTGAGTTCTCTGTAATTGAATTTATAGGGCCAAATTGTTGAGGAATTGGGTGCATGTGTTATTGAGTTTATTTAATCCGATATATGTTGTTAGTAGATGATTTTTGTAGTATCAAATTCATGAAAATTTGTTAAATAAGAAGAAATTGAGTTTTCGGTTGGAATATGTACGTTTTGGCTTGTTTTGGAGTCAAAATTGATGTTCAATTTTAGTAATAATCTGTAAATTGATGATGGATTGTTGTTATGCGTTAAAAAACGAAAACAACAGAAGTTTAACGGACCAATTTAGTTGCGAAACGAATCCGTAACGAGTGATTGCGCTAAATTTATAAAAGTTTGTAAAACTAGTATGAATTGTGATTTTTAAGCCTTTAAATTAGTTGTTTAAGTTGTTTAAGATGTTAGAATCGTGCTAGAAGGTTTGGGTAATGATCATATATGAGTTATAGTGATTGAGTAATTTTAATTTGTTGTTAAAATGAAGAAAATTGGGAAATTTTGGCATTTTTCTGCGTTCTTCGCGAACTGGAATTCAGGAAGCTCGCCCCGACGAGCTCATTAAGCTAAATTTCTCGCCCCGGCGAAGTCTCGCCCCGGCGAGAGTTTTGTGAAGGAATTTCTCGCCCCGACGAAGGCTCGCCCCGACGAGAGTTTTGGGAAGGAAATCTCGCCCCAGCGAGCTCATTGTAGAAAACTATAATTTATTTTCTTTCTTTCTTTGTAGTCATGCTATGTCACCCTATGCATGTTTAAAAATTATATTAATGTATTGAATGAATACCAAGATGTTGAATTGAATGCTAAGCATATACCACTAATTATAAATATAGAGATTGATGAACCCTATCTTAACGTTGAGTTTTAGAAATTTTTAAGTATGATATTGCTATAATTAAGCTTACAACTTCTGAAGTGAGACTGATGACCAGAAACAATCGAGATATTAAAATAAACTTGGATGAGAGTGCATCCTGAAGTGATTATACTATTGTGGCTAATCATCGTTACTGCTTTATAAACGGAATGTGTAGGTTGTTTTCTAAGTGTTGCTATGTGACTAATAAATATTATGCATGGTTATATATCGTGTAGGATACATGAAGTACAGATAAGCATAAGCTAATTATGGTAATTGGTAATCTATGAACCAGGCAAGTCTTTCAGTTCCTATTTGTTATGTGAACTAAATGGTTAACTGTTTAAAATTTATGGTGTAAAAGCATGTTGTATTTTATATGTGTTGCAATTATGAAACGACAAAGTCAAAATATGACTACGTTTGTTAAGTAAAGAATGCTGATTGAGTTATGGAACTCAATCTTTACTTGATATGTATTGATCATTATGTATGATATGTTTAGTCAAATGTTTATGATTTAGATGATGAGCATGTTATCTATGTGATGCATACAAACTGTTAGATTTTGCTGAGCTGTTGAGCTGATTCTTGCAAATAACCACTTTTGCAGGTTAAAGATTCAAGGTAACATTATGTGCTACCTAAATGACATGGATCAAAATAATGCATGAAGATTAAATGTTTTAGTTGAAATTATTACCTGAATTATGTTAAGTTTTCAATAAATGTATTTATGTTGAGTTGTAAAGTTTGTATTGAGGTGTAAACTTTTATAATAAGTTCGACAAGGCGAATCATTATATTAACATGATTCTAAAACATTTAGATGTAAAGGTTGAAAATTTTGGGATCGGGAATGATTTGTAATAGAAAAGTTTGAATTATTCTGCATTTTTATTAAGTTTAATATTGAACAATGTTGTAAAGTCAGAATGAGGATGTATTGATAACGACTGATGTTGAGAGTTGGATTGTATGAATTTTGGGGTCGTTATAGTTGGTATCAGAGCTGATAGGTTAGAAACCTTAGGTACGAGTACCTTAGGCTATAACCTTAGAGAAGAGAGGTGAAGATGATAGAGTTTCGAGAATAATAAGTTAAGTATAATTATGGTGCAATCGTATTCTTTAATGGTTGATGTATGGTATCTGGGCTAAACAATTCCTTCAGAGAGCAGATATTGATACGAACTAGCAACCGATCTAACTCGCTGTGAGAGACAATGTAGACGAGATGGAAACTAGTTTGTTGGTTGTTTGTGGGAAACCACTCAGGTGATATACTGAACACTATTAGAGACTCGAGGTGTACCGAGTATAGAATTATGGATGTGTATGATTAGGAAGTGATTATTTTTATATATGTAGATGCATGAGATGCGTTAAGTCCTAGAAACGTTACAAGAAGAAGATGCGAATGACGCAAAGTAAACTCGAATAAAATAGTGAATGATATGAATGAAGTTAGAGATTCTTAAAGGAAGAATTGATTTATATAAACAAGAAGATTCAAAGAAGAATCTTGAAGAGTTATATAAGATGAGAACCAGGAGTTACCTGACTCCAGTAATAAAGATGGTGTTAATAAATAGACGATATCTATAAGATAAGAATGGTATTAATGATAAGGATGAACTCAAATAGAGTTTAGAGAATTCATGTGAGGCAAGATTATGATAAAATGATTAGGTTCAAAGAAGGACCTGGAGAGCTAAAAGAACAGGGAATCCCCGAGTTGATTAATCATAAGATAACGTGATTAAAGAGAAGAATAAAGAAGATCGTAGGATGAGACGATCATAAGATAAGAAGGAATCGTAAGAAGAGTTGATGATAGAATGAGATCACGACGTGATCTGCTACTGTTGTAAAAAGGTCAGAGGATCTGAAACGATTGAATAGTTGTAGCATGACGCTATAAAGAGATGGTACTATGAAATAGTACGAGATAAACTCACGAGGAGTTATGAATGATGAAATACGAGGAATTCGTATCAAGTAAAGAGTAAGTTAAGAGCAAGATGGAATTAGGTGGGATTTCAATGGAGGACTCATGTTAGTGGCCGAGCTGTACAATTTCTTGTATGGGCGGGGAATTTGTGCTTGGTTTGAGAACCATTTAGCTTCCTATATTGATATAGTGGTTGAGTTGAACAATTCCTTGTATAGGCAGGGAATTTGTGCTTGGTGTAACAACCGCTTAGCTTTCTATATTGATTAGTGGCCGAGTGAACCAATTCCTTGTATGGGCAGGGGATTGTGTTTGGTTTGAGAACCACTTAGCTTCCTATATTGACAATTCATTGTAATTTTGGAATCGCGCTATCACTATACGTATGATGAGAAGGTGATTCTTTTCTTATATTTATATTTGATAGTTAGAGAATATTAAGATTAAGTACAGTTCTTAAAACTCATACTTATGGTAGGTTCGTGACTCATAATTGTATGGTGGAACCCCTCAGTGAATGGATGATTTTAGTCTGACTAGGATAAGTTCCTAAACCCATATGATTGTGGTAAGTTCCTGAACTTCCAAAGTGTGGTAAGCTTGATGAACTATATTGGGTATAGAAAAGTTATGGTATAGAGAGCATTGATGATATTGAAGAATGATAGAATGATTGAGTAATGAAGCAATGGAGTAAAAATTGAAGTTGATGGAGAGAAATGGATGTTCTAAATCTTCTAGCTATGCTAGATTTTTGAAATTTATTGACATCCTGCTGATATTCACAATTTTGTGTTCTCAAAAATATATTGGGTTAATGTTTGAACCAATAAGTTTTAAAAAGGTGCTATTATTCGTATGTCTATGCTAATTGTTTCAGCTAGATAAAAATGATTTGAAATTATCAAAATGTATTTTGAACGATGGAGTCATCAATGCAATTGAACCTAGTGTTGGATGTGATCGAAGGATCATCAGCCCACTATGGTATGATGTAGTATGACAAAGTCCTAAAATGACGACATCCTCAACGTACTATTAAGACGGTACGGTATCATGACGTCATAAAAGAATTTTTTTTTCCTGTTAAGTTATGAAAAGATATGCCAATTGAGTTGGCTAAAAATGTTTTGACTAATGTCCGAATTGTTGTTCAAGGTCTATGCTAATTGATTCGGCTGGATAACTATTGAAAGGTGTTTATGAAGTTCAAGAATTCTTTGAGATTTTATGCCAAACCAGTTTATTCTGGTGCGAAATTTGTATTAAGTCTGAGGTGAACCAACCCTGTAATGGGGGATACGCAATAGCGTTAATATGTATGTGCACAATACACAGTACGAAGGGCGATCACCTGTAGTACGAGAAGAGATAGTCCATAGTCTTTTGACTGTTAAAGGTTACAATAGAAATATCTGTTAACCTAGGACAAGGTTCAAGTCTTTACGACTCCTCAGCAAGATATTGAAAGTTTTTGAATGAATCTTTAAATTCTTGAGTTATTCATACTGCTTCCCAATTATTGAACAATTGTGGAAGATTCTTATTCTCTTGAAAGGTGGAAGTGGAAAGAAAATATTCCTTAAGAAGGGGTAAGTTATAGAATGAAACATGTGGTGATGAGTAAGTTAAACAAACTATAATAAATCCAAGAAAGAAATGAAATTCTAGAAGGCGAAGAGATAAATTTAGCTGATGATGAGTAATGATGAGAAAATTTTTAGAAGAGAAAGATGAGAAGGATGCGACGATCTTAGAAAGATCATTAAAGAAAGAACTTGGTTGTAGAACCTAATGAATAAGTAGAGATTAACGTAAGTAAGTCCATTTTGATAGACGGAAGGAACGAAGATCAGTAAATCAAAAATTTCGAGAACGAAATTCTTAGAAGAAGGGATAAATGTGATATCCTGAATATTTATGCGATGCTAAATCAGGATATTTTATGATTACAACGAGTATGATATGCAATGATCCTTAGAGAAAGGAAATGAATGCGTTAAAAGGTTAGAGAATATATAACACTTGAAGTGTTCCAGGTTTAAGAGAAGGTGGTTGAATAAAACCTACACTAAGGTGATGCGTTAAGTTATTCAACGTTAATTGTGAAACAGATTTATTGAAAACCGAATAAGGGAGGTTTCGTTGATTTCGAGGACGGAATCCTTATAAGAAGGGAAGGATGTGACAATCCGGATTTTCAGAAATTATTAAATAAGAATTTAATAAATAAAATTCTTATTACGAGACGTTTTGGGTTTGAATATGTGTATATATATGTTTCATATTGTGAAATATGTGGTTTGGTGTGAAGAAAATTATATATTCATGTAATAGGAAAGAAATTGTTTAATAATTAATTAAACCATTGAAAAGATTAAATGAAATTGTCATGAGAAGGAAATTAGTTGAGTAATATTAGTTAATTTAATTAAGTTAAAATTATATTAGGAAATAATATAATTTGATTGGTATGACTTGTGGACAATGGAAATTATTGTGAATTAAATTTCATTAATAATGTGAGTGATTCACTTAATTAAAATAGTGAATTGATGTGAATATATCTGTGTGTGAAGTGTTGATACGTATTTTTGGTACGCTAAAGTGATGAGAATATTATATTTTGATTAAATAATTAAATTAGAGGATTGAATAAAATGATTTATTCAATAAAACTATAGTTTGGCTAAATTAAATTATAATTTGGTCAGTAAGGTTTTAATTGAACGTATTAATAAGTTTAATTAGATTTATTTATATAATAAGTTTAATTAAATTAGAGTGTGACAAAATATCATATAGTAAGATGGAATATTAAAATAAAGAGAAAAATGAATTTTTGAGATGATGCCAAACAAGGCCTTGTGGCCTTTGGCTTTCTTAACTGATGAAACTCCCAACAAAGTCACGTAAGTTATAGTTTTCATCAGTTAGTTCATTAGGCTAAACCAAAGAGCAGAGGAGAGGAAGGGAGAATTCAGAGAGAAGAAACTCTCTGTGAAATTGAGAGTCAAAACTCAAGGAAGGAATCAAGAGGAAGGAGAAGGATAATCAACAATCCTTATCATCTAACTGATTAAAGGTAAATTCTACATTTCTAGTTTTAGTTTTGAGTTCTCTGTAATTGAATTTATAGGGCCAAATTGTTGAGGAATTGGGTGCATGTGTTATTGACTTTATTTAATCGATATATGTTGTTAGTAGATGATTTTTGTAGCATCAAATTCATGAAAATTTGTTAAATAAGAAGAAATTGAGTTTTCGGTTGGAATATGTACGTTTTGGCTTGTTTTGTAGTCAAAATTGATATTCAATTTGAGTAATAATCTGTAAATTGTTTAATTGATATATGTTGTTAGTAGATGATTTTTGTAGCATCAAATTCATGAAAATTTGTTAAATAAGAAGAAATTGAGTTTTCGGTTGGAATATGTACGTTTTGGCTTGTTTTGTAGTCAAAATTGATATTCAATTTGAGTAATAATCTGTAAATTGATGATGGATTGTTGTTATGCGTTAAAAAACGAAAACAACAGAAGTTGAACGGACCAATTTGGTTGCGAAACGAATTCGTAGCGAGTGATTGCGCTAAATTTGTAAAAGTTTGTAAAACTAGTATGAATTTTGATTTTTAAGCCGTTAAATTGGTTGTTTAAGTTGTTTAAGATGTTAGAATCGTGCTAGAAGGTTTGGGTAATGATCATATATGAGTTATAGTGATTGGGTAGTTTTAATTTGTTGTTAAAATGAAGAAAATTGGAAAATTTTGGCATTTTTCTATGTTCTTCGCGAACTACAGAATCTGGAATTCAGGAAGCTCGCCCCGGCAAGCTCATTAAGCTAAATTTCTCGCCCAGGCGAGCGTTTTGTGAAGGAAATCTCACCCCGGCGAGCTCATTGCAGAAAACCATAATTTATTTTCTTTCTTTCTTTGTAGTCATGCTATGTCACCCTATGCATGTTTAAAACTTATATTAATGTATTGAATGAATACCAAACGTAGTCAAAATATGACTACGTTCGCTAAGTAAAGAATGCTGATTGAGTTATGAAACTCAATCTTTACTTGATATGTATTGATAATTATGTATGATATGTTTAGTCAAATGTTTATGATTTAGATGATGATCATGTTATCTATGTGCTATGTAATGCATGCAAACTGTTAGATTTTGCTGAGTTGTCGAGCTCATTCCTGCAAATAACTACTTTTGCAGGTTAAAGATTTAAGGTAACGTTATGTGCTACCCAAATGATATGGATCAAAATGATGCATGAAGATTAAACATTTTAGTTGAAGTTATTATCTGAATTATGTTAAGTTTTCAATAAATGTATTTATGTTGAGTTGTAAAGTTTGTATTGAGGTGTAAACTTTTATAATAAGTTCGACAAGGCGAATCATGATATTAACATGATTCTAAAACATTTAGATGTAAAGGTTGAAAATTTTGGGATTGAGAATGATTTGTAATAGAAAAGTTTGAATTATTCTGCATTTTTATTAAGTTTAACATTGAACAATGTTGTAAAGTCAGAATGAGGATGTATTGATAACGACCGATATTGAGAGTTGGATTGTATGAATTTCGGGGTCGTTACACTCGATATGGCCATTACGAGTTCCTGGTGATGTCATTCGGGTTAACGAACGCACCAGCGGCATTTATGGACATGATGAACCGGGTATTCAAACAATACTTGGATAAGTTCGTAGTTGTGTTCATAGATGATATCTTAATCTATTCTAAGACACAGGAGGATCATGCTGAACATTTAAGAATGGTGTTAGAGGCGTTACGTGAGGAGAAGTTGTATGCGAAATTTACAAAGTGTGAGTTCTGGTTGGAAAGAGTTCAATTTCTGGGTCACGTAATTGACAAGGACGGAATTTCAGTGGATCCAGCCAAGGTGGAGGCCGTAATTAATTGGGAGCGACCGAAGAAGCCGACTGAAGTAAGGAGTTTCTTGGGTTTGGCAGGTTATTATAGAAGGTTCATTCAGGATTTTTCAAAAATAGCAGGAACTCTGACCAATCTGACAAGGAAGTCGATAAAATTTGTTTGGACGGAAATGTGTGAGGAGAGTTTTCAAGAGCTGAAGAAAAGGTTGAGTGAAGCACCAGTGTTGTCTTTACCAGATGATACGGGTGACTTCGTAGTTTACAATGACGCATCACACAAAGGACTTGGCTGTGTGCTAATGCAACATGGTAAAGTTATTGCGTACACATCGCGTCAGTTGAAGGATTACGAAAAAAGATATCCTACCCATAACCTGGAATTGGCAGCGGTAGTATTTGCTCTGAAAATATGGAGACACTATTTATATGGTGCAAAGTGTGAAATATACACGGACCATAAAAGTTTAAAGTACATCTTCACACAGAAGGAGTTGAATATGCGATAGAGGAGGTGGCTAGAGCTGATAAAGGACTACGATTGCCAAATCTTATATCATCCGGGAAAGCTAACGTGGTTGCTGATGCATTAAGTAGGAAGGGAAGTGAAAAGTTGACAATGTTAACAACTCAAGAAGAGTTAATCAAGGAAATGGCGAGATTGGAACTCGAGGTGAAGAGTCCAAAGGAGTCAGAGGAGAAATTGTTTGTAGTGGAAGCTCGTCCGACTCTATTGGATAGGATAAAAGAAGCGCAAGGCAGCGATAAAGAATGTGGAAAGTTAAGGAAGAGAATTTCAGATGGGGAGGAACTTAAGTTCAGGGTGGATGGTGATGGACTGTTGAGATTTGAGGAGAGAATTTGGGTGCCAACGGTGTCCGAGTTAAAAGAAGAAATTTTGCAGGAAGTTCATAGTTCGAGTTACTCGATTCATCCGGGAAGCACAAAGATGTATCGGGATCTTCATCAACATTATTGGTGGCCTAACATGAAGAGAGAGGTCGTAGAGTGCGTTAGCAGATGCTTAACATGCCAGAGAGTCAAGGCAGAACATCAGAAACTGAGCGGATTACTTCAACCCCTGGAAATTTCGGAGTGGAAGTGGGAGCATATTACGATGAACTTCGTGGTAGGGCTTCCAACTACACAGAAGGGTTATGATGCGGTATGGGTGATCGTTAATTGATTAACTAAGTCAGCGCACTTTTTACCGATCAAGATCAAATTCAACTTGAATCAATTGGCAAAACTCTACATCAAAGAAATCGTCTCCAGACATGGTGTGTCGGTATCCATTGTGTCAGACCCCGATCCATGGTTCACAACAAATTTTTGGAAAAGCTTCCAAGAACGCATGGGAACGCAACTGAGGTTGAGTACGGCATATCATCCTCAGACAGATGGGCAGAGCGAGAGAACGATTCAAACCTTAGAGGACATGCTGAGAGCATGCGTTATGGATTTCAAAGGAAGTTAGGATGACCATCTACCGTTAGTGGAGTTTGCATACAACAACAGTTATCACGCAAGCATCAGTATGCCACCTTATGAAGCTCTGTATGGAAGAAAGTGTAGGACCCCACTATGCTGGGATGAAGTAGGAGAACGCCGACTACTAGGGCCGGAGTTGGTACAACAGACTGCAGATGTTGTCAAAACGATACGAGCGAGATTAACGTCGGCTCAAGATCGACAGAAGAAATATGCTGATCAACATCGGCAGCAGCGTGAATTTGACGCCGGTTCTATGTGTTTCTGAAAGTATCTCCCTAGAAGGGGAAGATAAGATTTGGGAAAAAGGGAAAACTGAGCCCGAGATTTATAGGACTCTTTGAAGTGTTGAGGCGAGTAGGTGAGGTAGCTTATGAAATAGCTTTACCTCCGAAGTTGAAGCATGTACACAACGTGTTCCATGTGTCAGTCTTACGACCTTACAAGTAGGATTACAAGTATGTCATAGAATATGAACCCATTCAGTTTGAGAAAGATCTAACCTATGAAGAAATTCCTGTGCAAATTGTTGATAGAAAAGAGCAAGTTTTACGAAATAAAGTAATACCTTCTGTTAAGGAAGTATGAAGGAACCACAATGCTGACGAAGCTACGTGGGAACTCGAGGAAAAGATGATAAAAAATTACCCTAATCTTTTTATTTAACTTTGGGATGATTCCGGGGACGGAATCCTAATAAGGGAGGGTGAATGTAATACCCGAGATTATTATGTAATTTAACGGAGTTAATAAATTGAATTTATGTGAATCTCTTAAGTGATTTTAATAAATATATGTGTATGTGATATATATATATAATTGAGTTATGTGATGAGATGTATTTAAATAGTTGGTTTGGAATAACTTAACTATTTGAATTTAACTAAGTAGTTAACAATTTTATTAAATGCAAGGAATGGAGTTAAATCTCAAATTTGAGTTCGGAGTGGAATTTCAAGACGCGGATTGTATATTTGAGTCCGGAACGTCGAAATTAGTCAGAATGTACTGTAATCACAAAATGTGTCGGGGTTGACTTTTTGGTCAAAGTCAACCGGTTGACTTTTTCGGATAAAAAGTCAAACTCGTGGACGGGGATGAATTTAACTAAACAAATATTCCCACGACGTTCGGAACGTCGATTTTAGTAGGAATCGACTATAGTATCAAAAATATTGAATTTCAGAGGGCAAAATGGTCAAATGATTTATTTGATTGATTAAATGATTAAAATAATTATTTAAAGGAAATAAAAATGCATCAGCTAACTTGGTGTGACACACCTGACTGTTAATTTGGGACAATTGGAGAAGGAACGTGTTTGCAAGAATTGGAAAGGAGGGAGTTACATTTTTCATTAACCCAAAAACTCTTCCTTTTCCCAAGTCCTTTTTCTTTAATTCTTGCAATAGACTCATGGGAGATTCCAAGAGGCTGTTAACTGATGAATTAGAAGTTAAGATCATGAAGGAAGCCAAGAATTATATATATACTCTTTACCCAAATCACTTTCTTCTTTGGCTAAACACATTCTACCCAAGAGAGAGGAAATTGTGAGTAAAATTTAGAGCTTGAGAGAACTTGAAGTGTTTCTGGAGTTGCAGAGGATCAAGTGAGCAAGGAAGAGGGATTAAGAAGTCTAATTCAGGAAGAAATTACATCCAAGAGGTAATCCATAAACCTTTTCCATGTTCTTATGAATATGTAGTAGAAAAAGCATATTTAAAGTGGAAATTTATTTGTTTGGGTTATGGATTGTTGTGATATTGGTTAATTGATAATCATATATTTGTTTGGATCGTAAGTTTTGGATTTAAACATAATTCATATGCTTTGAATTCAGTCAAGTAATGCGAAACATGTTTCATGTTTGTTAAATTGCTTAAATGAGTTTAAATTGTTTAAAAAGTAAGAATTTTGATTTTGGAGACTCTGAATTCGCTATTAGAGTTGTTGGTGCTATTAGAATAGTTAAGTATATAAGTTATGTTGTTTTGGTTGAGTTTATAATGTCTGGATGTGTCCAAATTGCTATTGCATAGATTTTTAAAAGTTTGGTTCGCAGCAGCAGCAGCCTGCAGCACCTGTGTCTGTGTACCAGCGCGGCCGCGCCTGCACCAGAACTGAACTGATGTTTTTTTATTTGTTCAACCCTTAGAACCCAACTTAACCTTGGATAATGAGAATGAAGAAGCTTTAAATATGTATTAAGATGTATCATGAGTATGTTATCACAAAGTTGATTTGTAAACTATGATTTGATAGATTTTTTTTTTTAAAAAAAGAGAAAAACTATCTTGAATTGAAGAAGTGATGTAAATATGTTCTATTTACGTTTGTGCATGTGTATCAGAACCTATGTGGCAATAATATGATAATCAAGTATGATCATGACTAGTCTTTAAGGAAAAGAGCTATTAAACTTGTTTTGTTTTGAAAGAAATTTCAAAATGAGATACTAAATATCGAATGCATGGACCTAATTTGGTTTTAAATCTTCATAATAATGTATATATTTGTTATTTATTGTGTACTAAGATCCCAACATTCTAGAAAGAGAGCTGTGCATTGAAAAGCTCAGTTCTGGGCCTGAAAGGGAGTAGCGTGGCCATGCCACTCCCAGGCATAAAAGCAGCGCGACCGCGCCGTGCTGCAGAGTTGCCAGAAGGTTCTATTTGTGAGCTGAAGCTTAGTACATATGTGTTACATTCTTATAAGCTTTATTATGTGTCTATTGGAATGTTTGTACTGTCTAAGTATGTAACGGCCATATAGGACCAAGATTTCAAAAGGTTTAAACAGGATTTATAAATGAAACTTTTGTAGTAAAAGCAAAGGCAACAATTTATGATATATGGTGATTTGCTTTAAATGTATATTTGGTTGAGTTTATGTTTGTAATACCTATCCATAAGCATGAAAAAATTGCATTAGGTATGCATTGGATGTATAGAATATGTGAGTCTGTTAATTAGTATAGAAGGCTAATGAATATCTATATATGAATATATAGGTTATTTGAAGTACTATTAAGTAGTAAACGTAAACTACGCGTAAGGCAAGTATCCTATCTTAATTCATTTTGTTCCTACGAAAGTAAGTTTCCTAATTTATGAAATTTATTTACAAACTCCTCATTTGCGAGTTATATCTCATTCGAGTTTATATCTTGTTCAAGTTCAGTTGATGATAACTCAATTTCAATTGTGTATAAGTTCTTAATTGAATATGAATTGTTTTTAAGAATGCCTTCTGGCCTTTTGTTCCGGCTAGATACTAATTATGTGAAACGATTATCATTTGAATTATTCGACTTCATTGTAGCTACTTAAAGTCTTCAAATCCAAATTGTTTTGGTACGGTCCCGCGTGAATACTAAGATGAACAACTCGAATAACGGGGTAAAACTGATGTCGGGCATATAGTCCCATTTACGCTTATGTATTTAAACTTTATACTTGTGCACAATGTAGGGTACGAAAGACTGATCACCTGGAGTACTTGCGGAGAATGTTTTACAGTCTATTTGATTGTCAAAACTTCTGATGGTTTTCGATAAATTAAAAACAATGTTCAAGGTTCTTATACCCCTTAGTATGCTGTTGAAAATTCTAGAACTCTTGTCTTTGAAATTCGACACTATTTCTTGATTATTCTTTTGATTATGGAGAAATGTCAGAACAGATGATTTTACCTTTGATATTCATTATCATATTATGTTATATATTTGCTGGGCAATTTGTGCTCATTCTAGTTTAAACATTTCAGTTAAGGGTGAGAAGGCAGAGGACTCGGGCAAGGACAAGGGAAAAGCTAAGATGAAGAATTGAAAGTTTATTTTTTTGTAATAGTTTTAGATTTCCACATTGATGTATTTTAGCGATAAACGCTAAGTTTAAGTTTAAGGATATTTAAAGTTATGTAAACCTGGGATTTTATTCGTATACTATTGTATTCATTATTATTATTTATGAAGCTTGTTTAGTTAGATGACGGTGTTTGATGTATCGTGAGCACCATATCCTGTGCTTGATGTTACACAAATTTGGGAACGTCACAGACAATATATAATTTCCCCTTCAATGAGGGTTGTTCATCTCAGTAGATAAGAGTCCGCATCAAAATAATTGGTCTGGGTAGCTTTTAAACATATGCATATAGGTCCAGCCGAAACAATGGCGTAGACAACTTTATCAACATACACAAGGACATCTTGAATCCAACATTTGCAATAAGGTTCAAGGGATATTAATATGAAACCACTTTAGAATACGGATAACAATTTATAAAGCATAAAAGCCATTCTCACCAGCATATACTTGTACGATGAATGAATGTACAAGTTTAAGAACGTGCTCAATAAAAAGAGAGGGTTCGTGTAACGACCCCAAATTCTGAACAAACCAACTCATCACTTCGGTCGCTAACAATACATCAAACTTCTGCTAATATATCACCAGTTGATGACATAACCATAAAAATGCGGAATAATTTTAGACTTTTCAGTTTTCTTTCTTTGCTTTCCCTGAATCATAACCTTTAAACATTACATAATCTAGAATCATATTTACTTAATGATTCGCTTCATCAGAGTTATAATAAAATAACACTTACTTCTAGATTCAATACCCTTTATACATCGGATAAAATTAAATTACAAGTCAATACAAATTTTACAACTCCACATTTATTACATTTAACACATCATCGAATACATCATCCAGAACCTTAATCATGGTTCAAAAATATAAATTTAAGCTAAACATTTGATCTTCATGCATTAAATCTTGATTCATGCCATTCAAACAGCACACATCGTTACCTTAAATCTTTAACCTGCAAAAGTGGTTATTTGCAAGAATGAGCTCGACAGCTCAGCAAAATCTAACAGTTTGCATACGTCACATAGCACATAGATAACATGCTCACTATTTAAATCATAAACTTTTGGCTAAACATATAATACATAATGATTATCATGTAACAAATAGAGATTGAGTTCCATAGCTCAATCAACATTCTCTATTCAACGAACGTAGTCATAAATTGACCTTGTTGTTTCATACATGCAACATATAGAATACATCATGCTTTTACGTCATAGATTTAAAACAATTAATTATTTATTTCACATAACAATTAGGAACTGAAAGACTTGCCTTGCGAGTTGATTACAACTACCGCTACACGTGCTTCAAAAATCCTACATAGCGTAAGACCACGCATACCAAACATCAGTTATACATTCAAGACATAAAATTAGTCATACTATTAAGGTAACTACAATCTACATTTTTTTTAAGCTTGTCTTATCCGTTTACAATTAAAACTTGTAAATCTTGCTTCGTTTGGCATATCAAACCTGATCATAGATACATTCTATACTCAACCTCACATAAGTCATGTAATTGCATTTACATTCTAGCTTGCTTTTATTTTCACAAACTCTTTATTTTATTTAGAAATTTCTTATTCACTCTTCGCTTGACATAGCCATTCTATACTTGGACATGCTAGACACCATAGTTGACATGTATTCTTGCTTATAGGACTTAAACAAATATTTTCCAAAGCTTGATTTAACAAATAAAACTTCTTGGCAACTCTGCAGCACGGCGCGGCCGCGCTACATTTTGGCATAGGAGTGGCGCGACCGCGCTACTCCCTTTTCAGCCCAGAACTGAGTTATTTCGACTCCATTCAACACATTGTTATGCTAGGGTCTTCAGGCAACTATCATAGCACACAAACACATGCCTTGAAGATCTCTAAACTAGTGTAGATCCTCATTGACAATTACTTTCGAAATCCTTTTTATTATTATTTTGAAAATTCGTATGAAATCATGCTCATGCAATTCATTTCTTGCATAGCTCATTAGGTCATGACTTTAGATTCACTTTTATGCTTAAATGATCCTAGTACACCTGCCCACAATTTTAGATGAGAAAGAAATCATAATTTCACTTCTGAGGACCAGCGCGGCCGCGCTGGTTTTGACCTGTGAAGTGGCGCGGCCGCGCCACTTCGAATTCAGCCAAGAATGAACTCTGTTCTTGCCGAATCCATCCAATTCAATCCCAATTTCTTCTAACATGATTTCTAAATGCATTCTTATGAATTTAAACCATCAGAAACAAAGTTTCTAATCCAATTCACATAATCTTAATCAAACCCAAGTACTGAATTCATAAAGTTTAAGTTTTTGAAAAACTTTACATTGTAAACCAAAATCTTCAATTCGTACATTGTACTTCCAAAATTTAATCAAATCAACGCTATATACTTCTTACAATCATGTATATAGATATATACAAACAACATCCACCAAAATTCACTTTTCAAAGAAAACTCAAGAAATAAGAAAAAAATTAAAAACTCAAGCTTAGATTATCACCTTTTGATTCTTTCGTAACCAAATAGATGATCAATTACTTGATCAATCTTCTCCTTCTTCCTTTGATTTCACAGAGAATCTCTCTAATTTCACAGAGAATTTCTTCTCTCTATTTCTCAATTTATCCCCTCTTCTCATCTTAATGGAAGTTACATATATTCTAATTTGGCTTCCAGTTACGAAAACCAAAGGTCTCAGCAGTTACAAATATCAAGGGTCACAAGGCCATATTTGGCTAACCCTTTAAAACACCATTCTAATTTATTTTCATAATATACCTCTTACTATATGATACACTGTCACACTCTAATTTAATTAAACTTATTCCCTTTATTTGGCCAATACCATATTTTCATAGCCAATATAATTCTAATTTTATTTAACAAATCATTAATCTTCTAATTTAATTATTTAATTAAATTAGAATATTACCATTCTATTAGCGTAATAAAATACGCACTGATTATAAAATCATTTAATTAAACCATATTATTCCATAACAATTTCCATCAGATATTATTCGATAAGTATTTTAATTTACGAAATTCACAATCGTACTACATGAACACATTACATATACATGTAACACATTGCTTTCTCATTCTATTAAAGCAAATATATATATATATATATATATATATATATATATATCTTCAGTTAAGTGAATTACTCTCATTATCAGTGAAATTTAATTCATAAAAATATCATTGCCAACAAAACATAATAATCAAATTATATTATTCCATAATAAAATTTTCATCCTAATTAAATTAACAACAATATTTAGTCAATTTCCTTTTCGTAACAATTTCCTTTACTATCATCAATGGTTCAATTTACTATTAAACCTCATTTCTCAAATACACGAATATATAATTCTCTTCACACCAAATCACTTATTTCATAATACATATCACATACACATACCATAACACATTCTTATATAAATAGTTACCCTTATTTAAGAATAATCATACAATATTATCACATAACTCATTTAAGGCTACATTTCTAGCTATACACATATTCGGGGTGTCACATTCACCCCTCCTAAGAATTACGTCCTCGAAATTAAGGCATCGCCATCGCTATTCATTTTACCCATAAAAACTAAGTTTTCAAGTTAACCTAAAAATCTTTTCTATAACAACTACTCATCATTTTTCCTCCTTTGAGAATCTCACATCAATCATCACCTTCAAACATTGCTTCTTTTGAGTCTTCACAATTGTTCAATATTTGTGAAGCAGTATGAATAACGAGGAAAGAAAGTGTTGCCATCATGCTGAGGGGTCATAAAGACTTTGAACAGTTTTGAAAACCATCAGAATATCTGTCAATCACAAAGACTGAAAACATTCTCCTCAAGTACTTTAGGTGATCAACCCATCGTACCCTATGTCGTGCACAACATTTAAATTTTTAACGCATAAGCGTAAATTGGGACTATATGCCCGGCATCGGTTATTCATCCTCAGTATTAACATCGAAGTCCGCACCAAGAAACAAAATTTGGATTGGAAGTTTTTTTTTATCCATCATCTCTCATTAAAGGTGTCTAGCCGAAACAAATAGCATAGACTTTCCTCAAAAATTCGGACATTAATCAAAACATTTAGCCAGCTCAACTGGCACATTTTTCATAATTTAAAGAAAACCAAAAATCATTTTGTCATTCTACATCATACCATAGTGGGTTGACGATCCTTAGATCACATCCAACATTGGGTTAATCTGCATTGATGACTCCATCATCCGTCATTCTACACTAGGTTACATGATGCATTGATGACTATTTAAAAATAGATTTTGATATTTTAAATCATTTTTGTCTAAGCCGAAACGAATGGCTTTGACATATGAATAAACAGAACTTACCCCAATAATATGGGTTCCTTAGCTCACCATAACAAATGAGTTCAAGAATACTTCAAGAACTCATCATCATACTGTCGACGCCGGGAGGGATCGCCTCCGTTAAGACATTTATCCTTTCCAATTTTAGCCTTTTATTAAATGATTTTTTTGGAAAAGGTCGGCACTAATGTCGACGGGGTTTTGAAAGATCATTTTTTATGATGAGCCAATTGATCAGAGTCGTCAGTTGGTATATTTGAAATGGATGTACCAACTCATCCGAATTTCGTTTTCGTAAATCGCTGGCTCATGTGTGACTCTGAATTAATTGGTCTGCGAACCGAGATTCATAGAGTTCGGGGGCTTGCTTAAGTGAGGGGAAGGTGTTAGGCACCCCCCGACTTCCGTGAAACACGGTTACCGCAATCTTGATGCTTTTCCTATCCTTTGAATTCTTAAAATGTGTATGTGTGCGCGTGTGTGTGCCTATGTGAATATTGTGGTGAGTTTGTATGAAAGAATTATTTAGGGTTTTTTAGGGAAAGTCGTGTTTTGAGAGTGCTTTAGAATGTCCTTCGGTTTATACGAGAAAGCTCTATTCTTTAGGAAGAGTTGATTTTAATTGTCAAAACTGCAAGGTTTTCATTTAGGTGTCGTTTTGGCAAAATAAGAGTTTTTAAACCTTCGTCAAAATAGGAATCGAGACCTATACGTTGCTCTCATAAAAATGACGGCAATTATCTAGGATCTCCTTAACCCTATGCACAACGGTTTAATAAAACGTCATTTATTTTGTATAAAACCATTCTTGTGATGTTTTTGGAAAATGACTTTCTTTAGCTTTCTCGTTAAAGAGGAATCGACATTCATTTGCACTTTCAATTTTTACGCCTCGTGGTGCTAATAACCTAATTTGATTGATTTTATGAAAATCTCATCGTTTAACTTTGAAATCAATTTCGTGTCATAAATCAAATCAAGCATTAAAATACGTTGGGGCTATTCATGAGCATGTGAGCCATCAAAATAATCCCAAACGCCCACAAGCACATATTTCATTATTACGGGGCCTTAAACCCGATTTTTGACTTGGTATCGTGTTAAAGCCCGACAATTACATTTTACAATAAAGGATAATCGATCCTATTACATACACCAAAATTGTCCATCATAGGATTTGGACCACGGGGTCGCGTTCCTAGGCTCACATCCACAATTTCTACACACCCACGAAATGGATATTACAAAAATTAAACAAGCTAAAAATCACCAAATGGATATCATCGGGCCATTAGGAAGAATTTTGTTCCATTGGAAACCTCACTAATAATCCCTAATCCATGTATTCTCCATAATATGCAAGAAAAATTACACTTAATGTAACCCAAATGACCAAAAGCTTAACAAAATGATATATCAAAAATGCTATAAAAGAGGGCTTTTCACCTTGCAAATGATACCACGATTCGTATAAACTCGTATATTGAATAGAGTAGAAAATATATGTGATACAATCTAATCAAAAGAGTATAATTCCTCTCTTTTTTCTCTCTTTTCTCTCTTCTCCCGCTGCTGCTTCTCCCTATTTTTCTTCCTCCTTCCGCTGCTGTCCAACCTCTTTTGTATGCTGAATGAAGGAATGAGCTGAAATAGGCTGGCCAAGGGCAGCCGCAGATAGATCTGCGGCTGGCCTTGGTTTCCCCGCGCCCGCCGCGCACTTCAGCCGCTCAGCCGCCCGCCGCACACTTCAATTATTTTAATAATTTGCCGCAGATCAATTCGCGGCTGGGTGGGCTGATTTTCCCAATTTTCGGGCCGTACCTCGATTCTCGTGTCGTGACGTCGGTTTTCGCCGATAGGCTTGTATTTTGCAGTCCGAGAATTACTGGGAGATGTGCCACATCCTTCGGGAATGCTCATTTCGGACGACCTTGTTGTCCCGTCGGTTTCGATTTGCAAATCGTCGCGGTGGCGTTGAGTGTTCGCACTTGCGCCCATCCTTCGCTCTCATAAGCCGGTTCAATGGATGATTCTGCCCTCCTGCCAGGGTTAGTATACGAAGTGCAAAATTTGGGTGTCTACAGCTGCCCCTCTTTATCATGTTTATGACATGTCAAATGAAATGAACATGATAAAGAAGTAGACACACGATGCATGAATGACAGTGCATAAGAATGACAGTACATACATGATGCAACACATATAACTTATGATGCAACACAAGATGTAAGGCATGCAAAACATTTGTGGAGGTGTCAATGCATCAATCCCTGACCGCATTGTTAGTCGTCAGGTTTCGTCTTCCAATCGATCGTCTCGTTTGCGCCGGGTTTCGTATCCGGTCGCCAGTCTCGTGATCACCGGGTCTCGTATCCGATTGATCGTCCTCTGAGGGCCGGGTCTCGTATTCGGTCGCTCGTCTCGTAATCGCCGGGTCTCGTATCCGGTCGATTGTCTTGTGAGTGCCGGGTCTCGTATCCGGTCGCTTGTCTCGTAATCGTCGGGTCTCGTATCCGGTCGATTGTCTTATGAGTGTCGGGTCTCGTATCCGGTTGATTATCTCGTCTACGCCGGGTCTCGTATCCGGTCGCTAGTCTTGTGATCACCGGGTCTCGTATCCGGTTGATCGTCTTGTGAGTGCCGGGTCTCGTATCCGGTCACTCGTCTCGTAATCACCGGGTCTCGTATCCGGTTGATTGTCTCATCTGCGTCGGGTCTCGTATCCGATCGCTCGTCTCGTATCTGGTCGATTGTCTTGTGAGTGCCGGGTCTCGTATCCGATCGCTCGTCTCGTAATCGCCGGGTCTCGTATCCGGTCGATTGTCTTGTGAGTGCCGGGTCTCGTATCCGATCGCTCGTCTCGTAATCACCGGGTCTCGTATCCGGTCGATTGTCTCGTTGGGGTCGGGTCTCATATCCGATCACCCATCTCGTAATCACCGGGTCTCGTATCCGGATGATCGTCTAGTCGGGGCCGGGTCTCGTATCCGGTCACCCATCTCGTAATCGCCGGGTCTCGTATCCGGTCGATCGTCTTGTCGGGGCCGGGTCTCGTATCCGGTCACCCATCTCGTAATCACCGGGTCTCGTATCCGGTCGATCGTCTTGTCGGGGCCGGGTCTAGTATCCGGTCAACCATCTCGTAATCACCGGGTCTCGTATCCGGTCGATCGTCTTGTCGGGGCCGGGTCTCGTATCCGGATGATTTCCTTGTCGGGGCCGGGTCTCGTATCCGATCACCCATCTCGTAATCGCCGGGACTCTTATCCGGTCGATCGTCTTGTCGGGGCTGGGTCTCATATTCGGTCACCGATATCGTAATCGCCGGGTCTCGTATCCGGTCGATCGTCTTGTCGGGGCCGGGTCTCGTATCCGGTCACCCATCTCGTAATCACCGGGTCTCGTATCCGGTTGATCGTCTTGTCGGGGCCGAGTCTCGTATCCGGTCACCCATCTCGTAATTACCGGGTCTCGTATCCGGATGATTGCCTTGTCGGGGCCGGGTCTCGTATCCGGTCACCCATCTCGTAATCGCCGGGTCTCGTATCCGGTCGATCGTCTTGTCGGGGCCGGGTCTCGTATCCGGTCACTTATCTCGTAATCACCTTATTCCATCGCATTGTCATCAAAGGAAGTTATTCTCCTGACTAGCTTGAAAGGCATCCTTGGAGTTCGTCCTCGTACATTGTTCTTGGCAGCCATCGCTTTTGACTCTGATAGGCTAGGACCTTGACACCTAACCTGCATGGATCACGTACAGAATTATCATCTATTCAATGCATGTGACACAACATTTAAAATGTAAATTTGATGAAAAATGACCCCTGTACAGTCTTTTGATACTGTTCTACAGATGTCATCATTTGTCGGGGTTTGCTTGGATCTCAGCCCTTCTCAGGGATCGCTCACTTTTTTGGATATCGGCCCTTCCCAGGGGTTGTTCACCACCTTGTTGTGGTTCGTTTGGATGCCTTCTCAGGTTCTCACCCCACCTTATTGTGATTTTCTTGGACGCCTTCCCAGGTTCACTCACCACCTTGTTGTGGTTTGCTTGGATGCCTTCCCAGGGTGCTCACCACCTTGTTGTGGTTTACTTGGATGCCTTCCCAGGGTGCTCACCACCTTGTTGTGGTTTGCTTGGATGCCTTACCAAGTTCACTTCTTGTTTTGATACCAGCCCTTCCCACGGGTCATTGATTACTTGGATACCAGCCCTTCCCAGGGGCCATTGATTGTTTGGATACCAGCCCTTCCCAGGGATCATTGATTGTTTGGATACCAGCCCTTCCCAGGGGTCATTGATTGTTTGGATACCAGCCCTTCCCAGGGGTCATTGATTGTTTGGATACCAGCCCTTCCAAGGGATCGCTCACGTTTTTGGATATCGGCCCTTCCCAGGGGTTGTTCACCACCTAGTTGTGGTTCGTTTGGATGCCTTCTCAGGTTCTCACACCACCTTATTGTGATTTGCTTGGACGCCTTCCCAGGTTCACTCACCACCTTGTTGTGATTTGCTTGGATGCCTTCCCAGGGTGCTCACCACCTTATTGTGGTTTGCTTGGATGCCTTCCCAGGGTGCTCACCACCTTGTTGTGGTTTGCTTGGATGCCTTCCCAGGGTGCTCACCACCTTGTTGTGGTTTGCTTGGATGCCTTCCCAGGTTCACTTCTTGTTTGGATACCAGCCCTTCCCATGGGTCATTGATTGCTTGGATACCAGCCCTTCCCAGGGGCCATTGATTGCTTGGATACCAGCCCTTCCCAGGGGTCATTGATTGTTTGGATACCAGCCCTTCCCAGGGGTTATTGATTGTTTAGATACCAGCCCTTCCCAGGGGTCATTGATTGTTTGGATACCAGCCCTTCCCAGTGGTCACTGATTTGATTTGAGTGATTTCTTGAAGTGGGATGTGTGATCGGCTTCTGTCCTGGATCTCCCACCAACATCGTCCACGTACCATGCCGCAAAAGCCATCACGGTCTGATCATTTGTGAGGTTGAAAGCGACGTGCTTGTACTTTCCCCTGAAGATTTTCATTTTGATCGTACATGTATGCATGCAAAAGATGTTATTGCATGATCTGGCAGATATGTTATGGACAGATGCATGTGCACAACATATGTTTGGATAGAAATGACCCTGTTCAGTCAAATGATACGATTTGACCGTCGTCATTATTTGCCAACATTTGATTGGATCACGCCTCGTCGTGAAGTGTAGTTTCTAGACTTCAACATTGGTTTGGTACTCTGCCTGTTCTCGGTCGTCTTCATTTCATTGAGTTGAGGCAGTCTGTTTCGCTCTCTGTGATGATCGACAGCTATGTTGGGCTCCTTGGCCTTTTGATCATTTCTGCTGGCCGATATGCTATTGTCCCGTATTATATCATTCTTGTATATGCTCATGCACGTGGATGTCGAGCAGTGATAGTCAGGATTGGGGAGAGGCCCAATGTCGAGAAGTTCTGTGCATCCTCAGCTTCCTTCCATTTCACGATTCTTAACTACCCCTGCCTTGGCGCGTGTTGTTACCAAGAATTTCTATCGAAAACTCGCGATGTTGACCGTGCTGAGTTATCCACAGCTCTACAAGATCCTGCATATCAGACGACTAACAAATGCCAAAACTTGAAGGCTCGGGCCGTTAGTGTTAGTTCAACACAAAGATATTATAATCTCGACAAAAGAGTAAATGTAGTTAAAGCACATGAAATTGAATATCTGTTGATCGCACAATCTAGCGAGTTGTGAACCGTGAATGTACTAGATTGGAAGTTATTTTCAATCCCTCGTGAGTTGATGATTTTCTATTTAACGAGTTATGAAATCGTAAGAACACCTTCAAGCATTCATGGTCATTGTACGTGAGTAAGGTCAAATTCAAAAGAACTACCTTCCCTCGTCAAAGGTATTCTGTCTCCATTCTCAACAACGTTCTTGGCAGGATTGACGTCATATGACAAATGCACTGTGCGATGCAGCATTCAGTAGGGGTTTCTCTTCCATGACTTCTTGTTTAAGGCCGAGAGTTTTTCGTATTATCTTTTCTCTTTATTAGCCCACTTCACTTGTCTCGCTTTCTTAGGCTATTCAAAGTTACCCATTTAACGAGTTTTGGACCAACGACTCCCAAACCAGACGGTTTTGGGGCATTAGGTGTACAGACACCCCTTTGGGTTTATTTACTCGAGTAACAAAGGCCATGGTTCGAGACAAGCTGGTGGTCTGCACCATTCATTCTTTGCTTGACCTTGCACAAGATTCGTTTTCTTAGGCTTGAGTTACCCATGTAGCGAGTGTAAGGCCGATGACTCCCAAACCAGACGGCTTTAGGGCACCAGATGCAGAGACACCCCTTAGGCTTAATTACTCGAGTAGCCCATGCCATGATTCGAATCTGCTCGGGCCTCCTCTACTGTAATGCTCGTTTTCTTAGGCTCTGAGTTACCCATGTAACGAGTGTTGGGCCAGCGACTCCCAAACCAGATGGCTTTAGGGCACCAGGTGTAGAGACACCCCTCGGGCTTAATTACTCGAATAACCCAGGCCACGATTCGAGACATTAGCTTGATAATCATTTATCGTCTGACTTCTTGATATTAGCTTGATAATTACTGACTGTCTGACTACGTGTTAATTGCCATCAACGTCGTCATAGTTTTATACCCCATAACTGAAAGTTCGTGCAATGCAAAGTGAAGACTGGCACATGAGGTCGATTATGTCGCAAACGTTGCTTTGAATTAAGGCTTTGTACCCGATCAAAAGGTTGAATAGCTTTCTTCGTCTAATCATACTCACGATCGTGCTCCACGGTTGCTTGTCAGAATTAATCCGATTCCTATCAAGTCAAATAAAATCCCCTTTCACGCGGGTCATCGTATCCCGGGAAAACTACGCTTGACAAATGCCAGATGATCGTATCGTTGAATATTGAATTGACATGAGGTAGCACTTGATGATGATGGTGCATGTTGATGGGATTGTTGCATGGGTGCCAATTTGCACGTCATCATTTCCTGGGTAGTTGATAAATGCCCCAGCGTTAAGTTACTTTTCTTGTGATCTCCCTCGTACTGGTTGCATCGGTATCTCGCTGGGCTGACAAAAGATCCGGACCTTTGACCTGTTGAAAGGTTTGGGGGATTTTTGATTTTTTGAGATTTTTTTTTGTGGTCGCATTTGCCCCTACTCCGGGTTCTTCATGATCGTTAGGGGTTCTGATGTTTAATGGCGATGGTTTGGTCTAAGTCGGGTTTGGGTTTATCTTTGACCCATCCTTTGATCTCGTCAGGTGTATTGTCGATATCTGTCTCGTCCTGCTCAATCCCCATCAGATCGAAATCTAGCTCTATACCAAAATCGTGATCCTCCTTCAAGTTTGGCCTATTGCTTGTCAGGCTAGAATGCCTCCAATCGGGGTACCTGACATAAAACAAAAATGCTTGTCATATATATAAAACATTTCAGCACATGATCTTTTTGGATAAGATGACAAAATGACATGAGCGTGCAGGGATTTGAAATAAAACTCAGAATTTTAAAACCCATTGATCTTCTACTGGCTGGGATTCACTGCCATACTCCTGGATTTACCCCCTCCTGGATATCACCTGATGCACGGTCCAACTGGCCACGGTGAGGTCAAGCAATGAAGCTCATTAGGAGGTGCATGGATCGCATCGGTATGGATCTGGCATTGATGGCATTTCCTGACATGAGTAGTCAGTTTTCATGGTTAGCCAGTAGTGGCCCGTTCACATGATTTTCTTTGCCAAAAATGTTCTGCTCATATGGGTTCCGCACATATCGTCATGTACTTCGTTCATTAATCTGTGGGCTTCTTCGGCTTCCAGATATCTCAGCAGTTCCGTAGCTAGGTCCCATTTATGCAAATCGTCTCTGCTTAGGAAGAATTTCACTGCCCATCTTTGGATTCTCTTTCCTCGGTCAGATCTGCATTTTCGGGAGAGGAGCTGTCTCGAAGGAACATTTTAATGTTTTGATACCAAGCCCATTTAGGAGGGGCGTCACTATGGGAGATCTCTCCGATCTGATCCTCATAGGCCGGATAAGTCTATACTGCAATTTCCCCCCTTAAAGCTCATCTCGTACCGTGATGTGTAAATCAGGGAAGCCAGTGTATTTCATGGCTACCGGCTTCTGCCATTCGGATGGATGGAGTATGGACTTTACGGCCTCTTAGTTGGGTCTTAGGGGCAATCTCGCAAAACAAACAAGGGCCGTAGTTTAGTACTGTGCCAGTTACAAGTTGGCAGATGCATGTCAACACTGATGCATGATTATTATTATTATTATTATTATTATTATTATTATTATTTATTTATTTTTTATTTTATTTTTTATTATTTATTTTTATTTTTTTTAGGTTCTCTAATCTTATCCTGCAAAACAAGGTCAGTGTTTGATGACAGGATAGTATTTAGAAGTTTTAGCAAACCTTGGTACGTGGTATGGATTGCCTTCCTGCAAAACCATGTCAGTATTCTCTTTATATGTGCAGGTGATGTAATCACATGATACATGACATATTTATTACGATGATAATGGTATGACAGTTGTATGCCATTTACATGACATTTATTTATTTGACTGAACGATAAAAGGGCATGAAGAAGCTTCCCTTTCGTTAGGTTTATCAGAGGCTGATCTACCCTAGGGTTACTCTCGCGGGCTTTTTGGCATGAAGGTCCCCAAATCTTCGCAATCTACTCGTCTGAATCCTTTCGATTGGAGCGGATCTGGGTGGTGCGTTTCCTGAGCCATCTCCGGGGAGCAGCCCCTTCGAGTCCAGTAATAAGCAACTGACGGGTTCGCCTCAAGAGGAGGTACACTCTCAACATACATTCACATTCATCGTCCTCACCGTATGTATATGATTACTTTGAAGTAAAGCAATTCCATTCAATCATTCATTCATTGGACAAAAACACACATTCACACAACAATAAGTAAAACAGGTCAAAATGTCGCACGCACACACATATTCATGAATTTTTAAATGATAGGATAACATCAAGATTTGAACGCGGCTTAAGCCCTCTAATTTCCCCAGCAGAGTCGCCAGCTGTCGACGCCGGGAGGGATCGCCTCCGTTAAGACATTTATCCTTTCCAATTTTAGCCTTCTATTAAATGATATTTTTGGAAAAGGTCGGCACTAATGTCGACGGGGTTTTGAAAGATCATTTTTTATGATGAGCCAATTGATCAGAGTCGCTAGTTGGTATATTTAAAATGGATGTACCAACTCATCCGAATTTCGTTTTCATAAATCGCTGGCTCATGTGTGACTCTGAATTAATTGGTCTGCGAACCGAGATTCATAGAGTTCGAGGGCTTGCTTAAGTGAGGGGAAGGTGTTAGGCACCCCCCGACTTCCGTGAAACACGGTTACCGCAATCTTGATGCTTTTCCTATCCTTTGAATTCTTAAAATGTGTATGTGTGCGCGTGTGTGTGCCTATGTGAATATTGTGGTGAGTTTGTATGAAAGAATCATTTAGGGTTTTTTAGGGAAAGTCGTGTTTTGAGAGTGCTTTAGAATGTCCTTCGATTTATACGAGAAAGCTTTATTCTTTAGGAAGGTTTGATTTTAATTGTCAAAACTGCAAGGTTTTCATTTAGGTGTCGTTTTGGCAAAACAAGAGTTTTTAAACCTTCGTCAAAATAGGAATCGAGACCTATACGTTGCTCTCATAAAAATGACGGCAATTATCTAGGATCTCTTTAACGCTATGCACAACGGTTTAATAAAACGTCATTTATTTTGTATAAAACCATTCTTGTGATGGTTTTGGAAAACGACTTTCTTTAGCTTTCTCGTTAAAGAGGAATCGACATTCATTTGCACTTTCAATTTTTACGCCTCGTGGTGCTAATAACCTAATTTGATTTATTTTATGAAAATCTCATCGTTTAACTTTGAAATCAATTTCGTGTCATAAATCAAATCAAGCATTAAAATGCGTTGGGGCTATTCATGGGCATGTGAGCCATCAAAATAACCCCAAACGCCCACAAGCACATATTTCATTATTACGGGGCCTTAAACCCGATTTTCGACTTGGTATCATTTTAAGGCCCGACAATTACATCTTACAATAAAGGATAATCGATCCTATTACATACACCCAAATTGTCCATCATCGGATTTGGACCACGGGGTCGCGTTCCTAGGCTCACATCCACAGTTTCTACACACCCACGAAATGGATATTACAAAAATAAAACAAGCTAAAAATCACCAAATGGATATCATCGGGCCATTAGGAAGAATTTTGTTCCATTGGAAACCTCACTAATAATCCCTAATCCATGTATTCTCCATAATATACAAGAAAGATTACATTAATGTATCCCAAATGACAAAAAGCTTAACAAAATGATATAACAAAAATGCTATAAAAGAAGGTTTTTCACCTTGCAAATGGTACCACGATTCGTATAAACTCGTATATTGAATAGGGTAGAAAATATATGTGATACAATCTAATCAAAAGAGTTTAATTCCTCTCTTTTTTCTCTCTTTTCTCTCTTCTCCCGCTGCTGCTTCTCCCTATTTTTCTTCCTCCTTCCGCTGCTGTCCAACCTCTTTTGTATGCTGAATGAAGGAATGAGCTGAAATAGGCTGGCCAAGGGCAGCCGCAGATAGATCTGCGGCTGGCCTTGGTTTCCCCGCGCCCGTCGCGCACTTCAGCCGCTCAGCCGCCCGCCGCACACTTCAATTATTTTAATAATTTGCCGCAGATCAATTCGCGGCTGGGTGGGCTGATTTTCCCAATTTTCGGGCCGTACCTCGATTCTCGTGTCGTGACGTCGGTTTTCGCCGATAGGCTTGTATTTTGCAGTCCGAGAATTACTGGGAGATGTGCCACATCCTTCGGGAATGCTCATTTCGGACGGCCTTGTTGTCCCGTCGGTTTCGATTTGCAAATCGTCGCGGTGGCGTTGAGTGTTCGCACTTGCGCCCATCCTTCGCTCTCATAAGCCGGTTCAATGGATGATTCTGCCCTCCTGCCAGGGTTAGTATACGAAGTGCAAAATTTGGGTGTCTACACATACCATGAATACAAGTTCATAATTCAAATAATTCCAAATTATGACTCTACACATACACACAAGTATAACACATTTTCAGTCCCATCTTAGAAGCTAATTCCTGACCTTATACCAACATATCACATTATTTGAAATCGTTATCGATCTTGCTTTAAAACTCATTTAGAAAACTTGTAAACACTTTTAAATCTTGGTTCTATATAGTCTTAACGGGGTCACATAATAGAAGTCTCAATTTAATCATGTGCTAAAGCTTAATGCACACATACTTCAACTTTCAGATTAGCAATAAAATAGACATAATGCACTGCAGAACTGCGCGGCCGCGCTGGAATATAACTACGGAGTGGCGCGGCCGCGCTGCTCCCTGTTAGTTCCAGAGTTGGCTTTTCTTCTGCATGATCTTAGCTTAACTTTTATCATACAATGCTACTGATACCTAACACACATACACGTCAGAAGATATAACTTCAGTTGAATAACTAACATGCTTGCCCTAAGCCATTTCCAAACATTTCATTCCATTTGAAATTCGTAAAGTGACATGCTTGACAAGGGTATTTCATAAAGGTGAGTCCGGATGGCTAATATACCACTTTGATGTTGCTAAGCAAATCTTAATATGCATGCTCGTGTATATGTTTAACTCATGTTCACACAGTTAGCATAGTTCATTGTTTGAAAACTCGTTTTAAAGTATACTTGAAAAATTAAAAACATGCTTAATCACACAGATGAGCATAATGATCATGTCTAGAGGCATAATGAGTCCTATCATACATGCTTGCAAGGTTGGGATGAAATTTACACAACGTTCGACAACAATAGTTCTCACGTCTTAAGTTTCCTTGAAAATTTCACGGTAGACTAACTAAACTCGCCTAACATCTCTTTGTGACTCTCCGTATATTTAGACCACATATACATACTTATAAGCTCAGAACATCAAAGATACAAAGTTCGTTAAGTTTCATTTCCAACACTTCAAGTTCTCCTTTAGAAAGTCGTTAGAACCAAGTTAACACAACTCATATCATGCAAGAGGGCTTTGGATGACATGTGATACCCATTTACATACTTATATAAGTTACGTACGTATGCTCATGGAATCAGAATACACAAAAGGTTGTTTTCAACAATGTTGTTCTTATAAGTTTTCATGTAAAACTCACACTAGCGCTACTAAAGGGAATGTTGACAAATATTGAAATCCCATATCAGTAAATCAGAGTTATAAATGACCAAAATCGAAGCAATCAAGCTTGCTCAGCATATCAGAACTAACAAAAAGGTGGAATTTCCTTCTGGTGCACGGCGCGGCCGCGTCTAGTTTTGCCTGGGGAGTAGCTCGGTCGTGCTGCTCCTCAGCAGAACCAGGAACTCCCTGCATCGGCATGCTCTCCAAAGCTAAAACCAACTTAAACAACAATTTATGCATATTCATTCCACAAACAGTCCATAAACATGATACTAAGTATGACTAACATAGTTTCAATCAACTTAAATAAACCAAACAATGCATTTTAAGAATCAAAATCAACATTCATGCTATTTTCCAAAATTCGACATGTTTAGCGATTCATCCCATAACGAACTCGTTTCTGGACCAAAATGGTCCGTTTAACTTTCGTTGTTTTTGTATTCGATTATACTAACAATGTATAACAACCATTTGTTGATTACTAAAAACTTAGCTCATCAATTTTTGTACGTTCAAGGCATGTATTTTAGTACGTCTCTGCAGAACTTGAAATTAAAAATATACTAAAGTTAATATTACATTTAGGAGTTGAATTGCTAACTAATGATCCTAATTTCAGATTGCTCCTCCACTTCACAACACTCACTCTCTATATAGAAGATTGACGAAGATTATAACAATTGAAATTGAGAAGAGAAGGCTCCTATTTATAGCCAACCCATTACCCATTTTTGAGTTTTGCCCCAAGGTTTGTTCTAGTAGGAGGAAGGAGAAGCCTTTGGGCAATAAGAAGTTGGTAGTGAAAGTAGTATGCACACAAGCCAATCATATTTGATATGATGTTGCATATACTTTGTAATCTTATTCATTTATTAATAAAGGAATTGATTTTCTTAAAAGACATTTTATATTATCTACATAGTGCTGTTATATTAAATGTGATAAACCCATAGTTTTGAGCAATGCTTTTAGAATCATGATAAGCATATCCTCCAGTGTCTGAATCGTTCGTTTGCTTTGCCTATCCGTTTGAGGGTGATATGCCGTACTCAACCTCAACTGAGTTCCCATCCTTTCTTGCAAGCTCTTCCAGAAATTTGATGTGAAACGCGGATCTCTGTCAGATACAATAGATATTGGCACTCCATGTCGTGACACAATCTCTTTCACATATAACTTCGCTAGCTGCTCCAGAGTGTACCTTATCTTGATCGGTAGAAAATGTGCAGATTTAGTTAAATGATCCAATATCACCCAGATCACGTTGTAACCCTTCTGAGTTGGTGGAAGCCCCGTCACAAAATCCATCGTGATACGCTCCCACTTCCACTCCAGAATCTCCAACGATTGTAGCAGTCCACCCAGATTCTGATGTTCTGTCTTTACCCTCTGACATGTCAAACATCGCCTAACATATTCCGCAACCTCCCTCTTCATGTTCGGCCACCAGAAGTGTTGGCATAAGTCCTGATACATCTTGGTATTACCAGGGTGTATCAAATATCTTGTAGAATGAGCTTCCTGCAGAATCTCTTCCCTTAACTCCGAAGCCATCGGTACTCAGATCCTCCCTTCAAACCTTAGCAGTCCCGTGCTATCAATTTTGTACTTCAACTCCTCTCCTCCCAAGAGTCGCTCCTTTATGGTAACACATTCATCATACTTTTCTTGAGCCTCCTTTATCCTGTCTGATAAGCTCGGACTCACCTCTACTGCGAACAGTTTCTCATCTGCATTTGTCGAATACTTGACTTCCAACTCTAGTCTTTCCATATCCTTGATTAGTTCCTTTTGAGTTGTCAGCATCATCAACTTATCTCTGCCCTTCCTACTTAGAGCATCAGCTACTACATTGGCCTTACCGGGATGGTATAGAATCTCACCATCGTAGTCTTTGATCAACTCCAACCATCGTCGCTGCCTCATATTTAATTCCTTTTGAGTGAAGCTATACTTCAGGCTTTTGTGGTCTGTGTATATCTCACACTTCTCCCCATACAGATAGTGCCTCCAAATCTTTAGAGCAAACACCACTGTCGCTAGTTCCAGGTCATGAGTCGGATACCCCTTCTCATAGTCTTTCGGCTGCCATGACGCGTACGCAATGACCTTCCCATGCTGAATCACTATGCACCTAAGGCCTTTGTGTGATGCATCACTGTACACCACAAATCCCCCTGTATTATCTGGTAGTGATAACATAGGTGCTTCACTAAGTTTCTTCTTCAACTCTAAGAAACTCTCTTCACACTTATCCGTCCATATAAACTTCACAGTCTTCTTTGTCAAATTTGTCAATGGTGTCGCTATCTTTGAAAAATTCTGAATAAATCTCTGATAGTAACCCGCTAATCCCAAGAAACTTCAGAATTTTGTCGGCGTCTTCGGCTGCTCCCAGTTTATTACTACTTCTACCTTCGCAGGATCCACTGATACACCATCGTAGTCTTTGATGAACTCCAACCATCGTCGCTGCCTCATATTTAATTCCTTTTGAGTGAAGCTATACTTCAGGCTTTTGTGGTCTGTGTATATCTCACACTTCTCCCCATACAGATAGTGCCTCCAAATCTTTAGAGCAAACACCACTGTCGCTAGTTCCAGGTCATGAGTCGGATACCCTTTCTCATAGTCTTTCGGCTGCCATGACGCGTACGCAATGACCTTCCCATGCTGCATCACTATGCACCTAAGGCCTTTGTGTGATGCATCACTGTACACCACAAATCCCCCTGTATTATCTGGTAGTGATAACATAGGTGCTTCACTAAGTTTCTTCTTCAACTCCAAGAAACTCTCTTCACACTTATCCGTCACAGTCTTCTTTATCAAATTTGTCAATGGTGTCCCTATCTTTGAAAAATTCTGAATAAATCTCCGATAGTAACCCGCTAATCCCAAGAAACTTCGGAATTTTGTCGGTGTCTTCGGCTGCTCCCAGTTTATTAGTACTTCTACCTTCGCAGGATCCACTGATACACCATCCTTGTCAATTACGTGCCCCAAAAACTGCACTCTTTGTAGCCAAAATTCACACTTGGAAAACTTTGCATATAGCTTCTCCCTTCTCAACGTTTCCAAGGCTATCTTCAAATGCTCGACGTGTTCCTCCTCTGTTCATCATGTCCATAAATGATGCTGGTGCGTTCGTCAGCACCAGCAGCATTTATGGACATGATGAATATACCCCTTATCTAGAAGCTCTTGCAGTTGAACCATCAGTTCCTTCATCTCCACCGGTGCCATCCTGTATGGTGCCTTTGAGATCGGTGTTGTCCCTGGTACTAAATTGATTACAAATTCCACTTCTCTATCTGGCGGCAAACCTGGTAGATCTTCTGGGAAAACATCTGGGAATTCCCTTACTACAGGTATCTGACCCAGCTCTCTGTTTACTCTTCGAGTATCAACCACGTAAGCCAGATAACCTATGCAACCTTTTCTGAGCAATCTCCTTGCTTGCATCATCGTCAGACAACAAGATTGTCTCAGCGATTTACTACCGTAGAATACAACCTTCGACTTATTCACGGTCTTCAAGTGTATACATTTCTTCTTACAATCAATTGCAGCTTCGTGACTAGATAACCAATCCATTCCAATGATAACGTCGAATTTTCCTAGTCGTATCGGAATCAAATCTACGCTCAGTTTATACCCGTTTATCTCGGCACAACAATTTCTATGAATGAAATCCATAGGGATAACTTCTTTGTTAGCTACTTCCACATTCATAGGATTCTCTAATTTGTCACGAGGTAGGGTTAACCGTTTAGCAAATTCATCCGACACAAATGAACATGTAGCACCCGAATCAAATAATACATATGCATTGATATTATTGATTGAAATGATACCTGACACCACGTCCTTCGACTCCACTGCATCCTGCACTGTCATGTTGAAGGTGCATGCCGTTGGTCTGTTAGTTTGGCTAGCTGGCCCTCCAATGCTCAACCTGTTATTGTTGTTATTGTTGTTGCTGTTCCTGTTGCCACTTGCTGCATCACCCTTCCTTTTTGGGTAATCCTTGATTTTATGATCTGATGCTCCACATGAGAAACATCCCTCTTTCTTTCTCTTTGGGCACTGAGGAGAAAGGTGCCCCTGTTGCCCACAGTTGTAGCAAATCGCTATGCCCTTCAAACACTCCTTAAGTGATTCTTTCCATAATTATTGCACTTATTACCCTTCTTAACCTCTCCTCCAGACTTGTTGCCACCGGAAGATTGGCTATCACTCCATTTCCTTTTATTTGGGTTACTTCCCCCGCTACTTCCTCCCTTGCTTCCTTTGTGACCCTTCTTTTTGTCTTGAATGAATTTTGCTAGAGCCTCGTTGACTCCTTCAGCGATAATGACATTCTCCAACAGTGTAGAAAATGTGTCAATCCTTAGAACTGCCACCCTACTGTATACCCACGGTTTTAGGCCTAATTCAAATCTCCTTGCTTTTCTGGCTTCAGTGTCTACCTGGTGAGGTGCAAATCTGGCTAACTCATTAAATTTAGCCGCGTACTTCGCGACTGACATGTTCCCATGCTTCAGCTCCAGAAACTTCACGTCTATGTTCTGCTGCATACTCTCCGGGAAATAGTTCTCGAAGAACAGCTCCTTGAAACGTTCCCATGGTATCACACTATCTCTAACATGACTTTTGTTGGCCTTCCACCAATAGTTCGCTTCACCCTTCATCATAAAAGTGGCGAACCCTGTCTTCTATTCTTCAGCTACTCTTGCAACCTCGAACACTTTCTCTATTTCTTCGATCCAAGTTTGGGCTTCAATCGGGTCTAGTGTTCCTTTGAACTCGGGAGGTCCTATAAGCTTAAAATCTTTGAAACTAGCCAAATCCTGCGCGGGCTGCCGCTCTGGCTGTTCTCCAACAGGTGGGGGTCTATTTTGTATGGCTTCTGCCAGTAACTCAATGAATGCTCTCATTGGGTCCTGTTGATTTTGTCCCTCACTTTCTGACTCCTCAACCCGTTGGTTATGCGGTCATCCTCTTGGTGCCATGATCTGATAAAAGAAAACCATTGACTTTTACATATAGATCTAGGTCTCATGCAATAAGTCATTTAAGTCAGCAATTTGGAGTAAAAGCATCTATCAAACACATTTGATTTAAATAAAACAACTGCATTTATAACTATACACCATTGTTTTAATATAACCTGACTCAACATAAGGCATACTTCTATAAACGGTAAATGACATAGCCTGCCAACCATTAACTATCCCTTAATAAACAAAAGTGGGGAATAATAACCTTCCACTCCTATACCAGAAACAAAATTGGGGTTCAACTGTTATCCCATGCACGCTACAAGCATAGGGATTTACAATACAAGTATGCCCCTATTATAACAAAAGTGGGACCTATTATAAATATACTGCTAAAAAATAACACATCACCGCCTGCTGCGGCGAATTGCAACCTTGAGCTCCCGTCGAGCCAGCCTGTCGACCACTCGGCGCCTAATCACACGCCTGCTGCTCCCCTCATCCCTGGGGTACCTCCTCATCCTGTCCCTCAGCCTGCCTATGGAAGTAGTCAAGCCTAAAAGGAGGGAATCAATCTCTGTGGTCAGGGCTGCCAACTGCTCTATAGCCTCATCTTTCTCTAACCGAGTAGTCTCTAGCTGATACTCTACCCGCTCTATCTGTCCTACTAGCACCACATTACTCTCTAAGAGGTCATAAACCATCACACTAAGCTGAACAGAAACACCACGTTGACCTTGAACCTCTGCCTGTAGCTCGACAATCCTCTGGTCCTTTTTTTTTGCAGCTTCTGGGTCAACTCAGCCTTTTCCCCCAAGGTCTGATACGCTAATAACCTGTACGGTTCCTTTCGATCTTGGTGATCCTGGTTTTGCTCCTCTAAGTGGGATACTCGATTCTCGAGCTCCTCATTCCTATTTGTCAGCTCTTCGATGATGTCACTAGCAGTAGTGCCCATGCTATCTGCATACTCAGGTGGCTCATCATCCTCTGTCATTGGATCCTCCTCGGGGTCCTCATCCTCCCCCTCATCGCTTAACAGCCTCAGCACTCCTCCGGTAACTGGCTCCTCCTCAGAACCATACCCGGCCTCAGACTCATCCCTAGTGTCCATCATCTCTGGCTCACTTGGTTGTACCTCCACTAAATGCCCTACGTCCACATGAATGTCTGTGAACTCCACCTCTCTAGCAGGACTAGACTCTCCCATTTTAGACATCCTACAACCACAGACAGGAACAAATAGACAGTAAGATGTCAGTATCACAATAAAATATATTCATTGATAAAATGAAATGATATTTTATCATGCACAACTCGGCTCGATGGATTTCCACAATCCACCTCCAGACATGATCGCCAAATGAATCTCCTCGATCCATCACCTAGCGTACTCAATACGAGTTTAATACTAAGCTTATAACCTAGGTTTCGTCTTCCTAAAGTTTATAACCTAAAGCTCTGATACCAACATGTGACACCCCCCAATTCAGGTACCAATACCTCGAATCTGGTGCTCACGATAAAATACATCCATACACCTCTAAACAACATAAATCAACTAATGCGGAATAAATAAACATATGTTGTTCATTACAAAAAGTTTACTATGGTCCCAAGGTCTATAACCTTAAATAAATACATCACGGAATACATTAATAATACAAAACGATTCCACGATTACATAACGGGATAGCACAAATAACTAGTCCTTAAGCTTTCCTTTGCCTTTGTTCGCTTTGGAACTCTCTAGCTTAACTGTAAATGGTTCATGATATAACAAAGGCGAGCAACTACTTTGCCCAGCAAGTTTAAAATGAATGAAAAGATATATCATGAATGAATTAGAATAACAATAGCATGATTCGATAATTTAAGAACATTGAAGAAATAGTTCACAATATAATCAAAGTTCAAATAAAGAAATGAATATTGATTATTTACTGCTGAGTGGTCCAATAGACCATGAACATTTTGGCCCTAAGAATCAATCATTCAACTGACTCTTTTAAAAGTTGGCCCATCAGTAGTACTTGAGGAGATCAGCCTCTCGTACCCTATGTATATGCATAACATTTAACTCTAACTGCATCGGACAACCGACACATTAAAATTCCCTAATAAAGGTTGCTCTCTCAGTTTAAGAATTCATACCAACAATCAGTTTGGATAGCTTTTAAAATAATAACTTGTACATGCCTAGCCAAAACAAATGGCGTAGACTATTTTCTTAAATATTTCGTGAATGAAGAACTTAAATATTTCACAGTCCAATAACAGAATATGAATTCAAATGCACGAGGTACGGATATCAATAATTATCTTCGATGTGGAGTAATTTACAATAATTAATCCACTAATATGGTTTGAAAGTAGTACTCCATTTGAGTCATGAAACTTGTAACAATATAGAATACTTGCTCAAACAATAACTTGAATGAAGTTTATGAAACTTGCACAATATACAACACTTGTACAAGATAGGAAACCTGCTCAATTATAATAATTAAATTAATTTAGAATAGGAAACTTGCCCAACACAAGGGTTAGACAAGCGTTAGGAAACTTGCACAATATTCAACATGTGTATAGGATAGGAAACCTGCTCAATATAATTCGAGTAAGGTTAGGGGAAACTTGCCTGGTGTGTCTGCTACAATATTACAACACACGCTCCTTAATATCCTACATAATTAAGTGCATATTCACATAACAATTAGTCATATACTGGATACCAAATAATAGTTTATACTACTCTATAATGTTTCATTCTTATTAGAAACATAATATCAAACAAGATTATACACACTAGTTACGGCGTTACGACACTTGCATGTTTGTACGCCAACCTTGCCTATTCGAATGCCCAAGCGACACGCATTGGTGTACGCTTAACACGTCCATTCTATTTATCTAATACTCATTGGTTAATGATGAGTATCATTATAATTCATAACATTCATGTTTTAGAACTTAGAACAACATTTTACATTGTTGGGAGCATTACATGCGCTTACGCGCATGCCCGACACCCTCCGATTGCCCCTAATTACACATTAGTCCTATAAATAACCAATTTAGGCTATGCTACACACCTCAAATTGAAAAACTTAAAGAACTAAAGTTGTAGGTATACTCTTCCTCTTTCAGAATCATTTTGAATCACCTAAATCCGAGTTCGTATGAGAAAGTTATTCCTATTTTAGTAAAGGACGTCAAAGCTGATTCTGGCCTAAATTTGACCCGGCGTAGCTACACCCAAAACCTGCCTATGACCGGTGTCATCATGCCCAAGTGCAACACGCCGGCGTAAAGCCAGCGTCGCTATGCCCAAACTCAGTTTTGTTCTTTCTTGGATGCTCTGTTTTGACACACTTACTACAAACCTTCATAACTTTTTCTATACATGTTCAAATTGGTCCGTTCCAGACTCTATGGACTCCTAAGACATAGAGCTACAACATATCAAAAATTCAGAGCTATCCATTAACATTAACATGGCCAAATTTTAGGCCAAAGTGCCAAGTTTGTACTCTGTTTTCGTGTTCTTGGTGTTCTTCTCCAAAATCAACACCAAATCTTTATTTTAACATCTTTTTACTCCATTCCAACTGGGTTAAACTCATAACCCATGGAGTTACAACATCATAACAACAAATTAATTAAACAAACACGAAATCATAGCTATAAAGTCCTCTAAATCATCCAACAGTCCATATTCATCTCCAAACTCCATTGTTCTTCATGTTCTTCATCCTTTAAGCATAGGTACGAATTATTCTTGTGTTTTTGATTTCACTTTGATGTTATTAATGGCTTACATAACCTCTTAACAACATTTACAAATATCCAACAGAAACAAAAGCAACAAGAATCGCAGCAAAGATCATCCATGAACTAAAAAGCTCCAAAAACCTTCAAAACTCGAAAATCTTCACAAAATCAAATGAAATCAGTTTTGGTTGATTGTTTACCTCTATAAATCTTTTCAAGAGGTTAAGATAATCAGCTAAGATCCTTGCTTGAGTTCCTCCTTTCACTTGGTCCTTTGTTCTTCTTTCACCCGCTCTCTCTCTAGAACCTCTCTCTTGCTTATTCTTCTTCCTTCTTTGTTCTTCCTTCTTTGCAGCTCTCTCTCTCTACCTGCTGATGGATGAGTTGGGAGTTATATGAGTGATTTGGGAGAAGTGGATGGAGTGATTTAGGGAGAGGTGGGTTGGTGGCTCAATGTTTCTTTCTTGATTTTTATTGGCTAGCAAATGTTTACTTGCTTCTCACTTGTGCAACATGCAACAATTAATCCACCTATTTTGGTCTCTCCCTTATAATATTACCCGAATACTCCCTCATCTAAACACTAAATTGCTGATTTTTGAGCCTATATCCCATATGGGTCAAGTCTTGGGTCATGGGTTTGGGTCATTTCTTTGGGCCACCCATAATAAACATTATGGCCACTAAATAAATCACCAGTGACTCTAAATAAAATTCTAACACTTGAAAAAATTATTTATTCACATATACGCCTTAACTAAATTATTCAGTATCGAAAGAGACGAAAAAATTCCTGGCATGAATAGTGCCTCGAAAAACGTGCCCCGTGAATAATGATTTAGCGACGCTACGCGAAATCAATTATTCCCTTAAACAAAATTATAACACATAAAATTTCATACATTCACGTAATCCAGGTTGTCACACAACCTTTAAACACGTAACACAAAATAATATTAATAAAATATAATATATTCATTAATATTTAACAGTTCAAATTACAAGGCAAATCCAGAATTCCCGGTCGTTACATATGCAACCTTACCAACTCTCTCCAAAATCTCAAATTGACCAATATAATGCAGACTAAGTTTTTCTTTCAACCCAAATCGTCGAATTCCCTTCTAAGGAGAAACTTTAAAAAATTACATGCTCACCAGGTTCAAACTTTAAGGTCCTCATATGTTTATCAACATAACTCTTCTGTCGTGATCGGGCCAACCTCAATTTCTCCTTAGCTACTGCTATCTTCTCCGTAGTGATTTGAACTAACTCAGGCCCTTTTATGGCATTTTCGCCAACCTTATCCCAACAATTTAGTGCCCGACACTTCCTACCATACAACTCATCGAACGGAGCCGTTTTAATACTTGTATACCAGTTAGTGTTATAAGAAAAATTAACTAGGGTCAAGTAATCATCCCCATTACCCGACCATTCAAGTGCACAAGACCTCAACATGTCCTCAAATGTCTGAATAATCCGTTCGAATTGTCCATCGTTTTGCGGATGGAAAGAAGTACTAAAGTTGAGCCGAGTGCCCCAAGCTCGATGAAACCTTTTCTAGAACCGTGAAGTGAACCGTGGGTCCCGATCTCAAATAATAGACACTGGAGTACCATGAAGTTTAACAATCTCCTGCTGAGAGATCTGTGCTAACCTATCCACTGAGGAACTCTCATGGATAGCTAAGAAATGTGCCGATTTGGTCGACCAGTCCACCGCAACCCAAATGGCATCATTCTTCCTAAAAGTTCATGGCAAACCAGTCAAAAAATCTATCGTGATATCCTCCCACTTCCAAACTAAAATGTCTAACTGTTACAGCAAACCACTAGCTCGTTGATGTTCTATCTTCACTTGTTGACAAGTGAGGCACTTCCTCACATATTCAGCCACATCTTGCTTCATCACATTCCACCAAAAATTCTTCTTTAAGTCCATGTATATCTTTGTAGAACCTGGATGAATAGAAAATAGCGAACTATGAGCCTCAGCCAACACAACCTCTCGAATGATTGGATCCGACGGTACACACAATTGCTCACCCAACCAAATCACACTGTGATCATCAATATGAAACTCGGGCCGCTTGCCCTCCTCCAAATTCTGTGCCATACCTCCCAACTCTCCATCTTCCCTTTGAGCTTCTTTAACCCACGAGATAAGAGATGGCTCCACTCTCATACCTGCCAAATCCCATCTGAACCTTGCATATACAACTCCAACTCTAGCCGCTTCATATCCGAAATTAGCTGAGGTTGTGTAATAAGGGTTGCTACATTCCCTGAACGTTTTCGGCTAAGAGCATCTGCAACCACATTTGCCTTCCTCGGGTGATACTGAATTCTCACATTATAATCTTTTAAAAGCTTCAACCAACGCCTCTACCTCATGTTGAGCTCCTTTTGAGTGAAAATATATTTAAGACTTTTGTAATAGTGAAGATATCACAAGTCTCTTCATACAAATAGTGCCTCCAAATTTTTAGGGTAAAGATTACTGCTTCCAACTCCAAATCTTGAGTGGGGTAGTTTACCTCATAAGGTTTAAGCTACCTAGAAGCATAAACAATCACCTTACTATGTTGCATCAAAACGTACCCCAAGCCCTTCTTAGAAGCATCATTATAAATCTAGTAACCTCCTGTCCTCGATGGTAGTGTAAGAATTGGAGCTGTTACAAGCCGTTTCTTCAACTCCTCAAAACTCTTCTCGCGCTACTCATTCCACACAAACTTTGTGCCCTTTCTTATCAGCTGAGTTAATGACAAGGCAAGCAAAGAGAACCCTTCCATAAATCTCCTATAGTACCCTGCCAAACCCAAGAAACTCCTAACCTTCGTCACTGTAGTAGGTCTCGGCCATTTAGTGATAGCCTCAACCTTAATAGGATCCACCTTAATGCCTTCAACAGACATAACGTGGCCCAAAAATGTAACTTGTTCTAACCAAAACTCACATTTAGAGAACTTATCATATAATTTCTCCTTCTGCAAAATCCCCAAAACTATGCGAAGATGCTCATCATGCTCTTCCCTAGACTTTGAGTAAACCAAAATGTCATCAATAAAGATAATAACATATTGGTCCAAGTACTCCCTGAATACCCAATTCATCAAATCCATAAACACTGTCGGAGTGTTAGTCAACCTGAATGGCATCACCAGAAACTAGTAATGCCCATAGTGAGTGCAAAAAGCTATCTTAGAGACATCCTCATCCCTCACCCTCAACTGATGATAACTCGACCTCAAGTCTATCTTCGAAAAATACTTTGCCCCTTGAAGTTGGTCAAACAAGTCATCAATCCTCGGAAATGGATACCGATTCCTGATAGTAATTTTGTTCAACTCTTTATAGTCTATGCACAACCTCATAGACCCATCTTTCTTCTTCACAAACAAAAACCGGAGCACCCCACGACAAAACAGTAGGCTAAATCACACCACGATCTAACAATTCAAGTAACTACTCCTTTAACTCCTGTAACTCCAATGGTGCCATCTGATACGACGCCTTAAAGATAGGCTCCGCACTAGGAATAAGCTCAATAGTAAACTCAACTTCCCACTGTGTTGGCAACCCTGACAACTCCTTAGGAAACACACCGGGAAAGTTACGAATAACTGGAACATCCTTAATACGAGACTCACCCTTAGAGGTATCCTTCACAAATGCCAAGTACCCCTCATAACACTTTGCCACCAACTTCCCAGCCTTCAAAGCTGAAATCAATTTCACCGCCTTACTCAGCCGTGAACCCAGAAATACGAACTCTGGAGACTTCACATCTCCAAATATAACTTTCTTCGCCTGGAAATCAGTAGTGACTTGGTGCTTATCTAACCAATATATCCCAAGAATCACATCAAAATCATACATATGCATTGGAAGAAGATTAGCCGTACAAATCTTATCTCCAAAACTGATCGAACACCCTCGATATAAATCAGAAATAACAACAGAAGTCCCCATCGGGGTAGCAATAGACATAACATAATCTAAGGACTGAGATGACACACCAAGGTACCCAACAAAAAACTGAGCAATCACTGAATGAGTAGAACCCGTATCAAATAAAATAGAAGCATCACAACTGCCAACTAAAAGAGTACCAAAAACAGTACTTGGAGCACCTATCGCCTGGTTAGAAGTCAAGACAAACACCCGACCACCCTGATGTTAATCTCTATTACCACCATTATCACTGCCTCCACCATTACCACGTGGCCCGATACAATATCTAGCAATATGACCCATCTGCCCACACAAGAGGCATGTACTAGTAACTCTATGACACTGCCTCCCCAGATGATTAACCCCACAAGTAGCACAAAGAGCTATCGGAATAAGATTTGGATTACCCCTACCAGCTGGTCCCGGATAACGACCCTGATTTTGCCCCTGCTGATGATTTTGCTACTGCTGGCGATTCTGACCTTGCCAAGGTAACTCAAGCTGACGATTCTGCCCCTACTGAGGCGACTATTGATAACTTTATTCTGATTCTGGCCACGCCATTTTTACTGCTGGCCACCATGGTTCCTGTTCTACTGACCATCATGATTCCTCCCATGCTGACCCGAAGCTTGACTCTACTGGTCATCTCTATCCCTCTTTCAACTCCCTTCTGATTTAAAAGACCAAAAGTCCTTCCACTTCATCTTAATATTCTTAGCTGCATTAGCCACTGCTGACACATCTACAAACTTGTTATTAATAGGATGTTGGCAGTATCTATAATGAATTCACCACTTGAACTTCTCTGCCTGTTCTGCTACAGTCCCTGCAGAGGTTCCTGCAAAGCCTGCTAACCTAGTGAACCTCATCATAAAATTTATGATGGACACATTATCTTTCTGCTGAATAGATAGATACTCTCTAGCATAGGCCTCCTTATCAGTAGCTGAAAAATACTGTTGCTAAAAGACCTCACAAAACTCTGCCCAGCTAAGTGTCTCAACATATCCATTCCCTTTTGTTGTTTTCATCATCTTCCACCACCTCTATGCATCCCTCTCTAGCTTATAAGCTGCAAGCAATACTCTCTGATTATCCGAACACCCCAACACATCAAAAATCTTCTCCAAATGGGCAATCCAATTCTCTACATTAATTGGAGTCGGAGTTGAACTAAATGATTGTAGTTTCTGCTTCTGAAACCTCTCTAACCATACATAGTTCGGAACCACGGGCTGATCTAGACCATCTACATTCCCTTCCTCTCCATTTGCGGTGGACCATTATTTCCTGCATTCCCCTATTTAGGATTTACTAGCGGCTGCTGCATGGCCTACATCACTTGTGCCACCAATTGCGGTAAAGCCTGATTAACCGTCTGATTCACCAAGGTATCCAATTGAGCATTAATCTGATCATTAGGTTGCTCAATGGGCCCACCCTCACCACTTCTCCTATTGTTACCTCGCCTCCTAGCAACTCTAGCGGATCTACGAGCCATCTAAGAAAGATATCAATAAATATAAGTAAAACAAATTAGAGACAAATTCAAATATAACTGATATAATAGCTGAACAGAAAATTAAACGAGATAAAAAACTAACGTAGAAGTCTACCCATAACTCACAGGTTAAACATAAATAGGTTTTATATAAGAAAGAACTTAAGCTCTGATACCAACTCTGTAACACCCCCTTTCCAAAATAGAAAGAGAGGTTATACACAAAACATAACAGAACTTACAAAATAAATCAAAAGTTCAATACCTCAAAATGGATAACTCCAATAACTAATAAATGCCATAAGTCAAACTATAATAAATGTCAAACTAGCTCAAACCATAATTTAAAATATTTAATACAACTCCAAAAATTGAATATCTCCATAATATAAATTGAAATACTAAAGCCTAAACAAAATATCTAAACCACTGGATAAAAGAGAACCTCATCATACTTAGCCTTGATCCCCCTAATTACCTGCCAGAAGGAAAAATGCAGCATGAGCCAAATGCCAAGTACAGATATAGAGTACAAGAATAATGAACTGAAATATCTAATTAACTCAATTAAATGAACTGAACTGAAACGAACAAAACTAACACAATGAAATAATAGGTTGAACCAAATGACCGAGTGTTATTTCATATCGAGCTCAAAACAAAACAGAAATATACTTTGCCACATAAGTAAGTCAAATAATGCCACACATGTAAGTCAAAATAATGCCACACAGGCACAACTATATTAGACCGGCCGGATCCAGATGCAAGCAAAATCGGAAGGCGTGTTCAGCACAAACATCACCAATCCACAGAACAGAACATAATAAAAACTAGGGTAGACCCATACGCCTCCCACAACAAAATCACCAAATGACCAACTCCCACCAGAGCACAAAACGGAGATGTCGTGGACTAATCACACCGCCACGGAAGGTTTCATGCCTCGGTGCCAAGAGGACATACCTGTGGTACTCCCACAGGTGGTTATAGCTCAGGTATACCCTACGGTATATTCTAACAAATATATCATGCCACAACACATGCGACACAATATCAACGCAAGGGTTCTAATATGTACATACTAAAGTGAACGAATCATTAATACAAAGTTTTTCAAAAATATTAACATGTAAATTACTATAAACATCAAAAGAATTTTAAACATGATGCACTAGTCTAAAGAGTACAAATATGAGTTCAAAATATCAATGCTAAAATGATTTGTCATAATAAATTTCACATGTAACAATTATGTGAAACATTAACCAATTTCGAAATGGAGAACAAAATAAACTAATTAAAATTAAAAGAGTCTCGCTGAAAGAGTACGGAATCCGTTTCTGGATTAAGTACTGTAATACCCAAAAATTTATATTCCAAATTCGACTCGTTAAATTCCTTCCGTTCGAACTAATTAAACAAAATAATAATAAATATAAGTACACTTGTAAAAATATTCTCCATCTTTAACCCGTTAATAAACTCATTATTATTATTATTATTATTATTATTATTATTATTATTATTATTATTATTATTATTATTATTATTACTACCTTCTGTCTGTTTTAAACAAAATATAAAATATAACTAATGATTTAGCCTCAATGATAATATATTGTGTTCATGCAGTTTACTTCAAAAGAATAATAATATAGTCAAAAGCTAGGCAATCAACTATGATTATTAAAATCCATAAAATCATCTTTAATAGTGAATGCATGATAGCAATTCCCTTTTTAGAACTTGGCCCTCTCCGTTTGTTTTACTCCATATACATATATATTCCCTTAGATTTAAATAAGAGAAATTAAATTGCCAATTGAAGAAGCCACACCTACAATCATCTTAATATATTTATATGATCTCTTGGGCCTACTTAATGTCATGATCTAAAGTGTGAACTCATCTAAAGTCTACACTCAAGTAAGTTAGTCTTTAATAGGCATATACAGTAAGTAATGAAAGTAAGATTAGGTTTAGTTATTTATTTATTAATATATTTTATTAATTTTTTCTTAGTTATAATAGGATTTAATATTATCCACATATAAATTAAACCCAATTAATTTTAAGGCCCAATTTTATTAATTTAATAATATCTACTAATTATTATTAGCCCACATAAACTTAAATGCCTAGTTTGACCCAAATATAAGAAAAACTTAATTAAAATATTTAAAATATAAATTCAAATGTCATTTATGTATTTATTTATTTTGGGTATTACATCAACCCAAGACGATCACTAAAGTACGAAGTTTTCTAGGCTTAGCCGGTTATTATCGGTGATTTGTTGAAAGATTCTCTTGAATTGCCACTCCATTAACTCAGCTGACTCGAAAAAGTACAAAATTCGAATGAAGCGAAGTATGCGAGAAAAGCTTTCAAGAATTCAAAAGAAGGCTTGTTTTTGCTCTGGTTCTGACCATACCATCAAGATCGAAAGGATTTATCATATACAGCGATGCTTCTGGTAGAGGCCTTGGTTGTTTCCTCATGCAACATGGAAAAGTTATAACTTATGCCTCTCGATAACTTAAGGAATATGAGAAAAATTATCCTACTCATGATCTAGAGTTGGCAGATGTCGTTTTCGCATTAAAGATAGAGACACTATTTATACGGGAAGAAGGTGGAGATCTATACGGACCATAAAAGCCTCAAATATTTCTTCACTCAGAAGGAACTTAACATACGATAACGACGATAGCTTGAGCTGTTGAAGGACTACGACCACACCATTTAGTACCACCCTAGAAAGGCGAACGTAGTAGTCGACGCATTAAGTAAACGATCATATGCAAGTACCAGTGTAATACTCACAACATAGGGGCAAATTTTGTATGATTTACAAAAGATAAAGATAGAAATAAAGACATTAGGGACCCACTTAATGATTCCACATATATGAGTAGAACCAGTTTTAATTGACAAAATTAAAGCCGCTCAAGCTACTAACCCAGAACTGGGGAATATGATGAAGAAGGTACAAGAAGGTGTTATTCCGGAAGCAAGAATCAATGAAGAAGGGATACTTTGAGTCAACTCTCGACTCTGTGTTCTTAACGACCTTGAATTGAAATATCAAATCATGATGGAGGAACACAACATGCCGTTTGTAATCCACCCTAGAAGTACCAAAATGTATCGTGACTTTTGACTTACGTTTTGGTGGAGCAATATGAAGAGGGAGATTGTAGAGTTTATCTCAAGGTGTCTATCATGTCAACACGTCAAGGCAGAACATCAAGTATCTAAGGGTCCATTGCAACCACTTGAGGGTCTAGAATGGAAGTGGGAGCATATCATTATGGATTTTGTGACAAGCCTCCCCAAAGTTTCTTAAAGCTTCAACACAATTTGGGTCATTGTAGATAGACTAACCAAGTCCGCCCATTTCTTACCCATACGAGAAAATTATTCACTTGAGGGTCTTACCAGCATATATGTTAGTGAAATTGTAAGACTGCATAGCATATCAGTATCCATAGTTTCTGATTGAGATCCTAGATTCACTTCATGATTTTGGATTAGCTTACAAAAAGCTATGGGTACTGAACTGTGATTCAGTTCTGCATACCATCCTCAGATGGACGGACAGTCAGGGAGGACAATCTAAACTCTTGAAGATCTATTGAGACTTTACGTACTAGACTACAAGGAAAATTGGGACAAGTACTTACTATTGGTTAAATTCTCCTACAATAACAATTATCAAGCAAGTATAGGCATGACTCCATTCGAGGCTTTGTATGGACGAAAGTGTCGCTCTCCAGTATATTGGAACGAGGTAGGAGAAGCAAAGTTGTTGGGCCCAAAGTTGGTACACATGACTACAGAAAAGATTCAAACAATCCGATAACGAATACAAACAACGCTAGGGCGACAAAAGAGTTATGCCGATCTCCATTGAAAGGATGAAGAATTCAATACTGGAGACCATATATTTTTATGTGTTGCTCCATGGAAGGGAGTTACAAGATTCGAAAAGAGAGAAAAGCTCAATCCTAGATTTATTGGCCCATTCAAACGCCTCGATCGAGTAGGAACTGTGGCCTATAGACTAGCATTACCGCCAAACATGTCTCGCATTCATAACATTTTTCACATATATATCTGTGTTATGCAAATATGTGAAGGACCCAAACCACATCATTGAATTGGAACCAAACGTTATAGCGGAAGATTTAACGTATGAGGAGATACCTGTCAAGATCTTGGATAAGAAGGAACAAACATTACGCTCAAAGGTTATATTTTAAGTTAAATTTTTATGGAGAAATCACGATACAGAGGATGAGAATCCAAAATGAGAGCTGAATATGCTCACCTCTTCTAAATACTAGGTATGTGTGTTAATTTCGGGGACGAAATTTTATAAGGAGGGGAGGTTGTAAGACCCCGACTTTCAATAAATAGAATTTAACTTTCTTATAAATTCTTATTTTAAACAGTAAGTTGTTAAATTGATGAAATGATAAGCTAAGAGTGAAATATGCAAATTATAAGATAAAAAGTACGTCGGGAAATATTATATTCATTAAAGTATGAGGTGCCAAAATAACAAAGTATTGATGGACCCCACAATGACTAATTGTCGGATACTAAAAACGACAGAATTAACTTTTTATAACAAAATTGTCAAGGCTACTATCATTTGCAACTGTTGAAATACCTGGTAATAAAAGAATAGTAGTACGCGGTATTCCAACAGTAGCACACGGTATTACATAGTATCTCATATTATTGATTCAATAATTATTATAGTAACAACTGCATAGTATTTTGTATTATTAAATCAATAATTATCGTGGCATAGTAAATCATATTATTTGATATGATATTATTAGACCAATTAGCATTAGTGACAATGTCTAAGAAGTTCTGTCAAGGAAAAAAGTTATTTGATTGTGTGTCGTTTATACGGAAGGCCCCTTCTTTCCTTGAAATAATCTGGTTATCAATTTTGTGAGTCTATAATATTAATTGTGAGTAAATGTTTCAAAATTATAAAGATATGAATAATTGATGAATAAATTGGTATTGTTCTATTTGATTTTGGAAGATGCGAAATTATTTTACAAATGGTGGCCCCTCAATTACTTTCTAATTGGTATTGTTCTATTTGATTTTGGAAGATGCATAATTATTTTACAAATGGGTGGCCCCTCAATTACTTTCTAATTGATATTGTTCTAATAGATTTTGGAAGATACGAAATTCTTTTACAATGAGTGGCCCCCTCGTTTGCCAATTTTTCCAAGAGCTGTGTTTTTGATTTTGGGCAGATTGAGAATTCTTTCAAATGGTGGCCCTCATTTGCCAAATTTCCAAGTGGTGTATTTGTTTTATTTTGGCAGCTTGTGAATTATTTTGTTTGCAGTGTCCCCTCAATGGCCAAAGTTTTCTAATGGGTATACTATTGGGTTTGAAACTAGTGACTGAATTCCTTGATTAACGGTGCCTCCTACTCTTTGTCTATGAAAAGGATACACCTTCCGAAGGTAAAGACACCAAAAATATAGCAAGAGCAATAGAGAGAGAAAATCTCAAATTTGAGTATTAGTAAAGAGGGAGATAGAGAAAATAAAATAAGAGTGCAAGAATTGTTCAAGTTGATCAACCTCATAGAAAGCAACATCTAGTTTTGTACTAAGGTAAGAGATATTATTTTCTTTCATAATTCATATTATGCTAAGAGATTATTATTCGTTTATCCAGTTTTATCATTAAATGGTAGAAATTCCTGAAATTAATAGAATATCCTTAATAGTTTGTGCTTCATCTAATATTTTCACATGAATCTTCCTATTAAATTTTAATCGTGATATTTGAGATATAAACTTTATATTTTCTTAAAAATTATATTCAAACAAAAGCTCTAATCGATTTTCTGGATATCATTTTGACAATTTGGACTCTGGATAAATTACTAGTATTTATTATTATTATTATTATTATTATTATTATTATTATTGTTGTTGTTGTTGTTGTTGTTGTTGTGATTATTTCTGTCCATTCATCATATCATTATTATTATACTAATTATCAAAGATGAGTTGTTGGTTGAGATGATGATGATCATATGTGTTATAATTGAATATCTTTGGCCTGAGTACAAAGATGAGTTGTTGGTTGAGATGATCATGATCATATGTATTATAATTGTATATCTTTGGCCTAAGTGCAAAGATGAGTTGTTGGTTGAGATGATGATGATCATGTGTGTTATAATTGAATATATTTGGCCTGAGTGCAAAGATGAGTTATTGGTTGAGAGGATGATGATCATTGGTGTTATAAATGAATATCTTGGGTCTGAGTCTAAAGATAAATTGATCGACATGATTATGACCAGGAATTGCAAATTGGTATAATCATGAGTGTTGGCGCTACAAGTAAAAGTAAGTGGTGGAAGTTTCTTTTTGGCTTGGATGCAGAGAGGAACTGTTGATTGGTGTTATAGGGATAAAATATTGATATTGATTTTGTTTTTCAACTGGAAAAGATAATAGATTTTATGATCTATTTGACTTTTTTAATGGCTTGCTCATTTCGCTTCAAATATTTGTTGAAAACTTATACTATATGTTCTCAATATCTGGTTTATTATTGTTGAAGGCTATTGATAATTTATTTATCGTAGTCATGATATTCTTTACTAGGCTATTTGTGTTCACCCTTTTCCTTTTTGTTCCATTGTTCTCCTCAAGAAATAAAAGTGTAGATGAGTCTAACGGGGAAAGAAGGGAATGGAGTGATGGTCTGAGTGTGTAGCTGTAATAATCCTCAGTATATTATACAATAGTGTGACAATGATTATATTAAGGACTTAATTTGGGTCTGAATACTGTCATACTATGTATGCCATAATTATTGTACTGAGAACTTAAACATATGTGTTGTTATTTTGCACGACATTTTAATAGTTGTAAATAGGAAAATTTGTATTTGGATTTTGTAGTATATATTTTGGCGACTAAAATTAGGTTCTGTGAACCCTATTTTGGGGGCATCACAGAGGTGATATCTCCTTTAGTCCTAAATTGAAACTCAAAACTCGACCACATATAGATTTCTAAACAATATACAAAAATAAATAGACTTGAGCAGTTCAACATAAGCTAGTAACGAAAAAGAAGAGTGTCATGATAACCTCACATTTAAATTTGAATAGATCTATTTTCATCGATCAATGCAAATCAAACCTCTTCCACAAAAGATAATAATTCTGAAAAAAGACTCCATAATAAAATGACAAATCCAAAAGTAATGGCAAGGCCTTTTTGCTTGCTTTATAAGGTAATGTACATCACTAATGCCTTTTACTCCTGCATTTCACAAAAAATATGTTATGTGCAGAATTTTTAAAATTTAATGATTCATTTTTTTATTTGATATTCAGGTAAAAAAAATTTAATGCACACATTGTTGGGATGAGATTTTTCTACCATTATTATGAGGTGTTAATAATGTTCATCAATAATGCCTTTCACATCAACAGACATAATGTGACCCATGTTAGACTTTTGTCCACCAATTCAATAAGAAAATTTTACAAAAAGTTGTTGTCAATTGACCACCTTAATTTGCTCATGCTTTGGGTTTGTGAGATAGTGTATTATAGATGTTACTGGAGTTACATGTGTTACAAGCAGTATTATTACAATAGGAGTGAATTCTTGAATGAGTTTACATGTTAACAAAAATTTCATATTGGAATCTATAGTTAAAAAAATTCCTTTATGCTTTATAAATAATTGGATTCATTATACAGTGGCTTGTGATTAGAAGAATTCAAATATGTTGTCCTATTGTTTGTCTTATCTAAGTGTATCCTGTCATATATTGCTCTCTAAATAACTTTTAATTAATTACAAAATAGTTATTGATATATAGATAAGAATTAGCTGATAACACAATACACACAAGAATAAGATAGACAATGAGACAAACAATGTGATAACAAAATTAAACTCGTAATTAGATGAGTTTGTAATTATTAGTTTTATCAATTAATTTACTTTTGCCTCTTTCTTAATATAAGTTCACCAAATTTGTGCGAAGTACGGACAACATGAATAATAATTTATTGTGTTACTTATTAAATTATTAATATATAAATAAATAAGTGTACTAAAAAAATATAGGGCAAATGACAAAACTGTCCCATCAAAGTTTGAGAATCGTCAATTAATACCTTAAGTATTTAAAAACAACAATTCTGTTCCTTTTTGCTATTCCAGCCAATTAAATAGCCGCAAATACTAGTTGACTACGAATTGCTATCTTGACCATATGTTGACTGTATTTTGACCGTATAACTTTAATTATACTATTATTTTCCTCAAAACAATTGCATTATTTTTCTCCAAAATAATAAACCCATTTTCCTTCAATGTTCATTGCCTTATATATATATATATGTGTGTGTGTGTGTGTGTGTGTGTGTGTATATATATATATATATATATATATATATATATTTTACCGATTACCCAGAGCGACGAAATAACGGATAAAGAAGCAACGGGTTGAGCTAAAGTAAATGGCCGGAGTTAATCACCACCATTATCATCGCCCAGCTATGTTGCTAATTTCTTAGACTGATTTGAATCCTGATCGTCGATTCTTTGGATGCAACATTGCAAGAGTAAGTAATTTTTCTTCAATTTCATTCGATTTTAAAATTTTTCTGCCAAATTTTTTTCCTTTTTTGCAAGTCCCATGGTTGTGGGTATTTCATGTGGTATGATCCTTCAATGCAGCCGAGAGCCATTCAAATGATACCTGGTCTGTTGAGGAGGATAAGGGCTCTCGAAAATAAAAGTCAAAATGTCACACGCAAATTAAGGATGTGCTTGATAATTATATGAATTTCCCTGATTTTGCTAATTTGGAATTTCTTTGGAACCATCTCTGTTAATGGAGATGTCCAAATGAGTAAAATTCGTAATTAGAATTTGAGAGATAGAGTAGTTAGGATTTGTGAAGTCCCTATTTTGTAATGACCCATAATGTTAATTTTGTAATATAAATAGACCCATATTGTTAATTTTATAAAAAAAAACTTAAGAAATTATTAAATCTATATTTTATAAAATTTGTATAGTATTACAAATTTGAGTAGTATTTAACTGCTATAAAATTGAATTGTGTTGATTTATAATATTGCTAGGTTTTAATCGTGACAATTATTTTATCTTTAAATCCATCAATTATATTGATGCCTATTACCGAGTATCATGGGAATAATATTTGTGCCAAATAGTTGATTAAATGAATTATTAATCATGTGTGTTGACTAGGCAGTACATTCCTTATAACCATGCCTTCATCAGATCAGACATATCATTTCCTGTGTCTAACGGCTACATCGAATCATTTTCCATAAATGTATATCTGTTTGGTTGCTCTGAGGTCAGTAAGGAAGAAAGAAAAAGAATAGAGATCTCTTCATACAACATTTAGTCCAATCTTTGAGAGCCTTCTCAGAAAACTTATAGCAATCAGATTGTTTAGTTATTTAGCCTGGCTGGAATACCATTGTGATACTGTAATCCTTTTATTGTAACTTAAAGTGAAGCCTTGTTTGGCTCAGTTGATTCTGCTGTGAAGAGGATCGTACAAAAGAAATTCTGCTGGTCTTAGCGGTGAGAAAGTTGTAGAGGATCAAAGGGGGACTCTCGTCTCTAACAATATTCAGAGCTTCTATGTAACATGGAGTATTTGTAATTTGATTGCATATTATTTCAATAAAAGAGTCTCCAATATCAATTGATATTAGACCTGGATTAGGCCACTAGATTAGTGGATAGGGGGCCGAACCATGTAAAATTTTTGGTGTTGTGTACTTCATATTTATTCACTTCTGCACTTGAATATCTGCTTACACTATTCTGCTATTTAACACTAATCCAGATACTTAAGTAGATAGGGTTGCCTGTCTGAATAGCATATAACGTTGAACGTGCACTAATTCAGACACCTAAGTAGACATGGTATCCTGTCTGAATTCCACGAAAATTAAACTTACACTAAAGCAGATACCAAAGTAGACATGTGTTACCTGTCTGGTTTCAACCTGAATCGAAAATTTTAAAATTGTTATTGAAAATCACCCGGAGCATAAATACCTATTCAACCCCCTTTTAGGTGTGCACACATGAAATTACAAATTGTACTTATAATAATTTGAATAGAAAAGAAAGAAATTGAATTGAAAGCCGTGTTGAGCATGCAAGCGGGTGATGAGCTTGCATGTGAACAAATAAAAAAATTGATATATATTCATTAAGTTGACTGACTAATTAAAAAAAATTCAATAATCAAATAATTAACCACTATAAAATCCCAATGTGTTCAACAATATTAACAACACAAAACCAACTGCAATGGAGTTCCAATCCCCCATTTCTATTATCTCCCCCCTCATCATCCTTTTCTTCTTCTTCTTTAAGTTGATAAAGGAATTCAAAAGATCCAAAACCGATAATAAAATCACAAAACTGCGGCCAGGGCCATGGAAAGCTACCTCTGGTAGGAAATTTGTTCTATACGGCTGGCAAAGTCCCGCATCGCGCTCTCCGACAGTTGTCAAACAAATATGGCCCCCCTATTGCATCTTCAACTCGGCGATATCTCGGCCATTGTCATATCATCACCTAGAATTGCCAAAGAAGTATTAAAAATGCATGATATTGCCTTTGCAGACAGACCAACATTTTTGCTAAGCCAAGTTAATTTGGCCAATTCTAGAGACACTGTTTTCGCTGCCTATGGTGATATTTGGGAGACAAATGCGTAAAATATGCACATTGGAACTCTTAAGTGCCAATAAAGTCCGGTCCTTTCGCTCTATTCGAGAGGAGTCGTCGTTTTAATCTCCTTGAATCCATTCAATCATTAGGATCACCGGTGAATATAAGTGAAAAGGCGTCGCAGAAGAATTTTGACGGGCGCGGCCACGTCAGTTTCTAGTATATTTTGGGTGCGGTCGCACTGGTGTGCAGAAGGAAAAACATTGTTTCTGCCATTTGAGCACGACAGCGTCGCTTTCTAGACTAAATTTGGGTGTGGCAGCGCTAGGACAGAATGCTAAAAAGTTTATTTTTAGTTCAATTTGAACGGAACAAGGATTGTAACTTCTACTTAGTTTAGGACTTTAACTAGAACCTATAAATACATGATGTGAGGTATAGAATAGGGAGATCTTGCTACTTTATGCTAACCCTAGAATTGAAGAAGGATTGGAGGCTTGGAGCAAGAGATTATCACGAAGGAAGATCAAGATAGGAGGCTAAGGAGGATATCAAGGATTGCTTCAAAAGTGTTTTTCCTTTCTTCTTTTAACTTTTTATTTTGTAATTTTTGGTTGATGGTTTACTTGTGGATTGTGGTTATTAATTCAATCATGAACTAATTTCTTTTTAAGATTATAATAGAATTTATTGCGTAGCTTTTATTGATATACTTCTTTGTTAATTATTATTGAATATTTTAGGATTGTCTATTATGATTTATGATTAATTGCTTGATCAACAATTACCATGGTAATCTATATGAACTTGAGAGATAGATTATAGATTTATACCTGATCATAATAACATGTGATTGTGTTTTCTACATATGATGGAATTCATGATTTGTGTCTAGGATAGAGATATACCTATATGCCTTATGTAATCTGATAGGAAACCTGTGCTTTAAATCCTTTTTAATTGTAATTCATATAGAGATATAGTGAATTAGTTAACTAGGGTGTTCATCTTAATTCTAACCTTCGTAGATTTAACTTGATTCGTTTATGATGCATCGAGAGATGATCATAAATAATGATGAGTTCTCGATTAACAATCTAAAATAGTTAGCATAACTTAATAGGAAGTGTATTAATTTAAGTGAAACATCAAAGAAAATTGTAATCTTAAGCTTTTTATCTGAATTCAATTCTTGGTAGTTAGTGATTAGTTAGTTTAGTACTTTGTTTTCAAAATTCAACAACTTTTATCTTATAGTTTAAATAAAAATAATTTGATTATGAGTTAGTACTTGGTAATTATTATTAAATAATTCTCCGTGGGTTCGACACTCTCTTATCATTATATTACTTGTGATTTGTGTATACTTGCATATTTTGTTAGTATAGAATTAGGCAAACAATAAACTTCTGGTTGTTCTATGTATATTTCTTTGACAAGTTCTCCAATGAGAAACGTTGTCTTTACGTGCATTTGGTATAGTTCTATATCCAAATGTGCAACAATACGGATCAAGGAAAATCTCACAACAAGTGAGAAAGTTTCCTCATAATCAATCAATTCTTGCTAAGTGTAATCCTTGGTTACTAAGTGAGTTTTATATCTTTCAATGGAACCATCTTCCCTGCGTTTAACTTTGAGAACCCATTTGTTCCCAACAGTTTTTTGCCCAATCGGAAGATCAACCAAGTCCCAAACTTGATTAGTCCTCATAGATTCCATTTCCTCATCCATTGAAATTTTTCACTTTTCACTTGATGCAGATGATATAACTTCTTGATAAGATCGAGGCTCATCGTGATCTTGCGTATCAGCCATAAAAACATTTACCTCAATCTCAAAGTGACGACGTGGAATATTGCCTCTTTGACTTTTTTACAATTGAAAAACATGTGACTCTTCATTTGGCTAAAGAGTAATTGAAAGTATGTCACTCCCACTTTCTATAAGAGCTAAATGAATAGATTCCTTAGTCTTAAGCATCTGATTAGGTGCACCATTTTCTTCTTCCATCTCATAAAAGTCTTTATCCTTGCTAACATCACCTGTACTCGAAAAATCCATTTCTAGTGATTCTGCATCTCGTGACTCAATTTCAAATATAGTCCTATTAAGCTACTCACCAATGAACATATAACCTTTAGAGTGTTTAGAGTACCTTATATAGATACACTTCTTACCCCTTGGGCCCAACTTCCTATATTTATGAGAAGTGTTGTGAACATAAGTTGTCGATCCTGGCCTATAGTCGTAAATTTCCTAAGTCAGGCTTTTTGGGGGTCCATAATTCATATGGGGTGGACTGTACTGATTTTGAAGGTACTTGATTAAGTATATGTGTCGCAGTTAACAATGCATCTCCTTAAAAAGAGATAGGCGAATTAGTTTGTACCATTATAGCTCTTACCATGTCAAGTAGTGTCATATTTCTTCACACCATTTTGTTGTGGAGTACTAGGAATTGTTAGTTGTCTGGTGATTCCTTTTTCCTCACATAGTCTCTTAAAATGATCGGATAGATACTTGTGGCCTCGGTCAGAGTGCTTTAATATTTTTCTCCAATTGATTCTCAACCTCAATCAAATAATATCTAAAGCAATTAAGTGCTTCTGACTTATGAGAGATTAAGAAAGGGTGTCCGAAGCGCGTGAAATCATCTATCATAGTAATGAAATAAGAATAACCACGTCTATCCTTCACATTCATTGGGCCACATATATATCCGAATAAATAAGTTGCAATGGTGTATCTGCCATTATGGCTTTACCAAATGGTTTTCTAGTAGACTTATCTGCTAAGCAGTGTTCACAAGTAGGCAAGTTGACCTTAGCGAGTGGGCCTAGAAGACCTTCTCGAGCTAACCTAATCATCCTGTATTGTCCAATATGGCCTAATCTAGTATGCCATTTAATTGAACCACTATGTTCACTCTCAACAGAAGTAAGATAAGAATATGAATCATCATTATTACAACTAGAATTAATGATATCCAAAACCATTAAACCATTATTAATAAAACCATATCTACAAACACTTGTCCCGTGAGAAATAATAACTTGTTCTCTCTCAAAAACCACAGATAAACCATGTCTTAGACTACCAAGAATTGAAAATAAATTCTGTCAGACATCCGGCGCATAAAGTACATCATGCAGAATTAATGCAAGGCATCCTCGCTTCTCTAGTTTGTAAGTGTCAATTCCTAGCACGTCCACACTAGAGTCATTCCCTATGTATACTTTTCTGCTAGCCGAAATGTGGCGATACTCCTCAAACCCAACTCGATCTCCAGCTATGTGGCCTGTTGCTCCAAAATCTACAATCCACAAACGGAGAGATTGAGCAACAAAAGTACTAGAAGTAATATTACACATAGTTCGATCTGAACCAGAAAGTACCTTATTCGGCTTATTGCATTCACGAGCGAAGTGCCCCATTTGGCCACAGTTGTAGCATTCCATCTTAGTCTTGTCCTTTTTGCCAGCTCTTTTTCCTTTTTTCCTCTTAGCACCTACATTCGCTGCCTTATTAAGTGCAGGAGCAGGAATAGCAGTAGCAACAACTTTCTTTCCACTATTTCATTGCTTGGGTTTCCCCTTGTGAGAACTAGACTCAACAACATATGCATTAGATGGCTTAACAACTTCTAAGTGATCAGCCTCAAGCTCCAAATGACGCCAAATATCTTCAAAATTTTTGATATTCAAGTTGTGGGTCATATTAACCCGCATATGTTCCCAATTATTTTTGGAGTGAGCATACCACAACTGATATCTGCTGCTCATCTGACAAGTCATTACCAGCAGCTTTTAACTCACGAATCATGTTTGACATTATTCAAAAGTGTTTTTTCATTGAATGATCAACCTCCTTCTTATAACCATTAAACCTAATAGTTAAGCAGCACAACCTAGTCAGTGAAGTGCCTCCGAATTTTGTTTTGAGAGTTTCCTACATCTCGTAAGCGACTGAGTACTCTTCGTAGTCAAACAAGAACTCTTTGTTCATACTACTCAAGAGAGTAATGCAAACAATCCTATCTTTCTTGCCCCAATTTTCAAAGACAACAAGCTTTTCAACATTCTCAACATCATCGCCAGTCGACCTAGTTTCTTTAGTAATTAGAGTCTCTTCCACTTCTAACTCCTCAAGTAACATGGGGACCTTACGATGCCATACATCGTAATTATCCCCATCGAACTTGTTACCCTTATTAAGATCGACAATAATTTGTTTTGAACTCAGTTAAACAATCAAGAGAACCTTATTAGAAAATTTTAAGAGTTCACCACAGTATTAACTTATCTTTGCCGCATAACATAAAGTTCTTAAAATAATCAAGTATAAGCGCAAAAAGGAAACTTTGCTAAGCTTGGGAATCACAGTTTGCATGTATATTTAATTATTTTATTATAGTTATTTAGCACAAAGATATGCATAGAATTTAATAATCAAACTAAAAAAAACTTCTTAAATGCCTCCCACTAAGTTCAAGAATATATATAAGTGTTTTAAAGCATGTATTTAATCACTAGTATGCTTTTACAAACTTGAAAAAACATTTATATATTTCACATATTTTATAATGATTAAATAATTACTCATATTATTCCAAATAATATGCAACACCACGCAAAACACATAATATAAATTTTGGACAGAAAAACCAAATTCCCATTTTTTAAAAAATAAATTACTAAGTAATTTTTAACTACAAATTTAATTTTAATATACGAAAAATCCATAAATTAAAAATAAAAATTACTGTAAAAATTTCACAGTCAAAAAAATTTGGGAAGACGGCGCGTGTATTACACACTCCCCTGCCACGTGTGTGCTTCGCCACCAAGTTGGTGCATGGCGCGATAACGCCAAACAGGCTGCTGACGTGGTGACCTGTGATTGGTCCACGTAAGCTGAGCAGTCCTTTTGCACTGTTAACTATGGACACATACTGTAACGACCACGAAATGTGGGTAGCTTTGTAATACGAGCCTATGGATTTTATTGAATAAATTGAACTTTTATTAATATTAGTCTATGTTATGTGTTTGAAGGTTTTATTACAACATATGATGTGTATGGGATAATTATTTTTTTAAGTGTTGTTATTTCATGAAAATTGATTAAATTATTTAGAGGAATAACGCTAAAACACTATTCACGCCAAAGACGTCTTTTTCGTTTTTTTGACTTTTCTTAATTTCGTCAAAGCATTAATGCGAAGAGTTAATAATCCAAGTGTGGAATTTTATTTGAGCCCAATTGGAATTAATTAGAAGCCCAATAGATTATTAATGGTGGCCCTAATGGGAGCCCAAAATTCATGGATCAAAACCATAACCCAAGACCCAAACCCACAACCCATGACCTATGAGGAAATGGGTTATAAAAATCTACAGATGGGTTTGAAAGAGATAAGCTTACAGGAGAAGGAAAAGAGGAGAGGGAGTCACCGACAAAAACCATGGGGAGGTCCTACACTTTGCTAAGGAAATGAGAAACTAGGCATGTGGGGAAAGGGGGAGGGAGACACCCCAAACCATACATTCACCTAAGAGAGCCAAAACTCTCCTGTCCATACACGGGGAGCAGGGATTAGCAAGCACGCTCAACTCATTCAAAGAGCTGAGCTCCTTCATCTACTTATACCTTCTTGCCTAGCCACCATTCCTTTCCTTTCATTTTCCTAAGCAAGAACAAAGAGCATACAAGAAGTTAGAGAGAGAAAATAGAGAGAGAGTGTCGGGTGAGCTAAAGAAGAAGGAGAAGAAGAAAAAGAAGAAGAAAGGAGCTAGCTGCAGTAACACATCCTTCTAAACAACTAAGAAGATAAGCTACAAGAGGTTAGTAACAAAACCTAGCTCATCTCCTTAGTTTTAAGCTTGTCTAAGTTTTGCTTCATTAATGGTAGATGTTGTTGTTGTTGTTGTTGTTGCTGCTGTGATGGTTGTAGTTGTAATGAATGGGTATATATGTTGTTAATGCTGTAAAACATGGTTAATAACATCCAAAAGTGGAACAAAGAATGAAAGATTCGAACCCATGCATAAAGGAAGAAGAAATGAACATATACGAACTATTTTGGACCAGAACTGCTCAATGATCCGTAATAGAAAGTTGTGTTTATGGATGTCATGTTATACTCGTATGAATGAAGAGTATCACCCAATTGGAACAGAGTAAAAAGCTCTTAAAACGAATCCGTGGCGAAAGAATTAGTAAACTAGGCTTAATAAGAAAAACTGGTATGAATAATGGCCTTTGATTCAATTATGATATTGTTATGTTGTGTGTTTAATTCAAAGCCTTTGGGGTAGTATATACACTGAGTTAGGAAGCCGTGGGCTTTAGAACGAATGCATTTTGACCTCGGATGAGGGAGTTATGGCATTTGGGAGAAATGGTGTCAAATTTGTCCAAAACAGTGAAAACTTAGCCTTGGAGGGACTTTTGGGCCAATTTTATGTCTAGTAAATGAATCTATAAGGTTATGAATTCAGGAGAGTCTTGTATTCATGTTGTAAGATTTCCATAGCATTCAAAACGACCTAATTCCGATTTATAACGAAGAAGTTATGAAGGTTTGAAATTGTGTGTCAAAACAGAGCTTGTTCGGAAGCAAAAATCGAGTTGGGCAGTGGTGAGCCCACCGGGGTGAGCTCATTTGGCCTAGGGTGCCCGCCCCAGCGGGATCGTTGTGTTCCAGTTTTGTAATTCTGACCCCCTTTAGTAAAATGAACCTAACTTTCTCATATGAACTCCAATTTGGATGATTTAAGATGATCCGGAAAGCTAAGAAGTGGACCTACAATTTTCATTATTTAGAATTGGTAATTTTAGACTAGATCAATTTCTAAAATGACTATGTTTATGACTATTGTGCATTAAGAGGCAAACTAAGGGCGTCGTGCATGCGCGTATTTAACGTGTAATGCTTCGGATGCTAGAAGATGTTGTTCTATATTCTAAAACTTATATATTATGATATATAATGATGCTTAGCATTAACCAATGATACTTAGCATACGCAAATGTGTGTCGCTTGGGCATTCGAGTAGGCCAGTTAGGCGTACGGACGTGCAAACGTCGTAACGCTATAATAAGTGTATTTAACCTTGATTGATATTTTGTTTCTAATTAGAATGAAACATTATGGAATAGTATAAACCAATGTTTGGTGTTCATTATGAGGCTAATTAGTATGTAGATATGTACTTAAATTTGTAGGACATTTTGAAGGACGATTAACGTCGAGTTATTAAAGAACGCAAAAGGCAAGTTTCCTAACCCTTGTCTAACCCTTGTGTTGGGCAAGTTTCTTATGAATATTATTGATGCTCTGAAGTTCCAATTTACGCAATGTAACATAAATTCTGGAAGCTTTCAAGTTCAATTGTGCATGAACTGTTTATGAAGAGTGTCAATGCCATTTGTTTCGGCTAGACAGATATTGAAATGTTTTACCGATTTGATAATAAATCCTTGAAGTGTTATTGATGTTAAGTAGAGCTATCCAACTGAATTATTTTAGTTTGGATTCCAAGGCATGAATGAGATGAACAACCCTATTATTAGGGGCAGTTTTAGTCAGTTATTCTGACAAGGCCTTGAGGTGCCTAAACAAATGCATATAGTCGTTTCCAGCTAGAGTGTTGATCCACATAGAGTATAATAGGTTGATCACCTAGAAGTGCTCGTAAGTCAGACGGTTTGCAGTAAAATAACTGTTTAAATCTTTTATAGTAAGCAAAAGAATGTTCAAGGTCTTATAACCACTCAGTATGTCGTTTCAAAAATGTTCAAACGAAAGCAATATATTGTTCCTATTTATTCGGAATATCTTACAGCTATTGTTCAGTTGTTAAAGAGAAGTGATATGATTCTTGATATTGTTGTTATTCAACTATTATACTTGATGGGCAATTAAATGCTCATTCTTGTTTTATATTAAACATTGCAGCTAAGCCCGAGTGAGTTGAAAGTTCTGGTAAGGACAAAAAGAAAAGGGAAGATGAACGTCTAGATGACGTAGTACCTTATTTGTAATAGTATGATATTGATGTAATATTAAGACATAATATTAATTTTGGAATGATGTTATGGTAATAGAACCTGGGATTGAGAGTAAGACGTATTGTAATAATATAGTAATTACATTTATGTCTATTATGTTGTATGGAATGGGATATACCATGTAGCACCAAACTCGGGTTTGAGGTACCCGGATTTGGGGGCATCACACATACCACGATGTGATTGTGCCACGTGTCATTGATGTGTTACTACGTGGCTCGGACATCTGCCACGTGATCTGCCATGTCATCATCCACGTGTCGCAGACGTGGCTTGGTCAACTAACACGTGTTAGGACACTGAGCCACTTACAAATAGACATGTGTCTGCCACGCCATCATTCATGTGTCGCTAATGTGACTTGGTCAACTAACATGTGTCAGGACACTGTGCCACTCAGAAATCGCCACGTGTCTACGGCGTCATCATCCTTTACCTTCAGCTAGGGTTTTCAGATGTAAAATTATAATTTGATACCCTTTTTTAAAATAACCATATCTAACTCAATTCAAGACCAAAAAATACAAACAATATATCCACGAATTCGTATTGAAAAACTCTACACAACTATGTGGTCAAAAATTTGATACGAAGTCCGAGGAAAAATAATTTTGAAATTTTAAAAAACCTTCACAACTAACTAGGGTTTCAATTTTCTTCCAAAATACAAAACCAATTAGCACAAAATTTTGAAGGCTATGTAACCATCATATAAGCTAGAACATACTGATATTTGATGCTCAAATATTATCTCTAACATGCTATTTAAGCTTTCTTTCTTCTGGTAAAAACATAAAACATATGCATGGCATCGTGAACAACATGTATAACACGAATTTTAGCACTAGTAGATCTAATACCAATGTAATAAAATTAAGCATACATGCAGCGGACATAAACGGGAAAATTAATTTTTTTCCAATTACTTCTTGAAGCGTATGCCCAGAATCGCGAACGACTAGAATAACGTGCTCTACGAACAATACTCTCAGTGATAATTTAGACTACGTTATCACGAGTACTAAATATATCTTCCATAGTTCGAGTAACTACAAACTTACATGCTTCACAAATAACTTCTAATGGCTTATAGAAAATTCTCTCTTGCTAATTTGTTTTTGTTGCTACAAAAGATCAGTAACTCTCTTTTTTTATATTCAACTCTAAGAAGTGTAACATACATATATTAAACAAGAATTAATATTGATAATTATGTAATTTATTTGTAACTCCCAAATGAATTACACTAATTACAATGTAACTCCCATGTTTAATATATATAACTCCTAAGTTGTATGTAACTTCCAAGAGTATAAAGGGAGAGATTTATACACATGTTCATTGTATCTAGACAATGAACCATATGGTTATACCCACCAGGTCGTTCGCTCCGTGGGAACTCCTGTTTGGCTCCATTAACCAACATTTCTAAATTATGAGAATCAATAATTAAGTCATCTTTGTTCTTGACCATTAAGTTTCATTAATTAGATAAATTAAAGGAGATAAAATACTAGAAAAAATCACTAGCGAACTTAGTAGAAACTAGGGCATTTGCATTGGCCAAATAATATCCTTCGAAATATATGTTCATTCATGGGTTGTCGTAGTTATATGGTCTGTTATCTTACCCCATTTATTGCTCTTTACGTGTTCTTTATTCAGTCTTATTATAGAATTATGTGACAACAATATAGAGATTTTGTAATGACCATGAATTTTTAAATTTCATTATTAATTAAATATAAATTTAATTTTTAATGAGTTAGTTTCGTATGATTATTTAAAATCTTGTGTATTTAATTAGTTATGTGATTATATGATTTCGTGTAACTGCTAGGATTAATTAATGGGAGTCACTAATGGTTTAATTGAATTAGTGAACTAACCCTACAATTTTAATGTTGAAAGAATTGATAAAGTGCCGATTAATTAAATATTCAATTTAATTGAATATAGTGTGGGAATAGATATTTAATTAATTTAAAGGGAGTCTTAGTAATAGAATTATTAAATTAATGGACTACCCTAAGTTATTTAATATCTAAAAATTTATGAATAATTAGGAATTAAATATTCAATTATTTTGAATATAGTAAATTAATTAATGCTACCTATTAATTAATAAGGATAATACAATTAATAATATTTAAAAGTTCCGTTAGTAAATAAATAATAATTGCTAGTTAAATTTATTTAATTAACTAGTAGCATTAATGTGGGACAAGAATTATGGGACATATCCCATTTTTCCAACCGTGGTCTGCAATTTAGGAAGAGAAAGAATTTAAGATAAAATAAGTTGGGATGAATAGTAAATCTCAGCTGCGTATGGATTGTGCACGGGATTTCTTACCGAATTTCTGTGACTTCAACGGCGTTGCCATCATCTTCTTCTTGTTCCCGATGGTTAACAAATTTGGGCAATAGCTTGGCACAGTTAACAAATTGGCTATAAATTAGAACTCCCGACTTCTCCTTCAGTGGTGCTAAGGTCGTGAAATTCACTAAGAGAGAGAAATTGAGAGTTGAGGAATTGAAGGCTTGGGAGGGAAGAACAATCGGAAGGAGGGAATTGGCCTGCGAATGATTCTTGGCTACATCGTTTATTACGGAAAGAAGAGAAGAATGACAGCTAAGTCTAGGAGGTAACCATTTCCCTGTTACCGTGCACATTCGTTGCGAAATATTACGAATGTTGTGCTTGATGCTTGGAATTAATTCATTAAATTAGGTGTATAAAACTTATAATTAATAGTAATATGTGCTTAATATTGGGTTATGCATGCTTGGAAATTAGTTTTAATAATTAAAATTCAAAGAAAATCGCTGAAACAAACGGAGAAGACGACCTCTGGTTCGCGCCGCAGCGCCAGTAGATGACGCCCAACGATGCGATAAGGGGTCTTGGCACCTCAACGACAGCATGACGCCGCATCATCACGAATAAAGGGCCTGACGCCGCAGCATCGACCTTACTATGGAGCCTTACGCCGCAACGTGAAGGCTGTGTGCCAGCTGGGTTGGCTCGGGCCTGACGCCACAGCGTCGGCCTCGCTTGTATGCCTGGCGCTGCTGTGACGCTCCCAAATCCGGGTTACCTTACCCACGAATTCGGTGCATCACTGTGCCACACATATATCAATCTAACAATAACTTAATGCGGAATAATAACATATTTATATTGATATAATATAAATATTGTCGTCCCAACCCTCGGAACCATAACTAAAACATCATTTAATAATCATTACCAATTTAATACTACTCCTACTGTATATATAACAGTCCACATCAATACAAGCCTTAACAATTATTACCTCAAACTCTTCTCAATCTCAGGTTTCGTGACATTTAGTCAAACACTTATGATCAGGGTTAAAATAAATACCATTGATCATTACACAAAACTCCTATATGAACGCAAGCTTCAGATCCCGATTTTATCCAATCCCTGAATATTAGCAAGGTTATTCAATAACTAAATAATCCTTATAAAAGTGTCCTTCATACATCATCATCATTCTTGTAGTTTACTAAAACAGGTAACTAACATAGTCACGTCTTAACTATTATAAAGGATAACCTTCATCTTTAACTTAAGATTTAAATAGTCAAATTAACATACATCCTATACCGTCATCACAGCTAAATAATTACAATAAGGAATATTTAGCAACCTTCCTGTTTTCATGCGCCTCTATTCTTTATCATCACGATATCAAGATAATTGCATTGCATCGTAAATCTGTAAAAGTTTTATTTTGCAAGAATGAGCACGACGGCTCAGCAAGAACTAACAGTTTTCACATTTCATGCTTGACGTAACACATAAGTTTGCATTTTATCCATGCATCATGATTTTCATACTATGCATCTTACTCATGCATTATAAATCTTATGCAATTCATCAATATATATGCATCATGCATCTTATAGCATACCTCATGCATCTCACATTGTATTTTTACAATACTTCAAGTTCCACATAGAAAAATATAGTTACATAATTGCACATTGTGCACACTTTAATCATGCTCGCAAATTATTCACACAATAGTAGAAGATTTAGCAATCCATTCGTGTACATCAATACATTTAAACAAGTCAACAAGTTACTGAAAGAACTTGCCTTTAAGCGTTCCTTGCCAAGTTATGATGGGTCGTCCTTCAAATATCCTACACAATTTATTTAACAATAAAATACCAATTAGCCACTAAAAAGGCTTCATATAATGGTTTATATTATAATCCCACTCCATATCTTATAATATTCGTTTTGTTTAATTCGAAACACTATTTAAGTTCCCTAACATTTTACGCGGCGTTTCGACGTTTACACGTCACACGCCTAATTCGCCTCGTTTGCATGTGGTTAACATGCTTATACATTGGGTTATAAAGCACTATCATGTTTCATTAATAATAAAAACAAAATATTAAATAAAGTTATACACACTTGTTACGGCGTTACGACGTTTGCACGTCCGTACGCCACATTTGTCTATTCGAACGCCCAAATGACACACGATTGCGTACGCTTGGCACGCCCATTCGAATTTGTCAAATACCCAATGGTTAGTGTTAAGTATCATTATAAATCAAAATAATCATATTTTAGATCTTAGAACATCATAACATAGCGTTGAAAACATTACACATTGCACACGTGCATGTCCAACGCCCTCCGATTGTCTCCAATCGCACAATAGTTCTAGAGATGATCAATTTTAGAATTTGTAAATGTAGTAAATTTCAATTCTAATTAATGGAAGTTTTAGGTCTATCTCTAAGCTTTCCAGATCATCTTGAATCGTCTTAATCCGAGTTCGTATTGGAAAGTTATGGTCATTTTACTAACAAGTGTTCATGTTAAAATTTTGGATTCAGGCAGTCGGCGGGGCCTCCGTGAGAATCACGGAGGCTGCGCCACAAGGGTAGAAAGGCCTCCGTGAAAACCACGGAGGCTGAGCCAGTGGCCAGCGAGCTCAGCAAGGCCTCCGTGAAATCACGGAGGCTGCGCCAATGCCCAGAATTTGCAGATTTGCCTCCTTCGTGCAATCCGACCTTTCTTCACTCCAACCTCCTGTCGACGCCGGGAGGAATCGCTTAACGCGGGGGTTGTAACCCTTTTCCGATTTTTAGCCTTTTTGTTAGATGACTTTTTGGAAAAGGTCGGCATTAATGTCGACGGGGTTTTTAAAGATTGTTTTTATGATGAGCCAATTTAACCAGAGTCGCCAGTTGGTATATTTGAAATGGATGTACCAACTCATCCGAGTTTTCATTTTTTATAAATCGCTGGCTCATATGTGACTCCGAATTAATTGGTCTGCGAATCGAGATTCATAAAGTTCGGGGGCTTGCTTAAGTGAGGGGAAGGTGTTAGGCACCCCTCGACTTCCATGAAGCACGGTTACCGCAATCTTGGTGCTTTCCTATCCTTTAATTCATGAAATGTGTGTGTGCGCGTGTGTGTGTGTGTGCCTATGTAAATGTTGTGATGAGTTTGCATAAAAGAATCATTTGGATTATTAAGGAAAATTGTGTTTTTCTTTTGAGAATGCCTTAGAATGTCCATCGGCTTAAACGAGAAAGCTTTGCGAGAAAGGGTTGATTTTAGTTGGCAAAACTATGAGATTTTCCTTAGGTGTCGTTGTGGCAAAACAAGAGTTTTTAAAAAACCTTCGTAAAAATAGGAATCGAAATCTATACATTGCCTTCATAAAATGATGGGCAACTTTTTAGGATATCTTTCACCCTACGCACCAAGATTTAATAAAACGTTGTTTTATTTTTATAAAATCATTTTTGTGACGTTTGAAAACGACTTTCTTTAGCCTTCTCGTTTAATAGAAACCGACATTCATTAACACCTCCAATTTTTTAGCTACGTGATGCTAACCTCCTAGTTTGCTTGATTTTAAGGAAAAACCTTCCTCGTTTAATCTTTGAAATCATTTTTCGTATCACAAAATCCAATCAAGCATAAACACGTGTCGGGGCTATCCATGGGCATGTAAGCCATCAAAATAACCCCAAACGCCCACAATCACAAGTTTCACTATTTCGGGGCCTTAAACACGATTATCGCCTTGGCGTCGTTTTAAGGCCCGACGATTACATATTTACAATAACGGATACATCCACCCGATTACATACATTCAAAAATGTCCATCATCGGGTTTGGACCACGGGGTCGCATTCCTAGGCTCACATCCGAACTTGTTGCACAACCGCCAAACGGATATAACGAAAATAAACAACAACGGGATGCCTAACACTCTAGGATATCTTACAATGACGATCGAAATACACTATGAATGATACCATACCATAATAGCTAAGATTTGCACCAAACGGATATCATCGGGCTATTAGGGGGAATTTCATTCCGATGAGACCCTCACTAATAGTCCCTAACCCATGGTTTCACAATAACATATGAGAAAAAACTACATTCAAGGTAATTCGGATGACCAAAAGATTAACAAAATGGTATAACAAAATGCTAAGAACAAATGGTTTTTTCACCTTGCAATTAATCCCCACAATATGTATGAATTTGTTGTATTGAGTAGAGTAGAAAAATATGAGATATAATCTCACAAAATTGGTACAATTCCTCACTCTTTTCACTCTTTTCTCTCCTAATTTTTGCTGTTTTCTTGCTGTTTTTTCTTCTTCTCCCGAACTGCTGCTGCTGCTGAATCCTCTCTCTTTCTTCCTGTATGCGAACTGGCCTAATATAGCACTGCCAAGGGCAGCCGCAGATCTATCTGCGGCTGGCCGCAGATATATCTGCGGCTGGCCCTTGGTTCTCCCCCCAGCCGCGCTCGAGTCCCGTGCGCTTCGAGTCCCGTGCTGCCTCGAGTTCCGTCCTTGGCCGCGAATTGATCTGCGGCTAACTGTGCTGATTTTCTCGTTTTCCGTGCCTCGTCTCGATTTTCGTGTCGTACCGTTGGTTCCCGCTGACGGGTTTGCGCTCGGCAGTCCGGAAACCGTCGGGAAACGTGCCACGTCATCCGGGTAAGCACAGTGATCAGTAACTGACTCTCGACATTCGCTTGCTGTCGTGTCGGCTTCAATATCATCCCGTCGTGGTGGTTTTGAGGGTTCGTCCTTATGTCCACCCTTTATTCTCGTGTGTCGGGTCAATTGACGATTTTGCCCTCCTGTCAGGGTTAGTATAGGAAATGCAAAAATCGGGTGTCTACAGCTGCCCCTCTTTATCATGTTTATGAAATGATAAATGAAATGAACAGGATAAAGAATAGACACTCGATGCACGAATGACAGTGCACAAGAATGACAATACATACGTGATTTGCTTGGATCTCAGCCCTTCCCAGGGTTGTTGTTGGTTTGGATCTTAGCCCTTCCCAGGGTTGTGGTTTGTTTGGATCTTAGCCCTTCCCAGGGTGTTAGTTTGGATCTCAGCCCTTCCCAGGGTTTTTTGTTTTGGTTGGATGCCTTCCCAGGTTTGCTCACCACTCTGTCGCGGTTTGCTTGGATCTCAGCCCTTCCCAGGGTTTGTTGTTTTTTGTTTTTTTCTTTTGTGGATATCAGCCCTTCCCAGGGTTGCTCACCATCTTGTTGTGGTTCGCGTGGATCTCAGCCCTTCCCAGGGTTTGCTCACCACTCTGTCGCGGTTTGCATGGATGCCTTCCCAGGTTTGCTCACCACTCTGTCGCGGTTTGTTTGGATCTCAGCCCTTCCCAGGGTTTGCTGTTTTTTGTCTTTTTTTTTCTTCTTGTGGATATAAGCCCTTCCCAGGGTTGCTCACCATCTTGTTGTGGTTCGCGTGGATCTCAGCCCTTCCCAGGGTTTGTTGTTTTTGTCTTTTTTCTTTTTGTGGATATCAGCCCTTCCCAGGGTTGCTCACCATCTTGTTGTGGTTCGCGTGGATCTCAGCCCTTCCCAGGGTTGCTCACCATCTTGTTGTGGTTCGCGTGGATCTCAGCCCTTCCCAGGGTTTGCTCACCACTCTGTCGCGGTTTGCTTGGATGCCTTCCCAGGTTTGCTCACCACTCTGTCGCGGTTTGCTTGGATCTCAGCCCTTCCCAGGGTTTGTTGTTTTTGTCTTTTTTCTTTTTGTGGATATCAGCCCTTCCCAGGGTTGCTCACCATCTTGTTGTGGTTCGCGTGGATCTCAGCCCTTCCCAGGGTTTGCTCACCACTCTGTCGCGGTTTGCTTGGATCTCAGCCCTTCCCAGGGTTTGTTGTTTTTGTCTTTTTTCTTTTTGTGGATATCAGCCCTTCCCAGGGTTGCTCACCATCTTGTTGTGGTTCGCGTGGATCTCAGCCCTTCCCAGGGTTGCTCACCATCTTGTTGTGGTTCGCGTGGATCTCAGCCCTTCCCAGGGTTTGCTCACCACTCTGTCGCGGTTTGCTTGGATGCCTTCCCAGGTTTGCTCACCACTCTGTCGCGGTTTGCTTGGATCTCAGCCCTTCCCAGGGTTTGTTGTTTTTTGTCCTTTTTTGTGGATATCAGCCCTTCCCAGGGTTGCTCACCATCTTGTTGTGGTTCGCGTGGATGCCTTCCCAGGTTTCTGTCGGGTCTTGCCTTGATTCGTCGTGTTCGACGTCCGACTTATTCAGAATTTTGTATTTTATTTTCACATAGCGAGTCATGTATGATGCAAGCTTTTTATTCATGGATAGAGAATGACCCCTGTACAGTCTTTTTGATACTATTTTCCACAGGTGTCGTCGCCAGATGTCGTGGTATGCTTGGATCTCGATCCTCCCACAGGATTGGTCGGTGGCTTCTCCGCTGATTGGACGGTTTGTTGCCGGTGACAGAGATATGACAGATGATCTTCCGGAATGTTCCTGATCCTTATTATTCTTTCCGGTGTCGGCGGGCTTTGCGGAGGGTATTCTGAGCCATTAGGTCCCTGTCCGTCCGGTGTTCATGCATCTCGATTACTACCGAGGCTGAGAGGTATGCTACTCTTGTTGAGAGAGATGCTGCTATCCTGGTCAGGGATGTTGTTCATGCTGATAGAGACGCCATTGTATTGCAGACTAAGGCAAATATAGATGCTCACTCTGAGACCGTTAGCCGAGCCACTGCTTATTGGATCGCGTCGACATGATGTGGCAGCAGATTGCAGGGAATGCCGATGCCTCCGATCTATCCACCACTTTATCCATCCTGCTTCGATTAGTTTCAGATTGGTAGATCATTTTATTTCCTGCATAGACTATGTTAGTTTCATCGGTTATCAAAAGAGAAACCTTGTAACAAAATGACCTATTTATATAGACAAGTATTTAGATTTAGTCGTTTTCCCCTTTTTGTCGTATCGTTGCCTTTCATTGGACCCTCATTTTATCCAGCTAACCATGATTTTGATATTTCGCCTTCTTTCTCTTCTCAAGTCTTGATGGGGACTTGTCAAATATTGCCGCATATCCTGTCGATTTCATCGGCTGAGTCTTAGATTCGGGCTAACTGCTTGGTTGGGTTAGGGTTAGGTCATTTGAGATGAAACTGATCAGGTGGCTGGTTTCGGGAGAGTTTCGAGGGTGTAGGAAGGTTTTCTGGCTGTTGGGAATCGGTTTTGATAGAAGAAAGGGTTATTTGTAAGGAATGGGACCGTGCCACAATGGCTGCCTACGTACCCCCACAAGTCGGGAGATCAGGTCCTACGTAGTTCGTTCTCCAAAACAACGAGGAGGAAAATGATGAGGGATATATATATATATATATATATATATATATATATATTTATTTTTTTTTTTTTTTTTTTTTTTATGCATAGAACCGCTTCACCGAGTCGGAATTAAGGGGCTGTGGGAACACCTCCCCGTCCATTTCTTGCAGTATGAGCGCTCCTCCGGACAACACTTTCTTAATCACAAAAGGCCCCTCCCAGTTCGGGGCAAACTTCCCTTTGGCTTCGTCTTGACAAGGCATTACTCTCTTTAACACTAGGTCATTTTCTTTGAATTTTCGAGGTCTTATCTTCTTGTCATATGATCGAGAGATCCTTTGCTGATATAACTGACCGTGCAACACAGCGGCCACCCTCCTTTCATCAATTAGGGCCAATTGGTCGTACCGACTTTGCATCCAATCCTCCTCGTTTATCTGAGCGTCAATCAAGATTCTGAGGGACGCCATTTCAACCTCAACTGGCAGAACCGCCTCCATTCCGTATACCAGAGCGTACGGGGTTGCCCCTGTAGAAGTACGTACCGACGTTCTGTACGCCAGCAAGGTGAGAGGTAGCAGATCCGGCCATCCCCGATGATTAGCGGACATTTTCGCCATGATCTTCTTGATATTCTTATTTGCAGCCTCCACTGCCCCATTCATCTTAGGACGGTAAATGACAGAATTGAGGTGTTTGATCTTAAACTGGTCGCATAATCCCTTCATGAGGGCATTGTTCAAATTCTTGGCATTGTCGGAGACTAAAACCTCAGGTTGCCCGTATCGGCAAATGACATTATTCCTGATGAAACCGACGATGACCTCCTGAGTTACTTTGGGGTAAGAAGCTGCTTCTACCCATTTAGTGAAGTAATCGATCATGACGAAGATGAATCGGTGACCGTTGCTTGCTTTGGGCTCTATTGGTCCGATCACATCCATACCCCACATTGAGAATGGCCAAGGGGAGGTCATACAGTGCAGTTCATTGGGAGGCGCATGGATAACATTACCGTGCGCCTGGCATTGGTAACACCGTTTGACGTGATCATCACAGTCAGCTTTCAGCGTCAACCAGTAATGCCCCGTTCTCAAGATCTTCTTGGCCAGCATCGGCCCACTCATGTGTGGCCCACACACCCCACCATGTATTTCGTCCATAATCTTTTGGGCCTGTGTTTCATTTACACATCGTAGCAATCCCAAATTGGCATCCCTCTTGTATAGTGAATCTCCGCTCAGATAAAATTTCATTGCCATCTTTTGAATTCTCAACCTCTCCGCTCGGCTGGCTTGGTCGGGAACGGATCTATCCCTCAGATATTCCCTTATGTCGTGATACCAAGGCTGCTTTGGCAGAACCCCCTCGTCCGATAGTACCGCCACGTGCTCCTCGTATGCCGGGGCGCTCTGCACTGTTATCTCAATCTGTGGAACGTCCCTGCTCTTAATTGTGTGGATTAGGGAAGCTAAAGTCGCCAATGCATCGGCGAAATCATTTCGTCCCCGGGGGATATGTCGGAAAGCGATATCTTCGAACTCTTGCATCAGTTGGATAACACAACGGTGGTATGGAAGCAACCGGAGCTCTTTAGTGTTGTACATCCCGATCGCTTGTCTGATTACCAGCTCCGAATCCCCGAACACTGCTAACCTTTTCACTCCCATGTCACGGGCCAAGCGGAGTCCCAAGATACACCCCTCGTATTCAGCGGTGTTGTTCGAGTTACTGAACTGCAATTTAGTGGCTACGGGGTATTGCTCTCCTGTGATAGAGACCAAGACTGCTCCGGCTCCTGCCCCCTCCGCATTCATGGCACCATCGAAATATAATTTCCAGAACTGCCCCTCGTCATCTCCTCTCGCGTGCAAGATCCAGAATACATCTTCGCCCGGCAAGGGAGTGTCTAAAGGCTCCATTCCCCCTGATGGTGCTTCCGCCAATTGATCTGCAATTCCCTGCCCTTTCATGGCTTTCTGAGTTACGTACACAATGTCGAACTGCTGTAAGATTAACTGCCATCTTGAAAGTCGACAGTTCAGCATGGGTCGTTCAAAGATATATTTCAGGGGATCCATCCTTGATATCAGATACGTGGTGTGCCCATGGAGATAATGCTGTAATCTCATTGCAGCCCAAGCCAAAGCACAACAGGTCCTTTCGATAGGGGTGTAATTCTGTTCACATCGGCTAAATCTCTTGCTGAGGTAGTAAATGGCCTGCTCTTTGCCTGATTCATTCTTCTGCCCCAGCATACAGCCCATCGCAATGTCATTGACTGATATATACATGAATAGAGGGATCTCATCCTTCGGGGGTACCAGCACTGGTGCTTCCGTCAGCTGCTTCTTAATGATCTGAAAGGCTTCCTGGCATTGCTCATTCCATTCTTGGGAGACATCTTTTCTTAACAGCTTGAAAATTGGCTCGCACGTGGTTGTCAAATGGGATATGAAGCGGCTGATGAAATTTATTCTTCCCAGAAATCCTCTTATTTCCTTTTCAGTGCGGGGTGCCGGCATATCCACAATGGCCTTAATCTTGGCCGGATCCAACTCGATGCCACGATCACTAACCAGGAATCCCAAGAGTTTGCCCGATTGCACTCCGAAAGCACACTTTGCCGGATTGAGCCTTAAATTATATTTTCTGAGCCGGTCAAATAGCTTTTGGAGATGGGTCACATGATCAGATTCTATCTTTGACTTCACGATAATGTCATCCACGTAGACCTCTATCTCCTTGTGCATCATATCGTGGAACAGGGCCATCATAGCTCTTTGATAAGTAGCCCCTGCATTTGTGAGACCGAAAGCCAACCGTCTATAGCAGAAAGTGCCCCAAGGGGTGATGAAGGCTGTTTTCTCCCGGTCCTCCTCTGCCACCATTATCTGATGATACCCCGCAAAGCAATCAACGAAAGAGTACATCTCGTATTGGGCTGTGTTATCCACCAATATGTGTATAAAAGGTACTGGGAAATTATCCTTGAGACTGGCCTTGTTCAGATCTCTATAGTCAACACACACCCTCACCTTTCCTCCAGGCTTAGCCACTGGGACCACATTGGACAACCATTCTGGGTAGGTGGACACCATGATGATTCCAGCCCTGAACTGTTTGATGATCTCCTCCTTTACCTTCAAGCTCCATTCCGGTTTTAGCTTTCTTAGTTTTTGCTTGACGGGCTTGAAACCCTCCTTGATGGGCAGCTGGTGTACCACAATGTCGGTGGATAATCCGATCATGTCCTCATGAGACCAGGCGAACACATCCTCATACTGGCGTAGCAATTTGGTCATTTCTACTTTCTGGTTAGGGGTCAGGTCTGTCCCGATCTTGAGCTCTTTGGGTTGGTCAGGGGTTCCGATATTTATGGTGACGGTTTGGTCTAAGTTGGGTTTGGGTTTATCCTCGACCCACCCTTTGATCTCGTCAGGCGCGTCATCGTAATCTGTCTCGTCCTGCTCAATACCCATTAAATCGAAATCCAGCTCGATATCAAAATCATAGTCATCATTCAAATTTGAGGGATCGCTTGTTAAGCAAGGAATACTCAAATTGGTACACCTGACATTGAAACAAAATACTGTCATATATATAATTCATCTTTCCACAATGGTCGCTCTTAAAATAACCATGACAAACTAACATAGTTATGCAAAATATAAAATAAAGAACCAAAACTGGTAGACATTCATCCCCCACTCTCCGGGGTCTACCACCCCGGCACCATGTTTTACCCTTGTCTGGATATTATTGGCTCCACCGTCCAGTTATCGGTGGTCAGATCAGTCGGGATGCGACATATGACAGACGGCTGTGTTCCAGGGACTTCCTTGACGACTACCGCCACATCGTATCCGTCCTCCCTCATAGCCTTATTAGGGATAACTAACCCTGCCCAATCGATGACAGGCACACTCTGTAGGGCTCCCGACGTTGTGGCCGTATCCTTCCCCTCTCCAATGTTTATTGATGGTCCAGAGATATAGCATTTGGTTTCGAACTGCTGCATGACCTCCCGCAGGAAACTCTTCCTTTTGACTGACTCATCATCCGCAGGAGTTAATTCTTTACCTTCTAATTCGGACACAGGCTTGTCTGTCCCTTGTTCATTGTGGACCTTCGGCATTAGGATTCCGGTCGATCGAAATGGGATTTCCCTTCGCGAGTGGTTCCGCTCTATGCCTCCATGATATCCCAACCCTGCCCTGCCTGTCTGGTTGGGCAGTTGAATAGGCGTGGAAATTCCTTGGCTGTCTTTTCCCAACCCCTGCCCAGGTTGAAACTTCATCTTCATCATTTCTCTAGCAACGAAGGTGAGCTCAGGGGAGGCTTTCGATTTTATGGCTGGAGCTCCCAGACCTCTATAGTGGGGAGAGCTGATTTCCAGTGCTTGAAAACTGGCAGGCGCCGCGGATTCGTCCACATTGATTACTGGCAGACCATTCTTGGACGGGAAAGGGTCATTGCGCTCTGCGGAGATTGTTACCAGATTCCCGCTGACGATGAACTTGATTTGTTGGTGTAGTGTAGAGGGAACCGCCCCAGCCATATGTATCCATGGTCTTCCCAATAACATGTTATAACTGGCGGAGATATCCAGGACCTGAAAGGAAATATCAAAAGTACACGGCCCTATCTCCACGGGCAACTCTATTTCTCCCAATGTATCCTTCCGGGATCCATCGAAGGCTCGCACCACCACGTGACTGGCCCGCAAGCGCTTGGGATTAATGTTCATTTTCCTCAGTGTACTGAGGGGACAAATATTCAGTGCTGATCCCCCATCAATCAGCACCCCATTCATGACATACCCTGATGAGATCACTGCGATGTGCAGCGGTCTCCGATGCCCCCTTCCCTCTTTCGGGATATCATCATCTGTGAATGATAGCACATTGTTCTCTAGCAGATGGTCCACTAGGCGGCCGAAACTTTCTTGGCTAATTGTCTTGGGAATGTGAGCCTCCCCCAGGATTTTGGCCAAGATTCTGCAGTGGTCGCTGGACGATAACACCAAATCCATGATCGACGTTAGAGTCGATTCCTCGCTCACCGTCCTGATCCCCCTTACTTCCGGATGGTCCATCCTTTCCAAGAACTCCACAGCTTTTTCCTCGGATATCCTCTCGTTCTCTTTTCTCTTACTCTTGAGGACTCTTCCTGGAAGGTACAAGGGATTCCCCTTTGATGTTATGGAAGCACAACTGGCCGCCTCCTCTAATACACCCCCGTAGTTCCACGGCACTGTTTTTAGATTGTAAACAGGGATCTGTGGTCTTGCTGCGATGATGAGAGGTTTTGGAGCCGCTAACTTGATAGGCCCCCCTGTGATACTCCGGCTTGCACCCGTCAACCTAACCGGTGCCCCTTGCATATTCTCCTGAGTACCCGTCATGCCAACCATCTCATCAATCCTTGTCATATAATTTCGCCTTGGCGGTCCTTCGGTTTCGATGGCTTCTACCATATTGACCCCTCCCCCATCATGCTTCGGTAGGGGATTAATTTTAACATTTGGCGGCTCGGGCTGCTCCACCACGATTTCCCCGCTATCAATCAGGTTTTGAATTATGTGTTTCAGCGTCCAACATTCCTGAGTGTCATGACCCGGGGAACCCGAATGATATGCACACTTTTTACTGGGGTCAAATTTTCTTCCCTTCGGGTCACATGGAGGTGCCAAATCGACAATCTTCCTCTGTGATATCAATATTGCCAAAATCTGCTCAAGAGGATCCCCAAGCGGGGTGAATACCCGCCTCTGTGTGGTCTCAAACCTCCTTCGTCCGTCCGTTCTGGGATTATCAAAATTGGGTTGCCGGGGCGGCACAAATCTCTGTATTTGTACAGGAGGGCTATTCTCCACTTTCCTGGATGATCCCTGCAGCACGAGAGAGACATCTTCCTCTTTTCGCTTTTGGGGCCTGCGGGAAGTACTGCCATAATTCCCACTTTGGATTTGTTCCGCAGCCGTTTCAAGAGCTGTGAAGTCCCGGATTTTGCCAGATTTCAACCCCATATCCACCATTTCTCCGTGTTTTATCATCTCGGCGAAAGGTCTTCCAATCCCTGATATGACCCGCTCATAATAAGGTGCTTCCTGTATATCCACAAAGGTCATCACCATCTCCGACTCACTCATTGGAGGATTCACTTGTGCGGCCATAACCCTCCATCGTTGGGCATAGTCCCTGAAGGTTTCCCTTGGTTGCTTCTTGATTTTTGTCATTTGATATCTATCAGGGGCCATCTGTACCTGAAAGCTATACTGTGTCAGAAAGGTATGGGCCAGCTCCTCCCAATTATGAATCCGGGCATTATCGAGACGGGCATACCAGATCCTCGCCTCCCCCGTCAAGCTTTTCTGGAATAATTGCATCCTTAATCCTTCGTCTTCCGCATAGGACCCTAGTTCTCCAATATATATTTTCAGGTGAGTGTAAGGATCCCCTTTCCCATTGTATTTCTCGAATTCGGGGATCTTAAATTTCTCTGGATATCTGGCTCCGGGGAAGACACACAAATCTGCATAATTAACCCTACCCAGGGAGCCTATGCCTTTTAGAGATTGGATGGTCTCCTCCATCTGCTTCATTTTCCTGCGAAGGTCATCAGTATCTCCCTCCTCTGGAATCGTGATTACTGTTTTGTTGAGGGCAGGAACGACCTTTGGGAGGACCGGCTCGTCCTTAAGCTGATGCTGGTTATTTTTAAACAGGATTGCATCATCTTTAGGAGGATTCTGGTCACCCCCTGGCGGTGGTACATTATGCGGTCCCTGGTTTGACGGATCCTGTCTGATTAACAACTGCTCTTTTAGCATTGTGGCCATCTCCATCATCTGCTTCCTAAAGTCATCAAACTCTTCCCGAGATACAGAACTAAGATTGGGGAGATCAGCCATTTCAGAGGTAGAGACTTGGGCCTTTTTAGACTGCAAACGCGTTTGAGGAGCAATCCTACAGGGGAAAACGGTTTAAAGTTTAGCCTAGGGAAATGAGAGATGTGGATGCATGCTCAAACTGTTACTTTTGTGTTTTTAGGGTCTTTTAATCTTTCCCTGCAAAACCAAAATGTTAGCAGTCTTTTATTGCAATAATCAATGCTAGACGTGAATTTAGGAAGTTTTCCCAGCTGTTCCCTGCAAACATAGAGGTCAGTACCTTCTTTTAGCAACAGGGGATGTAAATGATATTGCATTGGATCATGACATTTAATACGCGTAAACGTAAAAGGGCATGAAGAGACTTTTCCTGCGTTGGGTTAATCTGAGGCTGACCTATCCTAGGGTTACTCTCACGGGCTTTTCGGCATGAAGGTTCCCAAATCTTCGCAATCTACTCGTTTGAGCCCTTTCGATTGGAGTGGATTTGAGTGGTGCGTTTCCTGAGCCATCTCCGGGGAGCAGCCCCTTCGAGTCCAGTAATAAGCAACCGACAGGTTCGCCTCAGGAGGAGGTACTCTCTCAACATACATTCACATTCATCGTCCTCACCGCATGCAAATGATTACTTTGAAGTAAAGAGAAACCCATTCAAACATTCATTCATTGGACAACAACACACATTTGCACAACAATAAAAGACGTCAAAATGTCATACGCACATACACAATTATAAATTTTAAAGGATAGGATAGCATCAAGATTCGAATGCGGCTTAAGCCCTCTAATCTCCCCAGCGGAGTCGCCAGCTGTCGACGCCGGGAGGAATCGCTTAACGCGGGGGTTGTAACCCTTTTCCGATTTTTAGCCTTTTTGTTAGATGACTTTTTGGAAAAGGTCGGCATTAATGTCGACGGGGTTTTTAAAGATTGTTTTTATGATGAGCCAATTTAACTAGAGTCGCCAGTTGGTATATTTGAAATGGATGTACCAACTCATCCGAGTTTTCATTTTTTATAAATCGCTGGCTCATATGTGACTCCGAATTAATTGGTCTGCGAATCGAGATTCATAAAGTTCGGGGGCTTGCTTAAGTGAGGGGAAGGTGTTAGGCACCCCTCGACTTCCATGAAGCACGGTTACCGCAATCTTGGTGCTTTCCTATCCTTTAATTCATGAAATGTGTGTGTGCGCGTGTGTGTGTGTGTGCCTATGTAAATGTTGTGATGAGTTTGCATAAAAGAATCATTTGGATTATTAAGGAAAATTGTGTTTTTCTTTTGAGAATGCCTTAGAATGTCCATCGGCTTAAACGAGAAAGCTTTGCGAGAAAGGGTTGATTTTAGTTGGCAAAACTATGAGATTTTCCTTAGGTGTCGTTGTGGCAAAACAAGAGTTTTAAACCTTCGTAAAAATAGGAATCGAAATCTATACATTGCCTTCATAAAATGATGGGCAACTTTTAGGATATCTTTCACCCTACGCACCAAGATTTAATAAAACGTTGTTTTATTTTTATAAAATCATTTTTGTGACGTTTGAAAACGACTTTCTTTAGCCTTCTCGTTTAATAGAAACCGACATTCATTAACACCTCCAATTTTTTAGCTACGTGATGCTAACCTCCTAGTTTGCTTGATTTTAAGGAAAAACCTTCCTCGTTTAATCTTTGAAATCATTTTTCGTATCACAAAATCCAATCAAGCATAAACACGTGTCGGGGCTATTCATGGGCATGTAAGCCATCAAAATAACCCCAAACGCCCACAATCACAAGTTTCACTATTTCGGGGCCTTAAACACGATTATCGCCTTGGCGTCGTTTTAAGGCCCGACGATTACATATTTACAATAACGGATACATCCACCCGATTACATACATTCAAAAATGTCCATCATCGGATTTGGACCACGGGGTCGCATTCCTAGGCTCACATCCGAACTTGTTGCACAACCGCCAAACGGATATAACGAAAATAAACAACAACGGGATGCCTAACACTCTAGGATATCTTACAATGACGATCGAAATACACTATGAATGATACCATACCATAATAGCTAAGATTTGCACCAAACGGATATCATCGGGCTATTAGGGGGAATTTCATTCCGATGAGACCCTCACTAATAGTCCCTAACCCATGGGTTTCACAATAACATATGAGAAAAAAACTACATTCAAGGTAATTCGGATGACCAAAAGATTAACAAAATGGTATAACAAAATGCTAAGAACAAATGGTTTTTTTCACCTTGCAATTAATCCCCACAATATGTATGAATTTGTGTATTGAGTAGAGTAGAAAATATGAGATATAATCTCACAAAATTGGTACAATTCCTCACTCTTTTCACTCTTTTCTCTCCTAATTTTTGCTGTTTTCTTGCTGTTTTTTCTTCTTCTCCCGAACTGCTGCTGCTGCTGAATCCTCTCTCTTTCTTCCTGTATGCGAACTGGCCTAATATAGCACTGCCAAGGGCAGCCGCAGATCTATCTGCGGCTGGCCGCAGATATATCTGCGGCTGGCCCTTGGTTCTCCCCCCAGCCGCGCTCGAGTCCCGTGCGCTTCGAGTCCCGTGCTGCCTCGAGTTCCGTCCTTGGCCGCGAATTGATCTGCGGCTAACTGTGCTGATTTTCTCGTTTTCCGTGCCTCGTCTCGATTTTCGTGTCGTACCGTTGGTTCCCGCTGACGGGTTTGCGCTCGGCAGTCCGGAAACCGTCGGGAAACGTGCCACGTCATCCGGGTAAGCACAGTGATCAGTAACTGACTCTCGACATTCGCTTGCTGTCGTGTCGGCTTCAATATCATCCCGTCGTGGTGGTTTTGAGGGTTCGTCCTTATGTCCACCCTTTATTCTCGTGTGTCGGGTCAATTGACGATTTTGCCCTCCTGTCAGGGTTAGTATAGGAAATGCAAAAATCGGGTGTCTACACCTCCATAACTTCTTCTATATACGTTCAAATTGGTCAATTCCAGACTCTATGGACTCCTAAGACATAGAGCTATAACATATCAAAAATTTAGAGCTAACCATTAACATTAACATGGCCAAATCTTAGGCCAAAGTATCAACTCATGTTATATTTTTGTGTTCTTGGTGTTCTTCACTCGAATCTTCACCAAATCTTCGTTTTAACTTCTTTTTACTCCATTCCAACTGGGTTAACTTTGTAACCCATGGAAGTGTAACATCATAACAACAAATAAATTAAACAAACATGAAATCATAGCTACAAGTCCTCTAAATCGTCCAAAAGTCCATGTTCTTGTTCAATAGTGCAATGTTCTTGCTCCATTAAGCCAAGGTACGAATTTGTTCTATTCTTGTTCCACTTTGATGTTATTAATAGTTTATATAATCTCTGAACAACATTTACAAACATCCAACACAAACAAAAATAACAAGAATCACAGCAAATATCATCCATGAGCTAAAAAGCTCTAAAAACCTTCAAAACTCGAAAATCTTCACAAAATCAAATGAAATCAGTTTTAGTTGATTGTTTACCTCTAAAAATCTCTTCTAGAGGTTAAGAAGCTGCTAGGCTTTGCTTTGAGTTCTTGTTCCTTGCTTTGGCTTACTTCTTTTCTTCACCTGTGCACCACCTCTCTCTCCCTCTAGACTTCTTCTTCTTCCTTCCTTCTTCCTTCTTCCTTCTCTCTGCACTCTCACTCTAACTGCAACTCTCCCTCACTCTCCCTACCTGCTGATGGGCTAACTTGGAATGGAAGAGTAAGGGAAGTGGTGTGGGAGGAAATGAAATGAAAGAGGAGAAGTGGAGGAGTAATTTAGGGAAGGAAATGGGTTTGTGGCTCAAGGAGGCCAAAAATTCAAAGCTTGCCGGCAACCTCCCTTCTCTCTCATTTTCCTAGCATCTGATTGGTTGATGAGTTTTGGTTGGTTCCCTCTTAGAGTAACAAGCCAAAATAAATACCCAAATACACAAAAATATATCCGAAAACTCCCACTTTTGTACCAAAACTGGTAAATAACTCCACCCAAAATTAAAATGGGTTCTCCCATAAATTATTGAGACGCATAAACTAATTACGGGATTTATCCATTTATTTGGAACACCCATATAATACTTTTCGGATACGGATAAAATCACGTATCAGCTCAAATAAAATTTTTGACACTTGGAAAAATTATTCCTTCGCGTACACGTCTTAACAAAATTAATAGAAATCGAAAAAGATGTAAAAATATTTGGGCGTGAATAGTGCCTCGAAAAATGTGCCCGTAAATAGTGATTTTGCGATTCTTCGCGAAATTAATAATTCACTCCTACGGTTCAAAAACGCATAAAACTTCATACGTTGACATCATCCAGGTTATAAAATAACCTTAAAACACGTCACATAAAAAATAATATCTAATCCATCTAATAATATTAATATACCCAAATTACAAGGGTATTCACGATTCGCGATCGCTGTTCTTCACGATTAACTCCCCATAAACATATACATCATCGCACATATATCTCGCCCATAATTCGGGTTAGCGTTTTTACAACAAATAACTCGTTCAATATTATTATCCATCAACTATTTATTTAATCTAATAAATAGTACTCTAGCGATATTTCTCGAAACCGCCAAATTAACTTATACGAACACTTTCATACCTACTAATCATCGCCTACACATAATCAAGGTCATAATATAACCTTTAAACGCTTAACACATAATATTATTAATAAAAGTCTATTTTATTCAATAATATCTATAAGCTCGAATTACCAAGCTACCCACGGCTCACGATCGTTACAATTATTAACTAGTAACTCATTCATTTTGAATCTATGTATATATTTCACATTTATATATATACATATTAAGCTCACCAAATACATTACATAAATATATGTAACACATATATATATATATATTCAAACTCGAATCATAATAATAATTATTCTATATTAAATTCTCATTATAATTATTCTCAAAAATTCGGCTTGTCACATCCTTCCCTCCTTATAAGGATTCCGTCCTCGGAATCGCAAATATCAAACCTCTATTACTCGGTTTGTGTAAACCTTCTTCCAAAATTTTATCGTTGAATTATTTCAACGCATTACTATATCATAGGGTTTTACATCGCCTATTTAATCCACTTCCTTAACAAATTCTTGTAGGTTTTATTCTATAACCTTTATCACCTCAATTATACTCTGAGTATTATCCTTTCTTTAATCCATCAATTCCCATTTCTAAGGATCATTGTATGTCATAATCATCATAATAATTTAATATCATTATTTACTAACTCATAAACATTCAGGATATTACATTCACCCTTTCTTCTAAGAATTTCGTCCTCGAAATTACAGCTGAATCATATTTGCTCATTCTACTCATCATTCTCTCTGACAATTTCACTTCTTCTTTTTCGAATTTCATCCGCTTCTTCTAGGAAATATTAGTCTCATAATTGCTATCATGCTCATATCATTCATTCATACAGACTTTCAGCAAAGCTTTACGCTTTCCTCTTTCAAGGATTCATTTAGAATCGTCGCATTCTACGACTACTTCTTTCTAGGGAAAATTACCCTTTTCACATTCAGTTTCCAGAATAATGAAACATCTTTCAGGAGTCTTCAACAATTGTTCGATAATTGTGAAGCGGTATGAATCATTAAGTGACCACCATAGCACTTACCTCTTATATGAATTACCAATATTGGATGCTGAGCGGTCATTAAGGACCAAGAACACATACTAGAATCACCAGAAATGCATCTGATAACCCAATAGACTAGAATCACCAGAAATTCATCTGATAACCCAACATACTAGAATCACCAGAAATTCATCTGATAACCCAACATACTAATATAATAGGTGATTAACCTATTGTACCCGAGGTCATGCATAACCCCTTTTACATACTGTTCGCGCGCGTGTCGGTTTCCCGACATACATACTGTTTCCCCTGCTATGAGGGTTGTTCATCTCAGCAGATATAAAAGCCCGCACCAAAATAATTTGGTTTTGAAAACATTCTCAAAGAATTCTCGAATTCATAAACATATTTCAACATTTGTCTAGCCGAATCAAATAGCTTAGACTCACATCAATGGTTCGGACATCAATCAAAATATTTTAGCCAACTCAATTGGCATACTTTATCATACTTTATAGAAAACAAAAATCATTTTATGACGTCATAATACTGCATTGTTGCAACAGTGTGTTAGGATTCCGTCATTTTATGACTTTGTCATACTACATCATAACATAGTGGGTTGATGATCCTATGATCACATCCAACACTAAGTTAATCTGCATTGATGACTCCATCATCTATCATTCTACATCAAGTTCCATGATGCATTGATGACTGTTTAGAAATACATTTTGATATTTTTAAATTATTTTGCCTAGCTGGAGCAATTAGCATAGGCATATGAATAATGGTACTTTTAAAAATCCTTAGTCCAGAAATCTAGCCCCACCTATTTTTCAAAGACACAAAAATGCAAATATCAGCACGAAGTCAATAAATTTCGAAATCTAGCATAGTTAGAAGATTTGGAATATCCATGTCTCCTCATTAACTTCAATTTCTCTTCAATGCATCATTACTTAATAATTCTATCTATTTCTATCATCACCAATGCTCATCATTTTGAGAATTCACAATTCTCGCTCTACAACCTTTCTATACCCCAATATAGTTCATTAACTTACCACACATTATGAGTTCAGGAACTTGCCACAATAATATGAGTTTAGGAACTTGTCCTAGAAATACGTAGTCCAAGAACAAATCAAGGACTGCCCATACGTTAAGGGGCTCAAAACATACTATATGATTATGAGTCGCAAACTTACCATAAGTATGAGTTTCAAGAACTCGCACCTAATCTTATTATTCTCTAACCATCATATATAGATATGAGAAAAGAATCACCTTCTCGTCATACGTACATCGATAACGCGATACCAACATTTCAACGATTATTAATGTGACAAGCTGAGTAGTCGTTAAACCAAGCACAAAACCCCTGCCCATACAAAAGCTTGTACACTCAGCTATCATTCGAGTCCTCAATTGAAATCCCACAAAATTCTAGTCTTCTCATTGCTCAATACGAATTTTCTTTGATCCGTATTTATCATCTCTAACTCTTCTTGGGTTTCCATCGTAATATTTCATAGTACCTTCACTTTATAGCGTCAGCTATAACTTTCTAATCATTCAACAGTCTATTTGTCATTTCATAACGCAATCGGATCACGTTGTAATCTTATTCTACAATCGTTTTGCATTACGATCTTTCGTACCGTATGATCGTTTCATCCTACGATCTTCTTTACTCTTCTCTTCAATCGTATTATATGATTTTTATGCCTTTACGCCTTATAAACCTCGTCTATTTATTAATATTTGTCATCTTTATTACTGGAGTTAGGTAACTCCAAATCCTCAAATTCTTTTATAACTCTTCAAGATTCTTTTTTGAATCTCCTCATATATATCTTAATTCCTTCTTTAGGAATTTTTTTTTATTCCTCATCGGTCAAACTCTATCCGATTTTATTCTTTATCATTATCACCTTTCTACCCTCAGGTTATAGCCTATGGTTCTCTTACCTAAGGTTTATAACCTATAGCTCTGATAACAACCTGTGACGCCCCCAAATCCGGATTACCTTATCCACGAATTTGGTGCATCACTGTGCCACACATATATCAATCAAACAATAACTTAATGCGAAATAATAACATATTTACATTGATATAATATAAATATTGTCGTCCCAAGCCTCGGAACCATAACTAAAACATCATTTAATAATCATTACCAATTTAATACTACTCCTACTGTATATATAACAGTCCACATCAATACAAGCCTTAACAATTATTACCTCAAACTCTTCTCAATCTCAGGTTTCGTGACATTTAGTCAAACACTTATGATCAGGGTTAAAATAAATACCATTGATCATTACACAAAACTCCTATATGAACGCAAGCTTCAGATCCCGATTTTATCCAATCCCTGAATATTAGCAAGGTTATTCAATAACTAAATAATCCTTATAAAAGTGTCCTTCATACATCATCGTCATTCTTGTAGTTTACTAAAATAGGTAACTAACATAGTCACGTCTTAACTATTATAAAGGATAACCTTCATCTTTAACTTAAGATTTAAATAGTCAAATTAACATATATCCTATACCGTCATCACAGCTAAATAATTACAATAAGGAATATTTAGCAACCTTCCTGTTTTCATGCGCCTCTATTCTTTATCATCATGATATCAAGATAATTGCATTGCATCGTAAATCTGTAAAAGTTTTATTTTGCAAGAATGAGCACGACGGCTCAGCAAGAACTAACAGTTTTCACATTTCATGCTTGACGTAACACATAAGTTTGCATTTTATCCATGCATCATGATTTTCATACTATGCATCTTACTCATGCATTATAAATCTTATGCAATTTAATAATATATATGCATCATGCATCTCATAGCATACCTCATGCATCTCACATTGTATGTTTACAATACTTCAAGTTCCACATAGAAAAATATAGTTACATAATTGCACATTGTGCAGACTTTAATCATTCTCGCAAATTATTCACACAACAGTAGAAGATTTAGCAATCCATTCGTGTACATCAATAAATTTAAACAAGTTAACAAGTTAATGAAAGAACTTGCCTTTAAGCGTTCCTTGCCAAGTTATGATGGCTCGTCCTTCAAATATCCTACACAATTTGTTTAACAATAAAATACCAATTAGCCAATAAAAAGGCTTCATATAATGGTTTATATTATAATCCCACTCCATATCTTATAATGTTCATTTTGTTTAAATCGAAACACTATTTAAGTTCTCTAATACTTTACGCGGCGTTTCGACGTTTACACGTCACACGCCTAATTCGCCTCGTTTGCATATGCTTAGCATGCTCATACATTGGGTTATAACACACTATCATGCTTCATTAATAATAAAAACAAAATATTAAACAAAGTTATACACACTTGTTACGGCGTTACGATGTTTGCACGTCCGTACGCCACATTTGTCTATTCGAACGCCCAAATGACACGCGATTGCGTACGCTTAGCACGTCCATTCGAATTTGTCTAATACCTAATGGTTAATGTTAAGTATCATTATAAATCATAATAATCATGTTTTAGAACTTAGATCATCATAACATAGCGTTGAAAACATTACACATTGCACACGTGCATTTCCAACGCCCTCCGATTGTCTCCAATCGCACAATAGTTCTAGAGATGGTCAATTTTAGAATTGGTCCAAGTAGTAAATTTCAATTCTAATTAATGCAGTTTTAGGTCTATCTCTAAGCTTTCTGGATCATCTTGAATCGCCTTAATCCGAGTTCGTATGGGAAAGTTATGGTCATTTTACTAACAAGTGTTCATGTTAAAATTTTGAATTCAGGCAGTCGACGGGGCCTCCGTGAGAATCACAGAGGCTGCGTCACAAGGGTAGCAAGGCCTCCGTGAAAACCACGGAGGTTGTGCCAGTGACCAGCGAGCTCAACAAGGCCTTTGTGAAATCACGGAGGCTGTGCCAATGCCCAGAATTTGCAGATTTGCCTCCTTCGTGTAATCCGACCTTTCTTCAGTCCAACCTCCATAACTTCTTCTATACACATTCAAATTGGTCCATTCCAGACTCTACGGACTCTTAAGACATAGATCTATAACATATCAAAAATTTATAGATAACCATTAACATTAACATGTCCAAATCTTAGGCCAAAGTATCAACTCATGCTATATTTATTTTCGTGTTCTTGATGTTCTTGGTGTTCTTCACTCGAATCTTCACCAAATCTTCGTTTTAACTTCTTTTTACTCCATTCCAACTGGGTTAACTTTGTAACCCATGGAAGTACAATATCATACTAACAAATAAATTAAACAAACATGAAATCATAGCTACAAGTCCTCTAAATCATCCAAAAGTCCATGTTCTTGTTCAATAGTTCAATGTTCTTGCTCCAGTAAGCCAAGGTACAGATTTGTTCTATTCTTGTTCCACTTTGATGTTATTAATGGCTTATATAACCTCTTAACAACATTTATAAATATCTAACACAAACAAAAACAACAAGAATCGCAGCAAAGATCATCCATGAGCTAAATAGCTTCAAAAACCTTCAAAACTCGAAAATCTTCACAAAATCAAATGAAATTAGTTTTGGTTGATTGTTTACTTCTACAAATCTCTTCTAGAGGTTAAAAAGGCTGCTAAGCTTTGCTTTGAGTTCTTGTTCCTTGCTTTGGCTTCCTTCTCTTCTTCACCCGTGCGCCACCTCTCTCTCTCTAGACTTATTCTTCTTCCTTCCTTCTTCCTTCTTCCTTCTCTCTGCACTCTCTCTCTAACTACAGCTCTCCCTCACTCTCTCTACCTGCTGATGGGTTAACTTGGAATGGAAGAGTAAGGGAAGTGGCATGGGAGGAGATGAAATGAAAGAGAAGTGGAGGAGTAATTTAGGGAAGGAAATGGGTTTGTGGCTCAAGGAGGCCAAAAATTCAAAGCTTGCCGGCAACCTCCCTTCTCTCTCCTCATTTTCTTAGCATCTGATTGGTTGATAGGTTTTGGTTGGTTCCCTCTTGGAATAACAAGCCAAAATAAATACCCAAATACACAAAAATATATCCGAAAACTCTCACTTTTGTACCAAAACTGGTAAATAACTGCATCCAAAATTAAAATGGGTTCTCCCATAAATTATTAGGACGCATAAAACTAATTATTACGGGATTTGTCTATTTATTTGGAACAGCCATATAATACTTTTCGGATACAGATAAAATCACGTATCAGCTCAAATAAAATTTCTGACATTTAGAAAAATTATTCCTTCGCGTACACGTCTTAACAAAATTAATAGAAATCGAAAAAGACGTAAAAATATTTGGGCGTGAATAGTGCCTCATAAAACGTGCCCGCAAATAGTGATTTTGCGATTCTTCGCGAAATTAATAATTCACTCCTACGGTTCAAAAACGCATAAAAGTTCATACGTTAACATCATCCAGGTTATAAAATAACCTTAAAACACGTCACATAAAAAATAATATCTAATCCATTTAATAATATTAATAAACCCAAATTACAAGGGTATTCACGATTCGCGATCGCTGCTCTCCACGATTAACTCCCTATAATCATATACATCATCGCACATATATCTCACCCATAATTCGGGTTAGCGTTTTTACAACAAATAACTCGTTCAATATTATTATCCATCAACTATTTATTTAATCCAATAAATAGTACTCTAGCGATATGTCTCGAAACCGCCAAATTAACTTATACGAACACTTTCATAACTACTAATCATCGCCTACACATAATCTAGGTCATAATATAATCTTTAAACGGTTAACGCATAATATTATTAATAAAAGTCTATTTTATTTAATAATATCCATAAGCTCGAATTACCAAGCTACCCACGGCTCGCGATCGTTACAATTATTAACTACTAACTCATTCATTCTGAATCTATGTATATATTTCACATTTATATATATACATATTAAGCTCACCAAATAAATTACATAAATATATATAACACATATATATTCAAACTCGAATCATAATAAGAATTATTCTATATTAAATTTTCATTATAATTATTCTCGAAAATTCGGGTGGTCACATCTTTCCCTCCTTATAAGGATTCCGTCCTCGGAATCACAAATATCAAACCTCTATTACTCGGTTTGCATAAACTTTCTTCCAAAATTTTGTCGTTGAATTATCTCAACGCATTACTATATCATAGGGTTTTATATCGCCTATTTAATCCACTTCCTTAACAAATTCTTGCAGGTTTTATTCTATAACCTTTATCAACTCAATTATACTCTGAGTATTATCCTTTCTTTAATCCATCAATTCCCATTTCTAAGGATCATTGTATGTCACAATTATCATAATAATTTAATATCATTATTTACTAACTCATAAACATTCAGGATATTACAGCTGCAGCGCCAAGGCCGTGTTTTTGGCCGGGTCGGTGAGACCGGATCGGTTCGGGTCGGGTCGTGCAGTTGAAGTATTAAACAATTTTGATTTAATTTAAAATTGTTATTTAAGTAATGTTGATTAATAATTAGTAATTATTATTTAATTAATATTAAGTAATAATTAGGTATAAATGCAGTTAGATTAATTATTTATTATTTTGATTAATATTAAATAATAAGTGTGGATAACTAATTAGACATTGTTTAATTAATGTTAAATTAGGATAATTAGTTGATTAATTATTCGATTATTATTTGATAATCACTAAGCAAATGAGGTTAAGAATGAAACTGTTTATTATTAGTTTTGAATAACTAATAAATCCAATTAGTTATTTGTTAGTTAATCATATTTTATTAAGCCTTAAAATGCTTAATTATATATCAAGTATCAACCAAAATAGTGTTGTCCTAAGGCAAAAATTGATTGACCTGGTTACAACTTACGTTTGGTTTCTGGGCTATGTTTGGGTAGTCGTAGTGGCAATCAGTGTGCTTTAATGGTGTTACATCTGTTTTGAATCTAGTCTTTATGTGACTAATTGTTATACGAATATGTACTTAATTGTGTAGGATTTTAAGGGGCGTGTGTTATTATATTGTAGCAGACGCACCAGGCAAGTTTCCTAACGCTTGTCTAACCCTTGTTTTGGTCAAGTTTTCCTGTTCTAACTCAAAATATTTATTAAGCAAGTTTTTCCTAACCTTGCTCGAGTTAATTATTTAAGCTTGAACTTTACTTCCAAGCATGCTCTAAGTGGTTTAATTTCTTTATGATTATTCCACATTGATATTATTGTGATTCGCACTTGGTGCAATTTAGCTCGTACATCCTTTGACTAGACATAAGCATATTTAATAAAAACTTTCCAAGCCATTTGAAGGTGCAGATTCTTGGACTAATATGAACACCCCAAAAATATAGGGGAGTACCCCACGTATCTAAATGTAAGATACAAGAACAGAAATTAAATATTATGCATACACATAGGGTACTAAAGGCTGATCCCCTCGAGTACTTATTTCTGAGCCAGTAACCAAAGGGTCAATTAGCTATTGATTCCATTGGAAGTGTATTATTCATGGTCTACATTGAGTATCGTTTATTTTAAAAGCAATTATTATTCTTGCTTTCATTATTCTCTTCGTTGAATCATTTCCAGATATTCCTTTCATTCATGATATATATCGTTTCTTGCTGCTATTTAAACTTGCTGAGCAAACTAGTTGTTCACCCTTGTTATATCATGAACCCTATTGCAGTTAAGCCCGAGACCTCAGGCAAAGACTAGGGCAAGGAAAAGATGAAGTGATAGACTTCAAGTAGCTGACTTTTATGCTTAATTTAAAGTTATTATCAATGTAATTTGAACCCTGATTTAATATTTAGGGTATGTATTGATTTATGTATTAAGGTTATTGAGTCTTGGGACGAAAACACCTTTTGAATGAACGACATACGATTATTTTATTCCGCATTTAGTTCGGTATATTGTTTTGTGATGAATGATTGTGTTGGATCGTGATGACCAAGTCTGGGTGTTTGAGACCCGAATTTAGGGGCGTCACATGTTGGTATCAAAGCTGTAGGTTAATAACGTTAGGATTGCGAAACTGTTGGTCGATTTCGCAACCGATAAATACGCGCAAGTATACGCGGTCAACAAGTAATAAAGTGATAAGAGAGTTGTCGAACCCACAGGGAATTGTTCTAGTGTATCCCAAGTACCAACTATATATCGTCTCGATTTTATTTAGACAATTGATGATTTGAATTTGTTGTTGTTTTGTAATAATAAGGGATATGGAAAGCGTTAAAATAATGAAATCTAATGTTAACAAGTCTAAGATTGCAATTTCCCCCAACACTTCATTTGAATATCCTAACTCTCTCATTTGAATTAATTAACAACATAGAGTTGCCAACCGAGAAATCAAAGCTACTTATAAGCCTCTGTCGATGGTCAAATTCGAATCTTCCTAATGCGGCATGTAGGTATATGTCTATCCTACACACTATCAAGAGACTAATTTCAAGAACAATAACAAGACACGTGTCACTAAATCTCATTTACCGTCCCTTCAATTACCAACTTTCACATAGGAAGTCATTAAGAGTAGATTCTCCATTGGTTGCACACGGTATCTAGGTATATATCTATCCTAAAGACTATCAAGTTACCTATCATTGAGGATAATCAACAAGACACACGTCACTTAATCTCAATTAATAACCCACAACAATCTTTAACTTTCGCATGATATCATAACAAGGTCTAAACACTATAATCCGTTCGTAAAGTTCATATAGGTTCTCACGGTAATTACTAGCTAGGCAATTAAGATATGAAGCATAAATTATGATATACAATTCACAAATGAGTAATTAATAGCAAAGAGAGAGAAGTCAATTCAAACTATGTGTTGGGTTCCATTGAAATCTTAGAATACAAGCTTTAGTTCATGGTAGCTAGGCAAAACATCAAACACATGGTGTTCATCATAAAATAGAATTACAAATTCAAAGGAAAGTAAGAGATGATAAAACCCATTTAGAAGATAATCATGTGTTGCTTGCTTGGTTGATGTCAATCTCTAGCTTTTCCTCTTCATTTGGCATCGTTTCTCTTTTAGCTCCTAAGCTTGTTGCTGGAAATTTCCTTGAATTGCAGCTCTTAAGCTCTTCTTGATGAAGTATGTGCAGCCTTCCAAGGTCTAGATATGCCTTGACAACCCTTTCCTTCTTGGTTCTTTGGCTTGTGCTAAGTTTTTCCTTGTATTGCAGCACTTTTGCTCTCTATTTTGATGTTTTAGTCTAGCCTCCCAATCCCTAGATATCTGATATGAAGCTTAAAAGAGATTATATATAGCCTCCATCAATAAACCCTAGCAAAAATCGGACAAAATGGAGCTCAGATTGCACTAAAACTGTGTCAGATCGCACTCAGCACGGCGTTGGCGCGCCCGCACGCCAGCGCGCGCGCGCCCAGCGCCTGGGCCGCACGCTGGCCGCACGCCCAACGCCGCACGCCCAGCGCCGCGCGCAACCCGCAACGCCAGCGCGCGCGCCCGCGCCCAGCGCCTGGGCCGCACGCTGGCCGCACGCCCACGCCCGCACGCCCGCGCCGCGCGCCCGCACGCTAGCGCGCGCGCGCCCGCGCCCAGCGCCTGGGCCGCACGCTGGCTGCACGCCCACGCCCGCTGCCGAGGCCCCGCGCGCGCCCAACGCCGCACGCCCACGCTGCGCGCCCGCACGCCGCGCCCATGCTCCCGCGCCCAGCGCCCAGCGCCCACCGCACACGCCCGCACGCCCAGCGCGCCAACACGCCCGCACGCCCAGGATAGGGATAGAGCCTGTCATAGGCGGAGTGTTGAGATTCGACAGTCAGGACAGGGATGATGAGTCCGAGGAGGACCCAGCTGATATAGAGATGGGTGGAGCTACTACAGAGGTACCCGAGGAGGGATCTCCGGTGTTGCACACCTTTTAGGATGACTTGCTCGGGGATTATGCCGATCACATAATAGAGCAGGATCAGACTATCAAGTAGCAGAATGCTCGTATTGCACACCTAGAAGAGGAGAATTCTGTCCATCAGGAGATGGAAGATCAGTACAAGGCAGAGGTGTACTCGCTACAGTTCCAGATAGCTGAGCTGAAAGCTCAGATTTAGCAGTTAGAGAGTGCTACACCCCAGTTAGATCCCACAGTGCAACAGTTGGTGTTGCAAAATAGTCAGTTGAGGCAGGCATTAGAGCAGGCAGATGTCAAGGAGGTGGAGCTGCAGACAGGTCTACAGGCTGTTAGGGCTGAGCGAGACTTGGAGCAGGTAGAAAGAATTCAGATGTAGGAGTTCTGGGTTTGCGCAGCCATGAGAGTGGATGTGCTTGAGGGAGAGATTCGAGATGGATCCACCAGGATCGATACCTTGGAGTATGCCTTATATTTGACAGTGGCCAGACTGCAGGATCGAGTTAGGAGATACCCTCGGGAGGAGGGCAGTAGTCGGCGCATGATCAGACGCCGAGTGGTTGATCGGTTGGCTCGATAGGCACTTCGTCGGGCAGTCCGCCGTAGCAGACATTGACTTGTTGGTCTACTACCTTTGTATTTACTAGGTTGTGGTAGTGAGTCCCACTTTTTGTTAATAGGGACAAACTTATGATGAAAATTCGGATGCCTTGTTGTATGCTTAGAATAGTAGTTAACCCCGACTTTTGTTCTGATAGAGTGGGTAGGTAGTAGTAAATCCTCACCTCTTGTTTAATAAGAAAATAGTTAGAAGTAGGCAATTTATGCCATTGAGCATTTATACTAGTATGCCAAATGTTAGTTCAGTCTGTATTAAAACATTGATATATGAATATAGATGCAGTTCTTTCCTTTTGAATCGAATGTGTTTGTTAGATGCTTTTGCTATTAAATGTTGACTTAATCATAGTGTGAAAAGCATAATATAATAAGCAGAAGCCTAAGGTTTGTTCTTTAGCAGATCATAATGCCGCCAATAGGTAGACCCCGCAACCAACGTGTCGTTGAGTCAGAAAGTGAGGTTGGAGATCAACCTAACCCAATGAGAATATTTGCTGAACTGCTAACCGAGGCTATGCAGGCTAGACCCCCACCAGCACCCCAGCCAGTGCATCACTTGGCCAACTTTAAGGATTTCATACTAGTTGGACCACCTGAGTTCAAGGGAACTCTCGACCCCATAGAAGCACAAACTTGGATCGAGGAGATGGAGAAAGTCTTCGAGGTCACACGAGTGGCCGAGGAGTAGAAAACCGGATTTGCCACCTTAATGATGAAGGGTGAAGCTAATTATTGGTGGAAAGCCAATAAGGGGTGAGTAGGCGATGGAGTTATCCTTTGGTATAAATTCAAGGAGCTATTCTTCGAGAATTACTTCTCGGAGAATACGCAACAGGATATGGAGGTCAAGTTTCTAGAATTGAAATAAGGTGGTATGACGGTCACAGAGTACGTGGAGAAATTTAACGAGTTAGTCCGATTAGCTCCACATTAGGTGGACACAGAGGCCAGGAAGGCAAGAAGGTTCGAGCTAGGATTAAAGCCGTGGGTGCAGAAAACTGTCGTTGTGTTGAAGATTAAGAATTTCTCTGAACTGCTAGAAAGGGCTATCATTGTGGAAGGAGGAAATGAAGCCATAACACGTTATAAACAGTAAAAGAAGGCCGGTCAGGAAGGGCAAAAAGGGGGAAGTATCGGAGGCAGCAACCCTAATAAGTGTAAATGGATGGAAAGCCAATCCTCCGAAGGCAACAAGTCCTGGGGAGAGGCCAAGTCAAGTGGGAAGTGCAGGAGCTGCGGAAAGAATCACTCAGGGGAGTGTATGAAAGGAAGAAGCGTTTGTTATCGTTATGGACAACCGGGGCACCTGGGTCCTCAGTGTCCGAATAGGCAGAAGGGAGGGTGTTTCTCATGTGGAGCCCCAGACCATCAGATCAAAGATTGCCCGAAGAGGAAGGGCGATGCAGCTAGCGGCAACTGCAACAATAACAACAACAACAATTATAACAACAGGCCTAGCATTGGAGGGCCAGCTAGTCAAGCTAACAGACCAACGGCACGCACGTTCAACACGACCGTCAAGGATGCAGTAGAGTCTAAGGACGTAGTGTTAGGTATCATCCCAATCAATGATATAAATGCTTATGTGCTATTTGATTCGAGTGCTACCCACTCTTTTGTTTCTGAAGAGTTTCTAAGAAGGTTAGACTTACCTCATGAAAGGTTAGAGCACCCTATGAACATAGAAGTAGCAAACAAAGTGATTATCCCCATATGCGAGGATTTGAGCTTAGCGTGGACTTGATACCAATTTGTTTGGGGGAGTTTGATGTAATCCTTGGGATGGATTGGTTATCAAGTCACGGAGCAGTCATCGACTATGAGAAAAAATGTGTGCACCTACAGACTCTAAGTAAGTCGAAGGTGGTATTCTATGGTAGTAAATCGCTAAGACAATCTTATTGTCTGACGATGATGTAAGCAAGAAAGCTGCTTAAAAGGGGTTGCACAGGGTATTTGGCTCACGTAGTTGATACTCAACGAGTCAGGGATGAACTGAGTCAGATACCTGTCGTAAGGGAATTCGCTGATGTCTTTCCAAATGAAATTCCGGGACTGCCGTCAGATAGGGAGATAGAATTTATGATTGACTTAGTACTAGGGACGACACCGATATCCAAGGCGCCGTACCGGATGGCACCAGTAGAGATGAAAGAACTAATGGTTCAACTCCAAGAATTGTTAGATAAGGGTTATATCAGACCGAGCGTGTCCCCGTGGGGAGCGGGGAGCGCCGGTTGTGTTTGTAAAAAAGAATGATGGTTCAATGAGGCTTTGTATTGACTATCGAGAGTTGAACAAAGTTACAATTAAGAATAGGTATCTGCTGCCTAGGATTGACGATCTATTTGATCAGCTCAAGGGAGCAAAATACTTTTCAAAGATTAATTTAAAAGCGGCCTATCATCAACTAAAGGTGAGATCAGAGGATATCCCGAAGATAACATTCAGGACTCGTTATGGGCATTTCGAGTTTCTGGTAATGTCATTTGGATTAACGAATGCACCAGTTGTAACGACCCCAAATTCTAAACAATCTAACTCTCAACATCGGTCGTTCATAATACATCAATCTTCTGTTAAATTTGTCATTATTCGACGACACAATCATTGATATGTGGAATAACTTAAAACTATTCTATTACAAATTGTCCTCGTTCCCAAAACATTCAACCTTTACGTCTAAATATCTTAGAATCATGACAATATTATGATTCACTTTGTCGAACTTACTATATAAGATTACATCTCAATATACACTTTGCAACTCAACATAAATACATTTAACAAAAATCTTAATATAGTTCAAGTATTAACTTCAACTAGAACATCTAATCTTCATGCATCATTTTGATCCACGTCATTTAGGTAGCACATAACTTTACCTTGAATCCTTAACCTGCAAAAATGGTTATTTGCAAGAATGAGCTCGACAGCCCAGCAAAATCTAACAGTTTTCATACATCACGTAGCATATAATTATCATGCTCATCTTATATAACGTCAACATCTGGGTAAACATAACTTACATGTTGTACGTCACATATCAAGTAGAGATTGAATTCCATAATTCAATCAACATTCTTTACTCAATCAAGGAAGTCATATATTGACTTTAACATTTCGTACTCACAATATATGTAACACGTCATGCTCTTTACAATATAAATTTAAAGCAGTTAATCATCGAGTTAACATAACAAATAGGAACTGAAAGACTTGTCTAGCTCGTAGATTACCAATTACCATAAACAGCTTATACTTATCTGCACCTCATGTATCCTACACAATATATAATCATTTACATCATTCATTAGTCACTAGTAAGGTTTCACATAATGGTTTACACTAAGAATAATTCTTATTCCATATTGTTCGCGCATTATAGATAACTAACGCGATTAACTCTAAAACATTTCTCGCCGTCGCGTAGTTTGAAAATGTTAAAACCTTCATTATCATCCATCCTCATTAATTTATAAAAACCTCATTCTATTTCTTATAATATTCATTTCAATAGAATCAAAGCACTATTTAAGTGCATTAACACTTTACGCGGCGCTTCGATGTTTAAACGTCACACGCCTAACTTGCCTCCTTCGTACATGCTTAGCATACTCATACACTTATCTAATTCATCATTGATTAATACTAAGCATCATTATAATTCATAATGATCATGTTTTAAAACTTAGAACATCATTTTACATTGTTGGGAGCATTACGTGTGCTTACGCGTATGTCCGACAACCTCCGTTTGCTGTCAATTGCACATCAGTCTTAAAAATGACTATTTTAGGACCTGTTATAGACCTCAAATACAAAAACTTATTAAAAGGAAGTTGTAGGTCTATCTCTTATCTTTCCGAATCATCTTGAATCATCCAATTATGAGTTCGTATGAAAAAGTTATGACCATTTTACTACAGGAGGTCAAAGCAGTCCAACCCTGCACTGTGCTCGGCGCAGACTCAGCTTCTGTTTTCTGGCACGGCGCAGCTGCACTGGTTTTGCTCTTGGCACCGGTGCAGCTACGCTGATGCGCAGACTCAGCTTCTGCAGAAGACTCTACTAAGGCCAAAATCGCTTGCAACAACACTTGAGGTCCTATTTAACCAATCTTGGATGCTATAGACTTAATAAACACCAAACTAAATATGTACCAACACTTTTTAACAACTCACAAACTTCAAATTATCAAATTTAGAACTCGAGTTTCAAGTTCTTACTAGTTTTTCATATTTTAATATATTTAGCGAATCTAACTCTCACGAATTCGTTTCGCAACCAAATTGATTGATTCAACTTGCAACGTTTTCGTTTCTCAGAACACTAACATAATCCATCATCAATTATAGATTTTATACATGAATTAACCATCAATTTTAGTCTCAAAATAGACCAAAATATATATATTACTACAAAACTCAATTTCTTCTTATTTAGCATGTTCACATGGATTTGATTACTCAAAATCGCTCATATATAACATATAATCAGATTATTACAACCCAACAGCATAATTATCCATCACACAGTCAAATTGATTTTATAAGAGAACTTAGAACACAAACTAAGAACTTATAAAACTTACCTTTGATTCTTCTAAGTTTAGTTACACAATTAGGAGGGCTTGATTATCCTTCTTCTTCCTTCTTAGATTTCCAAACCTTTACTCTCAATTCATAGAGAATTTCTTCTCTCTTTTTCTCTCTTCCTCTATGTTCTGGCTTTTGCTTACTAACATCTGATGAAAAATTAACGTCACTTTTAGTGGGGAGTTACGTAAGTTAAGAAAGCCAAAGGCCACAAGGCCTTGTTTGGCATTAACTAAAAAATCCCTTTTTCCTTTATTTTAATATTCCTTCTTACTATATGATATTTTTCACACCTTAACTAATTAAATTCCAATATTTTAAATTGAATTAACTTAAACTCAATTCTTCAAGGAGTAAAATTAACCTTATCAGTATTACCATACTCAATAAATTATTTCATGACTATTCTCATACAATATTTGTTTTATTCCACAAATATCCCAATTAAAATATTTATTTTATTTAATAAATATTTTACCAGTTACAACATTCACAATAACATTACATTAACGTATTACATTTATATGTAACGCATTACTTTCTCATTTCATTAACACAATTATATATTCACATTAATTCACTATTTAAATTAAGTGAATTACTCTCATTATTTATTAAAGCTCATTTTTCAATACATAAATATATATTTCTCTTTTATATTCACACTTAACCACTTCACATCGAATTATATATTTCAAAATATATAACACATATATTTATTTATTTAAATCCAATACCTCTCATGATAAGAATTTAATTATTAAATTTTCATTTAATAATTACTTAGAATTTGGATTGTCACATCCTTCCCCCTTATAAGGATTCCGTCCTCGGAATCACCGAAACCCTCCTTACTCGATTTTCATTCAATCTCTTTCACAATTTTATAGTTGAATAACTTCAACGCATTACCTATTATAGGTTTTATAATTTCTACACCACTCATTTCTCAATAAATTCTTGTAGGTTCTAATCTTCATAATCTTTATCTCAACTCGATATTATTCCGAGTATTACATATTTTTTTAACTCATTCATTACCTTAGTGTAGGTTTTATTTCATCACCTTCACTTAGACTTAGAATACTTCGAGTATTATATATTCCTTAGCCCTTTAATGCACTCATTTCATATCATACTCGTCATTGTATTTTTTTGATCCACGTCATTTAGGTAGCACATGACTTTACATTGAATCGTTAACCAGCAAAAATGAGGCATGAAGATTAGATGTTCTAGTTGAAGTCAATACTTGAGCTATGTTAAGATTTTTGTTAAATGTATTTATGTTGACTTGCAAAGTGTATATTGAGATGTAATCTTATATAGTAAGTTCGACAAAGCGAATCATAATATTGTCATGATTCTAAGATATTTAGACGTAAAGGTTGAAAGTTTTGGGAACGAGGACAACTTGTAATAAAATAGTTTTAAGTTATTCTGCATATTAATGATTGTGTCATCGAATAATGACAAATTTAACAGAAGATTGATGTATTGTGAACGACCGATGTTGAAAGTTAGATTGTTAAAATTTTAGGGTCGTTACACCAACAACATTCATGGATATGATGAACAGAGTGTTCAAACAATACTTGGACAAGTTCGTAGTCGTATTCGTTGATGACATCTTGGTGTATTCGGAAACAAAGGAGGAGCATGCTGATCATTTTAGAATTATGTTGCAGACTCTCAAAACAGAGAAGTTGTACGCAAAGTTTTCTAAGTGTGAGTTTTGGTTGCAGAGGGTGCAGTTCCTAGGTCACGTCATTGACAAAGATGGTGTTTCGGTGGATCTAACAAAAGTGGAAGCGGTTATCAATTAGGAGCAGCCGAAGACGCTAACGGAAATCAGGAGTTTCTTGGGATTAGAGGGATACTATCGGAGATTCATCCAGGATTTTTCAAAGATAGCCTCGCCATTGACCAATCTTACCAGAAAAGTAGTTAAGTTCGTTTGGACGGAGAAATGCGAGGGGAGTTTTATGGAGCTGAAGAAGAGACTTAGCCAAGCACCGGTGTTGGCTTTACCGGACAACACTAGAGGCTTTGTAGTCTATAGCGATGCATCTTACAAAGGTCTTGGTTGTGCGTTGATGCAGCACGACAAGGTCATTGCGTACGCGTCACGTCAACTGAAGGATTATGAGAAGGGTTACCCGACTCATGACCTGGAGTTGGCCGCAGTAGTTTTCGCCTTAAAGATTTGGAGGCACTACCTATACGGAGAGAAGAGTGAGATATATACGGATCACAAAAGTCTAAAATATATCTTCACTCAGAAGGAGCTAAACATGAGGCAGCACCGATGGTTAGAATTGATCAAGGATTATGACTGTGAGATTCTGTATCATCCGGGCAAAGCAAATGTTGTGGCCGATGCCTTAAGCAGACAAGGCAGAGAAAAGTTGTTGAAGTTAACCACTCAAGAAGAGGTGGTAAGGGATTTTGAACGACTCGAGTTGGAGATCAAGTATCCGAAGGAGTCAAATGAGCAATTATGTGCATTGACAGCGAGTCCGACCTTATGGATAAAATAAAGGAGGCTCAGGAAAATGATGAAGAATGTGATGGTATAAGGAAGCGAATTTCCGAAGGGGAAGAGCTCAAGTATAAGATTGATAGCACAGGGTTGCTAAGATTTGAAGGAAGGATCTGGGTACCGTTGAATCCAGAATTAAGAGAAGAGATTCTCCAAGAAGCTCACAGTACAAGGTACTTAGTACATCCCGGTAGCACGAAGATATATCAGGATTTGCGGCCATACTTTTGATGGCCGAATATGAAGAGGGAGGTAGCAGAGTGCGTGAGCAGATGTCTAACATGCCAACAAGTTAAAGTAGAACACCAGCGACCGAGCGGACTACTGCAACCATTAGAGATCCCGAAGTGGAAGTGGGAGCACATCACCATGGACTTTGTGGTGGGTATGCCACCGACACAGAAGGGTCTAGACGCAATCTGGGTAATTGTAGATCGTTTGACCAAGTCTGCTCATTTTTTACCAATCAAGATCAGGTACAATCTGGAGCAGTTAGCAAAGCTATATATGAAAGAAATTGTATCACGACATGGAGTGCCAATGTCTATCGTGTGTGACAGAGATCCGCACTTCATGTCAAATTTCTGGAGAAGTTTACAGGACAGAATGGGAACGCAGTTAAGGTTGAGTACAACGTATCATCCTCAAACTGATGGCCAGAGCGAGCGAACGATTCAGACTCTGGAGGATATGCTCCGAGCTGTCGTGATGGACTTAAAGGGCAGTTGGGATGACCACTTGCCACTGGTAGAGTTCGCTTACAACAATAGTTATCACGCTAGTATTGGTATTCCACCATACGAAGTGCTATATGGGAGAAGGTGCCGAACACTGTTGTGTTGGGACGAAGTTAGAGAACGAAGACTGCTAGGACCTGAAATGGTGCACCAGACAGCAGATACGGTGAAGCTGATCAGGAACCGCCTGGTAGCAGCACAAGACCATCAGAAAAAGTACGCTGACTTACATCGTAAGGAGCGAGACTTCGAAGTAGGTAGTTTTGTATTCTTGAAGGTATCTTCCTGGAAAGGGAAGATTCGCTTTGGTAAGAAGGGCAAGTTAAGCCCTAGGTTCATAGGACCGTTCGAGATTTTGAAGCGAGTCGGTGAAGTGGCGTACGAGATAGCGTTACCTTCTGAGCTCGAGCACATTCACAATGTGTTCCACGTGTCAGTGTTACGACCATACAAACCAGACTACAAGCACGTTATATCCTATGAGCCAATTCAAGTCGAGAAGGACTTATCATACGAAGAGATTCTTGTCCAAATACTTGATAGGAAGGAACATAAACTAAGGAATAAGATCATTCATTCCGTTAAAGTTCTCTGGAGAAACCACACAGTTGAGGAAGCTACATGGGAACTCGAGGAGAAGATGAGGGCGAATTATCCGCAGTTATTTGAGTGATCTTATTTTACAATTTCGAGGACGGAATTTTTATAAGGGGGAGGATGTAATGACCGTGAATTTTTAAATTCCATTATTAATTAAATATAAATTTAATTTTTAATGAGTTAGTTTCGTATGATTATTTAAAATCTTGTGTATTTAATTGGTTATGTGATTATATGATTTTGCGCAACTGCTAGGATTAATTAAGGGGAGTCACTAATGGTTTAATTGAATTAATGAAGTAACCCTATGGTTTTAATGTTGAAAGAATTGATAAAGTGCCGATTAATTAAATATTCAATTTAATTGAATATAGTGTGAGAATAGATATTTAACTAATTTAAAGGGAGTCTCAATAATAGAATTATTAAATTAATGGACTACCCTAGGTTATTTAATATCTAGAAATTTATGAATAATTAGGTATTATATATTCAATTATTTTAAATATAGTAAATTAATTAATGTTACCTATTAATTAATAAGGATAATACAATTAATAATATTTAATAGTTCCGTTAGTAAATAAATAATAATTGACTAGTTAAATTTATTTAATTATCTAGTAGCATTAATGTGGGACAAGAATTATGGGACATATCCTATTTTTCCAACCGTGGTCTGCAATTTAGGAAGAGAAAGAATTTAAGATAAAATAAGTTGGGATGAATAGTAAATCTCAGCCGCGTATGGATTGTGCGCGGGATTTCTTGCCGAATTTCTGTGACTTCAGCGGCGTTGCCATCATCTTCTTCTTGTTCCCGATGGTTAACAAATTTGGGCAAAAGCTTGGCACGGTTAACAAATTGGCTATAAATTAGAACTCCCGACTTCTCCTTCAGTGGTGCTAAGGTCGTGAAATTCACTAAGAGAGAGAAATTGAGAGTTGAGGAATTGAAGGCTTGGGAGGGAAGAACAATCGGAAGGAGAGAATTAACGTGCGAATGATTCCTGGCTACATCGTTTATTACGGAAAGAAGAGAAGAACGACAACTAAGTCTAGGAGGTAACCATTTCCCTGTTATCGTGCACCTTCGTTGCGAAATATTACGAATGTTGTGCTTAATGCTTGGAATTAATTCATTAAATTAGGTGTATAAAACTTATAATTAATAGTAATATGTGGTTAATATTGGGTTATGCATGCCTGGAAATTAGTTTTAATAATTAAAATTCGAAGAAAATCGCTAAAACGAAACGGAGAAGACGATCGTCACGTCGCAGCGCCAGCAAATTTCGCCGCAGCGATGCGATAAAGGGTCTTGGCACTGCAGCGGCAACATGACACCACAGCGTCACGAATAAAGGGCTTGACGCCGCAGCGTCGGCCTTACTATAGAGCCTCACGCCGCAATGTGAAGGCTGTGTGCCAACTGGGTTGGCTCGGGCCTGACGTCATAGCGTCGGCCTCGCTTGTATGCCTGGCGCTGCAGTGCCAAGGCCGTGTTTTTGGCCAGGTCGATCAGACCGGATTGATTCGGGTCGGGCCATGCAGTTGAAGTATTAAACAATTTTGATTTAATTTAAAATTGTTATTTAAGTAATGTTGATTAATAATTAGTAATTATTATTTAATTAATATTAAGTAATAATTAGGTATAAATGCAGTTAGATTAATTATTTATTATTCTGATTAATATTAAATAATAAGTGTGGATAACTAATTAGACATTGTTTAATTAATGTTAAATTAGGATAATTAGTTGATTAATTATTCTATTATTATTTGATAATCACTAAGCAAATGAGGTTAATAGTGAACCTGTTTATTATTAGTTTTGAATAACTAATAAACCCAATTAGTTATTTGTTAGTTAATCATATTTTATTAAGTCTTAAAATTCTTAATTATATATTAAGTATCAACCAAAATAGTGTTGTCCTAAGGCGAAAATTGATTGACCTGGTTACAACTTACGTTTGGTTTCCAAGGGCTACGTCTGGGTAGTCGTAGTGGCAATCAATGTGATTTAATGATGCTACGTCTGTTTTGAATCTAGTCTTTATGTGACTAATTGTTATACGAATATGTACTTAATTGTGTAGGATTTTAAGGAGCGCGTGTTATTATATTGTAGCAGACGCACAATGCAAGTTTCCTAATGCTTGTCTAACCCTTGTGTTGGTCAAGTTTTCCTGTTCTAACTCAAAATATTTATTAAGCAAGTTTTTCCTAACTTTGCTCGAGTTAATTATTTAAGCTTGAACTTTACTTCCAAGCATTCTCTAAGTGGTTTAATTTCTTTACGATTATTCCATATTGATATTATTGTGATTCGCACTTGGTGCAATTTAGCTCGTACATCCTTTGACTTGTGCCTTTATTAAAGTTCTATATTGCATGAACTGTTCAGAGTTAAGTCTAAGCCATTGTTCGGTAGACATAAGCATATTTAATAAAAGCTTTCCAAGCCATTTGAAGGTGCGGATTCTTGGACTAATATGAAGGGGAGTACCCCACGTATCTAAATGTAAGATACAAGAACAGAAATTAAATATTATGCATACACATAGGGTACTAGAGGCTGATCCCCTCGAGTACTTATTTATGAGCCAGTAACCAAAGGGTCAATTAGCTATTGATTACATTGGAAGTGTATTGTTCATGGTCTACATTGACTATCGTTTATTTTAAAAGCAGATATTATTCTTGCTTTCATTATTCTCTTCGTTGAATCGTTTCCAGATATTCCTTTCATTCATGATATATATATATATCATTTCTTGCTGCTATTTAAACTTGTTGAGCAAACTAGTTGCTCACCCTTGTTATATCATGAACCCTATTGCAGTTAAGCCCGAGACCTCAGGCAAAGACTAGGGCAAGAAAAAGATGAAGTGATAGATTTCAAGTAGCTAACTTTTATGCTTAATTTAAAGTTATTATCAATGTAATTTGAACCTTGATTTAATATTTAGGGTATGTATTGATTTATATATTAAGGTTATTGAATCTTGGGACTAGTAACACCTTTTGAATGAACGACATACGTTTATTTTATTCCGCATTTAGTTCGGTATGTTGTTTAGTGGTGAATGATTGTGTTAGATCGTGATGACCAAGCCCAGGTGGTTGAGACCCGAATTTAGGGGCATCACAGATTTAAACAGTAGATAAGACAGAAAATGTGACAATAAAATTAGATTCATTATAAAGTGGTGTGTGATTAAACGAATACCAATATGTTGTCCCATTCTTCCTAAATAAGTTTTAGAGTAAAATGTATTTTATTACATGTGATTTACACGTTTTTACATTTAGCTACCTGTAATAAAAAAAAGTCGTCAATTAACCACTTGTGTTATAAAAAATGTTACATACTCTCACCTAAGCACTAATGTGACCTAACACCATTAACATAGTGCGTATATTGACATATTTAGTTCCTATCCATAATGTTATCAAAAAGGTTTTAGCTGATACACTTTTGTCAATAATTAATAAACTTAAGTGAATTAATTGGTGCTAAAATTATACTCCATCCATCCCACAAAAAGCGTTGTTTCTAAAAAAAAATAAAAAAATAAAAAATCGTTCTGCATAAGAAGTCTTGTTTGTTTATGATAATATAAAATGTTAAAAATTTTAAACTTTAACATCATAATTTCACTAGTTCTAGGACATTATTTCTAAACTAAACACTTTTTATAGTTAAAGATAAATATGAAAGAAAAATATATTTTTAAAATTCATCATTAAGTAATTTTATATTAATATCAATCAAAAGATGATGACTCATTTTATGGAACAAAATAATTAAAGCTTAAAGAAAGTTGGTTCATGGTTATGGCTTGTGACCCAAAATTAAAAAAAATGAATTTTTGTTTTTAACTAGCTCTTTGTTCCTCTGTGTGGTAGTGTATTTTTTTTATTATTAGGGTTTGCTTAATTTTTAATTTGTTATTTATTTTTTATATAATGATTATAATTTTTTTTAAACTTCACAAATTAACTTACTATTGCTATTAGAATGTTTACAAACCAAATTTGTTAAAATCGGGATCCCATGTAGGATCATTTTTGGTTCACGTGATCGGATCATAAAATCGGATCATAGGATCATAGGATTATATAAAAATAAAATATAAATTATTTTAATATGAGAATGTAGCTCAAATACACAACATTTACCATGATGATATTTTTTTCCTCTCTCATCTAATATTTAAATTGTCAAAGAAAATTAAAGTATCAATTCTCACATTTGATTATTACATTTTTAATAGAATTCGACCAGAACCTTCACATCAAAATAGAGTTTTATTAGATTTACAAAGTAACACCGTCGACTCCCGCCCGATGATAGCAATAGATAGTTGTAGCTATACTTAGTTTATACTGTCAATTGTAGTTAGGCTTACTGATGAGTGTGTTTTATATACACAAATTGAGTACTTTTAGCCTTGATAATTTGTAAGTCTTTAGCTATTTCGTTTGGTTTTATGTGTTTTCATCTTATTATTGTGTAATATAGTTTTGTATTACTTTTATATGTTTTTGTATGCTTTTATGTGTTTTTACTTTGTTTTGTAAGAATTGAAATAAAGGCCCCTCGAGTTGTTGCGTTTTTGGCTCGAATCTAGCATTCCCGCTGCTTGTTTCTCAATTTGACCCATGATGCAATCCGAATCTCTCAAAACTCAAAGAACGAAAGTTAGATCTTTGTCTTAGCTTTCCAGAACATCTAGAATCATCCAATTTGAAGTTCGTATGAGAGAGTTATGGTTATTTTACCATCGGATTTTGCATGAATTTTACATAGCAGCTGCTTCCAAGCCAATTTGATCCTTTCTCCGGCCATTATCTCGCCGAGCTCCAGTTATGGAAGTTGTAGAGATACTTCTTAGCTTTCCATAGTCTCCTTAATCGCCTTAATCCGAGTTCGGACGAAGAAGTTATGGCCATTTTACCAACAGACGTCGAAACTGTCTCGCGGTACAGAACACCGCCGGGGCGAGAGAGTCGCCGGGGCGACGGAATTCAGGCCAAAATCCTAGCCGGGGCGAGAAACACTTCTGTTTCAGTGATTTTTTTGGTCCAAAACTCGGGAAATGCTAGGGTTTGGGAGACCCAACTGATATAACACCAAAGTGGCGGCTGGAACTTCATTCTAACACATACCCACTCATTCTAACTCATCCTAACACCTTCTAACACAAAATCTAGAGAGAGGAAGCTACCAAATACATCAAATTAGAGGGCCAAAGTGCTAAAATCAAGCTACATCAAGAAAGGCCAAGGAGCAAAAACATCAAGGATTGCAAAATCAAGGAGGAGAAGCTAGTGTTCATCATCAACCCATCAAACATCATATGAAAATCTACAAAAGTGGTTCTATCTCTAGTTTTCTCTTCTATTTTGTAATCCAACTTTTGTAGATTTTCATATGATGTTTGATGGGTTGATGATGAACACTAGCTTCTCCTCCTTGATTTTGCAATCCTTGATATTTTTTCTCCTTGGCCTTGCTTGATGTAGCTTGATTTTAGCACTTTGGCCCTCTAATTTGATGTATTTGGTAGCTTCCTCTCTCTAGATTTTGTGTTAGAAGGTGTTAGGATGAGTTAGAATGAGTGGGTATGAGTTAGAATAAAGTTCCAACCGCCACTTTGGTGTTATATCAGTTGGGTCTCCCAAACCGTAGCATTTCCCGAGTTTTGGACCAAAAAAATCGCTGAATCAGAAGTGTTTCTCGCCCCGAAGAGGATTTTGGCCTGAATTCCGTCGCCCCGGCGACGCTCTCGCCCCGGCGGTGTTCTGTACCGCGAGACAGTTTCGACGTCTGTTGGTAAAATGGTTATAACTTCTTCGTCCGAACTCGGATTAAGGCGATTAAGGAGACTATGGAAAGCTAAGAAGTATCTCTACAACTTCCTTAACTAGAGCTCGACGAGATATTGGCCGGAGAAAGGATCAACGCTCTCATACGAACTTCAAATTGGATGATTCTGGATGTTCTGGAAAGCTAAGACAAAGATCTACAACTTTCGTTCTTTGAGTTTTGAGAGATTCGGATTGCATCATGGGTCAAATTGAGAAACAAGCAGCGGAAATGTTAGATTCGAGCAAAAAACGCAACAACTCGAGGGGCCTTTATTTCAATTCCTACAAAACAAAGTAAAAACACATAAAAGCATACAAAAACATATAAAAGTAATACAAAACTATATTACACAATAATAAGATGAAAACACATAAAACCAAACGAAATAGCTAAAGACATACAAATTATCAAGGCTAAAAGTACTCAATTTGTGTATATAAAACACACTCATCAAATACCCCCAAACTTAAACCTTTACTTGTCTTCAAGCAAAACACACAAACTATAAAAATTAAACATTTCTAAATAAAAACTATCTTGAGCAATGAGTTAATAAGCTTGAATAATGGTCTCAAAGCATAAACACATGACAACTCAAGGAAACTTTCAAAGCGTTGCAAGTCTATATTTACAATTAGCTAGTTATAGCTTGCTTTAGGTCCCTTCCGTGTGTGTGTGAGTACCCAATAGCACTAAACCAAACAAGCTCGAATGAAGCTATGCAACCACATTACCTTATGAAATAATCAAAATAAACCACCAAAAACTACATGCTTAACACATCACTCAATACAAAGGTATACAAATCATAATTTCTAAAAATTTGAAATCAAAAGACTCTAGGTAAGTGCATTTTATGCTCCATCTTATCCTAAGTCCACTCTTGTGGGTGAGTGCGTTTTACGCTCCATCTCAACCCAACACAAGATTCGATAAACATAAATGTCTCACTTTTATCAAAATTATAAGAGAGTGAGTTTTACGCTCTATCTCTCCTACGCATGTGTCCATGAGTGAGTGCGTTTTACGCTCCATCTCAACTCACCACATGACCAACAATTCAAACACAACAAATTTGGACACCTTGCTTCGAGTGATGTTTAAATGAGTTCAAGAGTTTATAGATATTTCCCATAAGCATTCGGTTATAAAAGCCTTCTCTAAGCATATGACTAGCTCAATACTCATGGGTGAGTGCAAAAGAGTGAAAGGACGCATAAGCAAAACAATAACCACAATAACGATTAAGCACAAATACTAAGCAACATTTATCCATTTTCCATGATTTAGAAACTATTCAATCAAGTTCTTATCATAGACCATGAATTGTAGTTCAAATCAAATTAAAACAATGCTCAAGGGACACATCTTAAAAATAAATAAATTTTTTTGTTTTTTTTTTGGAAAAAAAAACACACTAACAACACACAAATACTAAATTAAAAACACAAATACTAAATACTAAAGCCCATACCCCCAAACTTAAACTTGACATTGTCCTCAATGTCTGAAATAGGGAAAAATTAAAATAGAAGACTTCCCTGAAACCGTGTCAAGCGCCATTTATATCATCTTTCAATACCTCTAAGTTGGGAGCGTACCTGAAAGCAAATGACTAAAGAAATTAAAATGCAATTAAACCACTAAAATGCAATCAAACAAAAATAAAAACAAAATAGTAAACTTGGGTTGCCTCCCAAGAAGCACTTGGTTTAAAGTCGTTAGCCCGACTCCTCCATTTCATTTCAATCCGGCTCAATCGCAAAATTGACCATTGCATGCCGCCTCGCTGTTCTTTCTTTGATTTGCATGGCATGCATGCCTGGTTGGTGACCCCCAAACTTAATTTCAATTAATAGCAAAAAGAAGCTTTCCCCGCCCGCTTCATCCATTGGTAGTGACGTAACATTTGAGGGCTTCGCTTTAGTAGGAGTCATTATATCAAGATCACCTAGTTTGATCTTTTTAGATAAGTGCCCAATTACGAACGTTGACAAACTAGGTGCTTCCTCTTCCGTTGTGTCTATGATAAGATTGGGGCATTGGGGCTTGACAAGAACAACGGGCTCTTCTTCTATCTTCATTTCCTCGGCCCACCATGGTTCCATATTTATGTTAGCTCTCATGTCAAAAGGAGCTTTGCCGACGACATGACTTCCAATAGGGCATGGTTTTGCAAAACTGACTGGATTCTTGAATTTTGCTGACGAAGGCACTTGGGGCACTAATACAATCGGCTCATCTTCGTTAGCACTTACAGATAAATCTTCGGTGGCCTCATTTTCCATAGCCTCACTTGTCTCTGCTTTGTCGACATCTTGTGGCGCATCCAATTGCAGATTTAGCTCGGGCTCACCATAAGTCTCGGAATCCATGTCATAACACCAATAATTTTGAGGACAGTTGTTCAAAGCTTTGAACATTTGGTCAATCTGATTCTGAAGATTTTTGAATTGATATTTCCTGACTTTTTTCAACATCTCCTCCTTCGAAGCCATGATCTTGGTTACAAGTTCCTCAAAGTTTGACGTCTTCTCTTCTTGAATAGGAGGTGGACATGAGAATTCCGGTGCCAAAAAGCTGGACTTGGAGCATAACATTGATCGTCATAATTGTAGCTCCATGTAGAATCTGGGTGATTACCCCCAATCTTGGTGATAATCGGGATAATCATAGTTTGTCGAGGTAATCACCACCGTATTGTACCGGTCCAAAACTGATGGTGCATTTGATGACATCGGGTGATTGTCAGCACAATAATCACATGTCACTGCTATACCTTGAGTGCTCTCTGTTACTAAGGCATCCAACTTCCTCGATAGTGTTTCAAATTGTGTTGACAATGCATAGAGTGCATTGAGTCCATCAATCCCAGTTTCCCTTGGTTGAGTCATACTCATGTATGGCCATTGATAAGCAAAGTCATCCATGGTGTACCTTGTAAAGCATCAAAACAGAAAAATGTTAAAATAAAATAAAAACAAATTTATATACAAGTTTAAATTAAGATCAATTTGTTTGTAATTAATATTGGAAAAACACTAGAAAAATAATTCCCTGACAACGGCGCCAAAAACTTGTTGTCCGATTAATATAACAACAATTACGCGCAAGTATACGCGGTCAACAAGTAATAAAGAGTAAGTAGGGTATCGATCCCACGAGGAATTGTTACTAGTCTTTTCCAAGTATTAACCTTTTATCATCTCAATCTTATTTAAACAAACGATAATTGTTTTTGTTGTTTTGCATTAATGAAGATAACAAATAATCAAAGAACTATGGAAAGCTTTAAGATAATGAAATCAAATATTAACAAGTCTAAGATCACAATTTCCCCCAACACTTCACTTGAATATCCTAACTCTCTCTTTTCAACTAGTTAAATCACAAGGATTGTTATCCGAGAATTTACAAGTATATATAAGCCTCTCTCGATGGTCAAATACGTATTTCCCAATGCGGTGTATAAATATCTCTATTCTACACACTAGCAAGAATCCAATATCAAGAATAATCAACAAGACACGTGTCATCAAATCTCATTAATCACCCTATCAATTACCAACTTTCGCAATGGAAATCATTAAGCATGATTCTCAAATGGATTACTATGTGGTATTTAGGTATATGTCTATCCTAAATACAATCAAATTATCCATTCATGAGGGTAATAAATAAAACACACGTCACTTAATTTCATAAATTACCCATAGGAATATCTAATTTTCACATGATATCATAACAAGGTCTCAACCTATACTTTCTCTCTCAATTCCATATAAGTTCCCAAGGTAATTACTAGCTAGGCAATTAATCCATAAAGCATAAATTATGATACCCAATTCACAAATGAATAACCAATATCCAAAAGAGAGAATTCAATTCAAACTACATATTGGGTTCCATTGAAATCTTAGAAAATTAGTTCTAGTTCATGGTAACTACAAATAACATCATATTCAAATTATACATCATGTTGGATTACAAAATAGAAGAGAAAACTAGAGATAGAACCACTTTTGTAGATTTTTCATATGATGTTTGATGGGTTGATGATGAACACTAGCTTCTCCTCCTTAATTTTGCAATCCTTGATGTTTTTGCTCCTTGGCCTTGCTTGATGTAGCTTGATTTTAGCACTTTGGCCCTCTAATTTGATGTATTTAGTAGCTTCCTCTCTCTAGATTTTGTGTTAGAAGGTGTTAGGATGAGTTAGAATGAGTGGGTATGTGTTAGAATGAAGTTCCAGCCGCCACTTTGGTGTTATATCAGTTGGGTCTCCCAAACCCTAGCATTTCCCGAGTTTTGGACCAAAAAAATCGCTGAATCAGAAGTGTTTTTCGCCCCGGCGAGGATTTTGGCATGAATTCCGTCGCCCCTGCGACGCTTTCGCCCCGGCGGTGTTCTGTACCGCGAGACAGTTTCGACTTCTGTTGGTAAAATGGCCATAACTTCTTCGTCCGAACTCGGATTAAGGCGATTAAAGTGGCTATGGAAAGATAAGACGTAGCTCTACAACTTCCATAACTGGAGATTGACGAGATAAAGGCCGGAGAAAGGATCAAATTGGCCTGGAAGCAGCTGCTATGTTAAATGCATGCAAAATCCGATGGTAAAATGACCATAACTCTCTCATACGAACTTCAAATTGAATGATTCTGGATGTTCTGGAAAGCTAAGACAAAGATATACAACTTTAGTTCTTTGAGTTTTGAGAGATTCGGATTGCATCATGGGTCAAATTGAGAAACAAGCAGCGGAAATGCTAGATTCGAGCCAAAAACGCAACAACTCGAGGGGTCTTTATTTCAATTCTTACAAAACAAAGTAAAAACCCATAAAAGAATACAAAAACATATAAAAGTAATACAAAACTATATTACACAATAATAAGATGAAAACACATAAAACCAAACGAAATAGCTAAAGACTTACAAATTATCAAGGCTAAAAGTACTCAATTTGTGTATATAAAACACACTCATCACTTATTTTACGTTGTACATTATTTTTTTCATTACGGTTTTAGTTTAACTTATATTTGTTATATATCATAACTTAGTTTGTATTTGTTTTCTTTCTTAGCTTAGCTAATGTTGTTGAAATATGTATTTATGTATTGTTTGGAGGATTAGCCATTTTGAGGTGAAAAATGTAGTTACATTTATATGTATGTTTTATTATTAGGAATTGTTTAGAGTATTAGCCATTTTGACGTGTATGTTGGTTATTGCGATTTATATGTATGTGTTATTATTGGGAAAAACTAACTAAAAACATGTACAAATTGTGGTGTAACAACCTGGATATTGTAAAAGCGAAATATATATATATATATATATATATATATTAAAAATATTAATTTCGACCGAATAGTTTAACTCCGATGAAATTTTCATCAGAAATAATATTTCCATATTAAATTAAAAACTGACACGTGACACAGTATTTTTGACGGAATGTTCCGTCGGAATTAGTTTACGCTGAAATTAATGTTGTATTCCCGACGGTAATTCCGTTGGGAATAATTTCGTCGAGGATAATTATTTTTTACGGAATTTTCGACGGACTTATCCTCGACCAATGTATATTCGACTGAATTTTCGATGGAATATTTAATGAGAAATAAGCTTATTTCGACATAATAATGGAACACCAATGAAATCTCGACCCGTTGCTTATATGTAAGTAAGAACCTTGGTACAATCGACGATTGATGTTGCGATAAAAGATGCCACACTCAACTATGTATTGTTGAATGATAAGTTAAAATTAAATCTTAAAGAAAAATAAGGATAACTTAGATGTAAGAACCCAAATTTTTTTAATAAAGAGAATTTAATTTTCTTATAATTATTATTCTAAACTGATAAAATGATAAAATTACGTATTAAATTGATAAAATGATAAAGTTACGGGTGAGATGTGCAAATTATATTATAAAAAGGTATGTTGGGAAATATTTGTTCTGTCGGGTAATATTCTTTCTGTCGAAAAATATTCGTTCTGTCTCGGAATATTATATTCGGTAAAGTACGACGACAATTGCATACCTTCTGACTAAAGGGATATGCTAGTAATATAACTGTTTATATATTATGTTGTTGTATTTTATCATCGCTTGGGGTGGTGGCTTGGTGGTGGGAAGCTAGACATAAGTCCCCATAAACGTGGGTTCGATTCATGGTAAGCTCTTCTATGCTTAAGTGGTCTCACGCCTTGGATTTATTCGGGGGTAAGCTGAGTTGTGTCGTTGAAGACACCACTAAGGCCTCCAAAATTTTTTTGTTCTCATACATTTATAACATGAACAATATTTTACCAAAAATTATTACAGTAACATCTGCACAGTATTTCATCAATAATTGTCACGACATAGTAACTCGTATTATTTAAAATGATATTATTAGATTAGTTAGCATTGTTGGCAATGTCTAGAAGTTCTGTCCAGAAAAGAAGTTATTTAATTGTGCATCGTTTATACAAAAGACCCCTTCTTTTCTGAGAACGATTTGGTTGTCAAAATTGCTACTCTATAATATTTGTGATATTAATACATTAATACAATAATATAGAAAATGGATATATTAATAATAATAAAGTTTGATAATGAATTTATCTTTTTGATAATGGATTCTTCTTTTTAATAATGGAGTTATCTTTTTTGATAATGAATTTATATTTTTGATAATGGATTAATCTTTTTGATAATGGATAGATGATATAAATTAAAGAAAAAAATGGATGGATGATATAGATGGAAGAAAAAATAGATGGATGATATAGATTAAAGAAAAAATGGATAGATAATATAGATTGAAGAAAAAAATGGATGGATGATATAGATTAAAGAAAAAAATAGATGGATGATATAGAAAAAGTGTGATAATTGATGTGTGGTAGATATTGGTGGATTTTGGCTATAAATAAGAAGGCTTAACAATAAGGAAATTCACAACTTCCTTACTTACATTTTCTTTCACTCTCTAAAAATTTCTTATTATAAGTTTCTCTCTAAGTATTCTAGGCTACCTCAAGTATTAGTAAATATCATCTAGAGTACTACATTTGTATTTCAAGTCATTCCAAACTAAGTCTTTGTTGTATTATTCTTTGAGTTCCTGAGTGAAATTTTCTTATGTACAACAACTCTTTAGAAAAATCGTAGTAAATTCATCCTTTATCGAAATTGAATGATTCCAAAGCCTGTTTTCATTACTTTTTCGTCCTCTACAACTTTGAAGAAGGAAAGTCATATGATGTCATCTTCATGTCTTAAAATGCTAAAAACCGTAACTTGTTCTGATTTTCGTCACTATTTTCAGCCCTAGTTTTGAAAATTCATAACTTAGTCATATTAACTCCGAATGGAGTGATTCTTGAGTCTATTTCGTGTATCTTTTCGAGAGCTACAATTTTGTAAACACATAAAGAGATTTTAAAAACTCTAGATAAACCAAAAGTTAGATTTTTTACTGTTGTAAAGACAAACATGGAAATATTTATTCGGCTATTAATTTAGGTAAAGGGTATCATTTCATTCATATTTGTAAAGGATAATCATTTTTTTTCATACTCCTATATTATGGTAAGAAAGTATTATTCAGTCTCCAACTTTGTCATTAAATAGTGAAAATTCCTAAAAATAGTAGAATATCCTTAATAGTTTGTGCTTCATCTAATATCTTTTCACCTGAATCTTCCTATTGTGTTCTACACGTTATAGTTAAGTTATGAACTTTATGTATTCTATTCTTGAACTCTAATCGAAATTCTAGATATTATGTTAACAATTTGGACATTCTTGGACTCTAGATAAATTTAGTTACAAATCTCTAACATTTATTCTTAATCTTATTGTTTTTATTATTTCGATTCATCCTTATTATCATTGTCATAATCCTCAAACTTAAATTATGGTGAAAAGTTCTTTTTGGCCGGAGTGCAAAAAGTAATCATTAATTGGTATGATTGTGACCAAAAGCTGTAGACTGGTATGATCATGTCCATTGGTGTTACAGTTGAATGGCTTCGGTGTAGGGTGTAAAGATGATATGATGGTTGAATGTCTTTAGCGTAGGGTGTAAAGACGATATGATTATTGAGTGTTTTTAGCCTTTATGGCAAGGACATGGGTGAAAGTTCTATTTAACATTTGTGGCAAGGATAAACTATTGATTTACATGATTATGTCCAGGAATTATTGATTTGCATGATTATGAATAGAGACTGTGAATTATTAAACTCATGATCTTTGGTGTTACAGGTAAAGACATGTGGTGAAAATTCTCTTTAAAGAGGAACTGTTGATTGGTCTTACAGGGATAGAATATGGATGATGAATGTTTCAATTAGAGAAGACAGTAGATATTATGATCTATTTTGACTCTTTGAATGAATTGCTCATTTCGCTACAGATATTTGTTGAAAACTTATATCATCTACCATTTTGTTCTAAATACCTGATTTATTACGGTTGAAGGCTATTGATAATTTATTTATCTTAGTCATGATATTTTTTACTGGGCTATTTGAGCTCACCCTTTTCTTTTTTGTTCCATTGTTCTTCGCAGAAAATAAGAGTATAGCTGGGTCTAGCGGAAAGAACATGAGAATAGTGTGAATGTCCGAGTTAGTGACTGTCCACATCAAATTATCAACATAGTGTGACAATAATTGTACTAAGAATTTAAAGTGTGTGTCGTATGTTATACGACATTTTACTAATTGATTTTGGTGAACCAAATAGGGTGGTGTGAACTCAAATTTGGGAGCGTCACAAGTACCTATCATACAAGATGTCCAACCACATACAAACTCCTGTTTCCATAAGATATGGCTGTGCGCATCCACTTGCTGACTATATCTATGAGTACTATCTATATAATCTTGGAGTATGGTTGGATAATAATCATAAGTTTGACTCAATGGAAATAATTATACGACAAAAGATACCCACCATTGGAATAAAAAAATAGTAATTTTCTCATTTTTCTTTGGGGTCTCATGGGTCAACCAAGGCTAATTCTCAAGTCCTATGATATTTATTATAACTTAGAGGCATGGCCTCCAATGTACTAAGGTTTTCTCAATCATTTCTCAAAGGTTTTGATTCCTAAAACAGTTATTAATTGTACCTTTATGTAGAGTGCTATTGGTTTTGAGTATAAATACTGTCGATGTAATAATAGTTGTAAGTAGGAAGATTCGTGTTGATAGTGGTGTTATTTTTGGCAACTCAAATTGGGTAGTTGGACCCGATTTTGGGAGCGTCACATTAGAAATTCTTAATAAACCAAAAGATGAGAAAATCTCACAAGTATTTTTATTAATTGAATTAAAACGTATCAATTACACTAGCTTACTCCCTATTTAGACTGTAATATTCCGAACCCTAATAAGATTGTATATGTAAATTATGTGTTTATTAAATGAAATTTCTTATTCCGACTTTGTATTATGTAATTTTTTTATTTTATTAAAGAATTAGGTCAAATAAACATATTTTCGAAGCTGCTTAGTCGTGCTTATACGGACAAAATGATTTGTCGTGCTTTCGACGATTTCACCGAGAAGCGTCTCGGCAAATTATTTTTGTAAGCTGCTGTGTCGTGCTTGGAAATGACGAAGTAATTTGTCGTACTTCAGAGTTAATATAATATTATATTAACTGATAAAAATCTAAATAAGTTAAATAGGGTTTAAAATGATAAATTGAATTAGAAAACCCTAATTGAGAAAAGTTGTCTGAATTGGTGAATCAAAACCCTAATTGTTACACAAGAATCTTAATTGATATAATTAGATTCTAAGTAATGAATCATAACATTAATTATGAATCATTGAACTTAGATTAAAACCCTAATTGAAAGATTTAAACCCTAATTCATGAATTAGAAAACCCTAAACCCTAATTATGAAACCCCAATTCTAATCAGGTTATCTAAACTATAAATTATGAAATGTTAAACCTTAATTATGATATATAAGCTTAATTAAGGTATTACTAAACCTAATTAAACATCCTAAACATGATTAGCAAAAATCTAAGTTTAATTAGTAAAGAAATAAATCAAAAATAAAAGTTATAACCAATCAAAAGAGGATAAGAATACAAAATCAGATATTTGTTCAAATCTCCAGCACAAGTAGGTCACTAGGATCATATTAAAGTAGCACAAGTACACAAGATAGATATTTTTGGAGGGCAAAATGAGAAAAAGGATAAAGAAACCCTAATTTTAGAGTTCCTATAAATAGAACATCAAACTGATCAGTTAAGCTACAAATTTACAAAGCCTAAACACTTATATTACCAGCCATAACAAGCCTTTACAAGTATAAGATCAACAGCAAAGATCAGAGATCAAAAACTTGAGAAAAAGGTGCAAAACCCTAATTTTTGTAATAGATCTTCAAGCCTGCAATAATTTTATGTTTTAGATGTTTAGGATTATGTGTAAACATGTTATATGATGATCTGGGTTGGTTAAACAATGATTCACAACTTTTAAATGGTCGAATTTAATCAAAAACCCAAACTGTTCTTGACAGTCAAGAACAGTCTGACAGTTTATTTTGTCAAAGCTTTTGATCCACTTAAATTGTTTGTTTGATATGTTTGAAACCTTGTATGTATAGTATGCCATGTTAGTTGTAATATCCAACTGGTAGAATGGTTAAAATATCTCTAGAATGAAAGATATGAACGTTCAAAACCCGTTGACTGCTCACGGGTTCAAGTTTCTGGGCAACCCAGAAACCATGAAGAACACGCTGACAGTGTCTGATAAGTTTTTGTCAAGCCTAGATCTTAGCCACATGAGATAATTTATGAACTTTTAAGGTTTGTATCTATTCTTTGCCATGTAATCTACAAGTATAAATCAATTAAACACATAAAGCTAACCTAGAACAAAAGATATTAGCAGCTAAACTGCGTTGACCGATCATTACTGGATGAGTTTCTAGGTAACCCAGAAACTCAAGAACAGTTTGATCCGGTTAGTTTAACCTGATCAAATCTTGCACCTATGATGTTGTTTGATCTCAAATCAAACATCTCGTTATACACTGCCATGTTAGCTACAAGAAGCAATAAGAATCCAACCCAAAACATTAACCACCTGGATTTAATTTGAGGTTAAAAGTCCCATTTGGACCATGACCGACTGTTCTTCATGAAGAACACTTTTAGCGACGATCTCCTTCCTCATTCCCAGATAACTAAAAACCTATGCAGTCCGTCGCTATAGCCCTTTCGCAACGGTTTTAAATAAAAAATTTAATAAAAATTTAATAAAATTATAAATAAATATTAGAAAATTCATAATAATTAATAATTAAATATTAAAAATTCATTTTTAATTATATTTAATAATTTTTAATATTCTGATAAAAATTTTAATAATTATTTAATTTAATTAAATATTAAATTATTTAATTAAATATTAAATTATTTAATAAATATATTAAATAAATGATTTAAAAATGATATTAATGTATGTAAATTATTTTAAATGATAATTAATTCATTTAAAAAATATTACTAACTTTTCTAAAATTATTATAAATAATAAATAAATTATTTGAAAATATTATAAATGATAATTAAATCATTAAATATTAAACTAAGTTTTAAAAATTATTATAAATAATAATTACATCATTTAAATGATAAAATAAATTTTAAATATATTATTAATGATAAAATAAATCATTTAAATATTATTAATGATAAAATAAATCATTTAAATAATATTCTATCTTACTAAAAATATTATAAGTGATAAATAAATCATTTAAATAATATTTTAAGTATCTAAAATTATTCTAAATGATAAATAAATCATTTAAATAACATATTAATGTTTTAAAAATATTCTAAATGATAATTAAATCATTTAAAAATATTTCTAATCTTATAAAAATTATTTAAAAATAATATTAAGCTTCTAAAAGTATTATAAATAATAATTAAATTATCTAGATTAATGTTTAAGCTTCCAAATGAAGTTTTATTGAACAACCTATGTGTTTAGCTCTTTATAGTCGCCACCGAGATACCAAATCAACGTCGGAGCTTAACAAAACTTGTCTAGATTAACTTAATACATGTTATTATAAGTTTTAACACTTATTATTGATAGACGTAGATTACGTACGTTGACAGATTGTATTAAAATTTTGATAAACACACTACACTAAGGCAAGTCTTCTAACCTTGTTACATTTAAGCAAGTATGTTACATCTTGCTATCATTTATTGTGAAGTTATTGCTTTTTGTTCAGCATAACTCAAGAAATGAATCATTATTCATATATTGCTTGATAGAGCTTAAATTGTTGTGTCAAACCAAATTATTTTGGTACGACTTCTTATACTGAGAAATTGAACACCTTGATGTAAGGTGAACTGAAACACCTTAATGTAAGGTGGTAAATGTCGATTATATATCGATACAAAATTGTGGGATGATATGCATACTCCTAGGATATTGGTTAGGCTTTTCCCCTACCAGATATCCGAAATTAAGCTGTTCTAAGTTATTGAAGACTTATAGAACTGATTGAAACATATGGTTCATGTACAGAACCCTCAGTTATACATCTTTGACATCTTTCAACTCAAACACATTATGTTTACATTTTCAAATAAACTTGCTGAACATTTGTAACTCATTCTTGCATACAACTTTCTTTGCAGTTTTAGATGGTAATTCTGGAACTTCAAAGACGACCAAAGGGAATTGACCGTGTTAATTAGTTTTACTTTATTTAAGTCTTTTAAAGGCTTTGTTGTAATAACTTAGTACTAAGAACGATGTAACTGAACTTAATGATATAAAATATATTATCATCCTTTATTATATCGACTGCGTTATACTCTGATCTTTAAATTGTTAGAATAGTTGTACTAAGTTAGTACAGTATCCATACGAACTATACATCTGAATGAGGGTATTTAAATGATGTTGAGAGTTCTGTAAGCGCTGAAGTTATACTTAATGAGCGTCGGTAAGGTGCCATCTTTACCGGAATGCGCCCATCAGTTCTAGGGACAATCTTATCATTAATACTATGAATGTCAGATAGATAGGGAATATCGATATGAAAGAAATATCCATAAGATATGAATCTATACATCCAAGTGAGGCTATCCAAACACAGTTAACATTCTGATGAGAACTATTATCTATTATGGGATATTGTGAACCTTGGATAGATAGAAGTTATATATTATGGAATATTTATAATGAAATAGTATCACGTGAGCACTAAATCTACTACAGGAAGTGTAGAGAATTTGGGGGAGTCACAGGTTGGTATCAGAGCTGTAGATTATAGCTCTAAGGTAGTTAACAAATACCTTAGAATATAGTCTTTGAGTCTGTAAAAATACTTAATACACATAAGATAACCTTAAAAGCCTTATATTTTTATGTAAACATGTTTCATCATAATACTAAACAAGTAATATTCTTTTGTAGAATGGCAGACCTAGATTGGGGAGATATTTCAGGGGAGATAGATTCACGGGTGATAGAGCTCAAGCAAGACAGTGCTCCTAAGGGACAAGAAGTTTAATATGAATTAGAATTCCATGATGCGGTAGAGGCAGAACCTAATGAATATACTGTAAAGGTTCAGAGTATAGAAGAATGAGAGGATGAGGAAGAACCAATATGGCAGGATATATCAGAAGTTCGAAATCAATCTGTAGAAGAGTTAGAAGAAGGAAACCCAGAGGAGGAAAACATACTAGAACAAGCCCAGATGGAAATACATACCTTAAACAATAGGGTAACGTATGTGGAAGAAAGGTTGGAGAATGAAGAACGATTAAATATCCGACTTCAGACACTTTTGTTAAGAAAGGAAAGAGAAAGATATCAAATCCAAGCAAGGCTTGATAGTACTAATAAAGAATTTCGTGAAACACTTGTGGATCTGGATAAGCGAGTAGAGGATTATCCCGTAGAGAATGGAAAGACTGGATATGACATCAATAGGTGAGTGCTATCTAGTATGTTGTGTGATAAGTATCGTAAGATTAAGCTTTAGATAAATTTGGTCACCAAAGTGTGTATGTAAACAGTAGTATCTAAACTACTTTACCCAAGTTTTGGGAAACTGGTTTGGGAATGCTAGTAGTACTTATATAAACTACTAGCCGAATATGTAAACCTTTTATATGAATATAGAAATTATGTTTGAACAATATGTGTATTACATACTTGTAATTATACTAGTTTTCTTACTTATATAGCTTAACGCCGCTTGGAAGAAGACCATATACATTAGTAGAGGCAGAAAATAGAGAAGTAAACCCAACCCAACAGTTAATAAATTTAGATATACCTTTTAAAATGTAAAAATTACAAATCGAGAGATAATTCCTGTTAAAACCATATATAAAAATTGTAACGTAGAGATTAAAGAACATCAGTTTCTTGTGAACCTTATTCCTATACAGTTGGGAGAATTCGATGTGATATTAGGCATGGAATGGTTGGTTAATCATAATACAATGATTGACTGCCATCGGAAACGTGTAAACCTATTGATTGATTGCGTCAAAGTTAAAGGTGGTGTTCAACAGAGGTTGTACACCTAAGCGATCTCAATGTCTGACGATAAGGAAAGTAGAGAGATTGCTTAGGAATGATTGTACAGGTTATTTAGCATATATAGTAGATACTTGAAAGGAAGGAGTAAAGCTAGATCAAATACCTATAGTTAGGGAATTTTAAGATATATTTCCGATGACTTACTAGGTCTTCCTCCGGATAGGGACATCGAGTTGGTTATCGATCTTGCACCTGGTACAGCGCCAGTTTCGGAGGCACCGTACATGATGGCACTAGTGGAGTTGAAGGAGTAACTTGAGCAGTTACAGGAACTCTTAGATAAGAAGTACATACAACCCAATGTTTCACCTTGGGGAGCACCGGTGTTATTTGTAAAGAAAAAAAGATGGAACTTTGAGATTAGGTGTTGATTATAGAGAATTAAATAGGTTAACCATATAGAATAAATATCATTTACCAAGAATTGATGATCTGTTTGATCAATTGAAAGGGGTTGAGCACTTTTCAAAGATCGACCTAGGATCAGGTTATCATCAATTAAAGGTAAGAAAAGAAGATGTGCCGAAGACAACGTTTAGGACACGCTATGGACATTATGAGTTTCTTGTGATGTCCTTTGGATTGACAAATGCACCGACAACATTCATGGACTTGATGAACCGAGTGTTTAAACCATTCTTAGACAAATTTGTTGTAGTGGTCATTGATGACATTTTAGTATACTCGAGAACAAAGGAAGAGCATGTTGAACACTTAAGAAGCGTATTGGAGATATTACGAAAGGAACAACTTCATGCAAAGTTTTTTAAGTGTGAATTCTAGTTAGAACGAGTCCAATTCTTGGGTTATGTGATTGACAAGAATGGAATCACGGTAGATCCAGCGAAGATAGAGACGGCTGTGAATTAGGAACAACCAACAACTCCAACAGAAGCACGAAGTTTTCTCGGTTTAGCAGGGTACTATCGATGTTTTATACAAATTTTTTTCAAAAATAGCAACCCCGCTAACCAATTTAACTCGAAAGACGGTAAAGTACGTCGGGACAGATAAATGTGAGGAAAGCTTCCAAGAGTTAAAGAAGCGATTGAGCATGGCACCAATGTTATCTTTATCAGATGCTACAAGAGGCCTTGTAGTTATTAGTGATGCATCACACAAGGGATTAGGTTGTGTGTTGATGCAACATGGGAAGGTGATTGCGTATGCATCACGACAACTCAAAGATTATGAGAAGAGGTATCCTACGCATGATCTTGAGTTAGCCGCTGTAATATTTGCTTTGAAAATTTGGAGGCATTAATTGTATAGGGAGAAGTGTGAGATATACACAGATCATAAAAGTCTGAAGTATATTTTCACACAGAAGGAATTAAACATGAGGCAAAGGAGATGGTTAGAGTTGATAAAGGATTTCGACTGCGAAATTTTATATCACCTCGGGAAAGCCAACGTCGTAGCAGACGCGTTAAGTAGAAAGAACCAAGAGAAGTTGAACGTAATAACCAACAACGAGGTACTGATAAAGGAGTTTAACAAACTCGAGATTGAGGTAAGAGTTCCAGTTAATTCTACCCAGAAGTTATTCGTTGTGAAGAGTAGTTCGACTTTGTTAGATAGAGTCAAGGAACTACAGGAGACTGATGCAAAGTGTCAGAAGTGTAAGACTGAAAAGAATGACAAATTCAGAGTGGACAAGGATGGAGTACTAGGTACGAGGATAGAATTTGGGTGCCCTCAGTGCAAGAACTAAAAGATAAAATACTGAATGAAGCCCATAGTTCTAAGTTCGCCGTGCATCCAGGTAGTACAAAAATGTACAAAGATTTAAGCCGACACTTTTGGTGGTCTAACATGAAAAGAGAAATAGCAGAGTGGGTAAGTAAATGTTTAACATGTCAAAGAGTTAAAGCTGAACATCAGAAACCGAGTGGAGTACTACAGTCCTTAGAAATTCCTGAGTAGAAATGGGAACATATTACCATGGACTTCGTAGTAGGTCTACCAAATACACAAAAAGGTCACAATACCATTTGGGTAATTGTAGATCATCTTACCAAGTCAGCTCATTTTCTACCCATAAAAGTTAACTTCAGTCTTGACCAATTAGCCAAACTTTACATCAATGAAATTAGTTCTAGACATAGAGTCCCTGTTTCTATAGTATCAAACTGAGATCCCCGATTTACTTCAAACTTTTGGACAAGTCTCCAAAAATACTTAGGAGCCCAGTTGAGATTAAGCATAGCTTATCACCCACAAACCGACGGTTAGAGTGAAAGAACAATTCAAACATTGGAGGACATGTTGCGAACTTGCATCATGGACTTCAAGGGAAGTTGGAAAGATCAGTTACCTTTAGTAGAATTTGCCTACAACAATAGTTACTATACCAATATAGGAATGCCACCATTTGAAGCTTTGTACGGAAGGAAATGTAGGACGCCGAAGAAGTCAGTGGCAAATTGATAGGTATGCATGTGAGGTGCTATCCTTTTTTGGATAGAAAAGAAAAAAATCTACAGAATAAAGTGATACCTTCAGTCAAGGTTATTTGGAAAAATCAAAACATAGAGGAAGCTACGTGGAAGCTCGAAAGTAAAATGCGAGACAACTACCCACACTTGTTTTTGTAATCTGTACTGTAATTTCGAGGATGAAATTCTTATTAGTGGGGGTGAATGTAATATTCTGAACCCTAATAAGATTTGTATATGTAAATTATGTATTTATTAAATGAAATTTCTTATTCCGCCTTTGTATTATGTGATTTTTTTTATTTTACTAACGAATTAGGTCAAATAAAAATATTTTCGAAGCTACTTAGTCGTGCTTACGCGAACAAAATAATTTGTCGTGCTTTCGACGATTTCACCGACAAGCGTCTCGACAAATTATTTGTGTAAGCTGCTGTATCGTGTTTGGAAATGACGAAGTGATTTGTCATGCTTCGGAGTTAATATAATATTATATTAACTGATAAAAATCTAAATAAGTTAAATAGGGTTTAAAATGATAAATTGAATTAGAAATCCTAATTGAGAAAAGTTATCTGAATTGGTGAATCAAAACCCTAATTATGACACAAGAGTCTTAATTGATATAATTAGATTCTAAGTAATGAATCAGAACATTAATTATGAATCATTGAACTTAGATTAAAACCCTAATTGAAAGATTTAAACCCTAATTCATGAATTAGGAAACCCTAAACCTTAATTATGAAACCCTAATTCTAAATAGGTTATCTAAACTATTAATTATGAAATGTTAAACCTTAATTATGATATAAGCCTAATTAAGGTATTACTAAACCTAATTAAACATCCTAAATATGATTAGCAAAAATCTAAGTTTAATTAGTAAAAAATTAAATCAAAAATAAAAGTTTAAACCAATCAAAAGAGGATAAGAATACAAAATCAGATATTTGTTCAAATCTCCAGCACAAGTAGGTCACTAGGATCAGATTGAAGTAGCACAAGTACACAAGCTAGATATTTTTGGAGGGCAAAAAGGGAAAAAGGCTAAAGAAACCCTAATTTTAGAGTTCCTATAAATAGAACATCAAACTGATCAATTAAGCTACGAATTTAGAAAGCCTAAACATTTATATTACTAGACATAACAAGCCTCTGCAAGTATAATGTGGCACCCCCAAACTCGGGTACTTAAAACCCATGTTAATATTTATATCAGAGTTGTCTATTCCCCAGGTATGACAACTTTTAATTACATTCCTTACATGTTACATAATGTATATGATCACAATACAAAAGACTAATTATTACAGATAACATCATACAACTTATTCCTTCAGCTTTCCCTTTCCCTTGTCCTTGCCAGAGCCTTTTGGTCGATCACACTTAGCTGAAAACATTTAAGTCAAAGCAAGAATGAGCATTCAATTGCTCAACAAGTAATAACAATTATAATAATGCGCTGAAGAAGTAAATGTTTTCTTTGAGAACTACTTCTACCACGAATCAATAGTGGTGAAGTCATTTGAAACCATTCTTAATAACATATCAAATCATTTTAAGATTTTTGAAATAACAGAGTAACTTTTGAATACTGAGTGGTCAAAAGATCATGAACTGTCATTTTTCATTTTTGAAAAGGTTTAAATAAAAATTCATCTGTAAACCGTCTGGTCTTACAGACATAGAGGATGATTAGTCATGTTTTGCCTTATATTGATCAATACTATATAATACATCACCGCCATTGGCGCATAAAAATTAAATCACCACTATTAGCGCATAAAAATTTCCTACTTAGGGTTGTTCATACTCAGTCTGGAGTCCTAACTAAAACAATTTAGTTAGACGACTTTATCATAACCAATATTGTTCAATAAATACTTTTCAAACCTTATCTAGCTGAGACAAATAGCTTAGAAAATCTTTAAACTAGGTATACACACCGAAATTTAATAGTATGTATCAGAACTTGTCAACGAATTTCTAATTCAAGGGTAATTGATAATGTACAATAGTTCATACAAGTGGGGACACTTGTATAACCAAACTTATAATATAAATTTTCAATATAAGTCATAACAATTCAGTAATGAGATACTTTTAACAATGAACGAATCGAAGGAATTTCGAATTTATAATAATTATAACAATTTGTACAAGTGAGGACACTTGCACAAAGAACAGAACAATTTTGATTATAAATGCATCGCATGAGACAATATCGAGATATTTGAAATCAATAGATAGCTTGAATAAAGTTTTAAGAATACTTGCATAAAATATGGATCCATTACATAAAGTAAATGCAAGGGTTATGATAATTGCATAAACGAATAACAAAGATCATTATGGATATGAGTAATTAACAATAATTATTTACGAGCATGCTTTGAAATTGATAACTCTTGTGGAGTTAAGAACTAGCAATAAATGTAAGGAGTTTAGGGTTAGGAACTTGCTTGCATAGATCCAATTCATAAAGTAAATGAAAAGGTAAGATACTTGCATACATACACCTATTGTATAAAATAAATGCGTAGGTTCGGATACTTGCATAATAAAAGATTGAGTTAAGATACTTGTACAATAAAAGATTGAGTTAAGATACTTGCACAACATACGAATCCAGTTCATAATGTAAATGAAAGGATAGAATAGTTGCTCAACAATAGATTGAGTTAAAAACTTGCATAAACCTGAATCCATTTCATAAAGTAAATGAAAAGGATAGAATACTTGCCTTGGTCGTTGACTACTATTATGCACTTTAATTTAACTTCTTTCGTAAGATCTACCAGTCATAAAATTGATCTTTCAATCAGCAAATCATATTATACCTTATAATATCACTTATTTATAAGTAAATTATCTAACATTCAATCATATAATCAAATATTAGATAACACATAACACCATACACATTCATAATTCTAAAATTAGCACACATTGAGTTTTCACAGTGAGTTAGATCGGTTGCTAGTTCGTATATATCTCCGCTCCTTGAAGGAATTGTTTAGCCCATATACTATACATCGACTATTAAAGAGTACGACTGTACCACTACTTTATGAATTAACATTAAGTCTTTCATTATATAAGTCTTTCTTTATGATCCCGTAAGTTAATTGCCCAATCCAACAAACTGGATTCCAAATCTAGCAAACAAGATGGCAATCCAGCAAACTGGATTCAATATAGCAAACTGGATTCTAACCTAGATTACAATCCAGCACACTGGATTCAAACTGACATATAATCCAGCTAGCTAGATTCACTAATTCAGCAAGCTGGATTAAAACAGTTTTCCCCCTTTATTAAATAATTCATTTAATCATTCTAAAATGCCATAAACATTATACTTCCTTGCAAATGACCAAAACTATTATCAAAAATCTGTATATACCCTATATAGGGTTTTCAAGCCATAAAAACCCATTTTCCAAATTTTTAACTTCACATAATTAATTAAATTCATTTATACATAACTTTATCATTTACACGAAAAATAGCAAACCATCTTTAAAATCATTTGTTTTCTGAAAATAGACTATATATAGTCTTCTTATGAAAATATATTTTTCCCAGAATTTTTAAAATCCATTTACTATATTTAAATAGTCCAAAATAGCCAAATATTGCTACATTTTTCATAACTCGAAATTGCATCCAAAAATTCTGGACTTTACAAGGTATATTCCTGCTATATATATATATATATATATATATATATATATATATATATATATATATATATATATATATACACACGCCCAGTAATTATTTCATAATTTTTGGAGTTAACCACAAAGAGTTATTCAAGAATACTTTTGGCAATGGTCCCTCATGATAAAATTCATAACTTTCATTCTACATAGTCAAAAATCCTCAAATTTTTACAGGACACACATAACGTCCCATATTATCACTCTAAATTTTCTTAGAATTTTTAAAATAAAAAAGATAACGAAATTACCCATAGATGTGAACAGTCAGCAGGCTCTATAGTCCTTTTTGTTCACTACCCGGACTATTTGTACCAAAACAGTCCATACGAATTTTGTACTAATTATTTTCAAGTTCTACCACTTTGGTTTAGTAGTTAACCTATATATCTAGAATCATTCTTTGACGGATCGCAAAAAGAGTTTGTAGATCTCAAATGGTACTTATGTAAAGTGAATAAAAGTTAGGGTTTTCTAACCCTTTAGAAACTAGTTTTACTTTCCTTACTTTTGATCCAACTTTTGACATTCTAAAGGGTTAGATCTAAACATAAAACACTTACTAACATGTAGATAAAGAGTTCTAAGGTCCAAGATCACAAACTTTATGTGACGCCCCTAAATCCGGGTAACTTGAGCCACGGACCTGGTTCATCACTATCTAATACAAGAATTATATAATCGGTAACTTATAACGGAATAAAGGAATATTTACATTGATATAACATAAATAACCCTGTCCCAAGTCTCGAAACCAAGACTACAACAAAACATAACATAATACATAAGGGTAAATATGTCTTAATACACAACGTCAATTAATAAGTCTTAATACAAATGGTAATTCTAGAACAACAAATTATAACTAATCAGTAGTTTTCCCCTTTCCCTTATATTTTCCTGAGCTCTCGCCACGTGTCGTACTAACTGAAATGTTTTAAGGAAAGCAAGGGGTGAGCAATAAATTTGCCCCGCAAGTATAATAGCAATGAAATAATCACATGAATAACTTTATAGCTCACAAGAGTAAAAATTTATCTAAGTCAAGGAAATAAACAACTTCTTTTATCACCGTTATAGCGGTCGCTATGGACCGAAGGATTTCTGAAGTATCCAAGGATTTCAAAGTTTCCTAGAGAAAGGAATTATTCAATACTGAGGGTGCACCAAGGCACAAAACTCTATTCTAGAATTATTGAAAATTCATCCGATAATCCATAAAACTGGTACAATAGGTGACCAGCCTAAAATACCTGACGTTATGTATAAGCCTTACATTTTCCATTTACGCGCGTGTCGGTTCCCCGATGTTTATACAATTTCCCCTGCTATGAGGGTTGTTCTTCTCAGCTTTACATGGGAGTCCAGACCAAAACAATTTGATCGGACAGTTTTACTTAACAACAATAATAGTTGGAGGACTTAACCTCACTTCAATAAACAAATCAATAAGTGTCTAGCTAAAGCAATTAGCCTTGACATAGCTTTCAAACAGTTTATGGAATAAAGAACTTTAAGGTTCAACAACATGCCTAATAGCATCAATAATATCGTGAATGAATAACAATTCATAATCTTTGGAATCACACAATATATAACATTGCATGAAATGGGCTTCCATCGCAATACTTGAATAAAAGTATGAATACTAGCATACTAATTGCTAAATTGATAAGTAATTTGAACGGAGTCAAGAAGCTCAATAAGCTTACTCAATAAATAATATTTTCTCGAATATAATTTTGAGTAGGGTAAGTAAACTTGCGCAATAATAAATCGAGTAAGGAAAGCTCGCAAAACTAAATAAGGGTTGAGTAAGGAACTTGCCTTGCGCGTGAGTTAAAATCTCGACGTTAATTGTCCTTTAAAAATAATACCCTACAGTTCATTAAAATCATCATAAATATTAGTCATGTGAGGACTAGGTTCAATACAGTCATCACATCATCAAAATACATTAACTGCTGCTACACCCGACCAACCCGGTCCAGCCTGACCTGACCCGGACCAGGCGCAGAACAGCGCCATGCAGTAGCCCAGGTTCTGCAGTTGCAGAACCGCGAGGTCAAGACCTCCGTCCGCTCCAGCTCATATATCTCCCTCTATACTCGATCAATTTGGTCCGTTACGGACTCTATGGATTCGTAAGACACGGGGCTACAACATATCAATAATATAGGACAACCCATAAATGCTAACATGACCAAATCTTAAGCCAAAACATAAACTGCATACTCTATTTTTTCGCAGTCATGATGCATTATACCCAAATCTTAACTGTGACTTCGTTTTAGCCTCTTTTTGGTACATTCCAACTAGGTTATCTCCACAACTCATGGGAGTACAATAATACCACAACAAACAATTAAAATAATTATACCATCAAGGCTTTGCAGTCCTCTAAATAGTCCGAAGGTCCAAAAGTCCAAAAAAGTCCATAGTTCATCCTTTAAGTCAAGGTTCGGATTTCTCTTCGTTTTTGTTCCACTTTAATGGTGTTAATAGCTTAGAAGGTATCTTGGTAACAATATTAAGCAACCACAACTAACAATAACAATCAAAAATCTCCAGAAATACAAAACCCATCAAGAAAGCTTCAAAAACTCAAAAACTTTGACAATGGAGGAAAGATGATTTTACCTCCTATTCGTACTTCTAAGGTTGCTATGGAAGCTACTATGATTCTTCTTTTCCTTCCTCTAGCTCCCGTGTGTCTTCTTCTTCTTCCCGTAGCTTGCTCCTTCTTCTTCTTCAAATTTTCTTCCTTCTCTCTCTATAGTTCTCTCTCTCTCTGTATTCTTTATCCTTGCTTGCAAATGAGAAGTATGTTGATGGTTTGAATGAGAAGGAAAGTGAGCTGATGGGAGGATAAGGTGGTCTCTCAGGGAATGTATTGATATGCAAGAAATGCTTCACCCGAGCTCTTGAAAATGAATTTGAGGAGGATGTTTGGTGAAGTTAACAATCCCATGCTTAGTGTACTGTGACGGTTTATCCTCCCTCATGTGATTGGCTAATACAATTAGTGCTCTTTCTTAATTGGTTGAGACTTAATTTCCTCTCCAGTTAGTTCGAATACACAGATAAATATACCCGAATACTCCCACTTTTGTACCAAATTTGGTAAATAATTCTACCCAAAATTAAAATGGGTACTCCCATAAAGTTTTGGGACGCGTAAAAATATTTATTATGGGATCTGTCCAAATATTCAGAACACTCATATAATACATTTCGGATACGGATTAAATCACGTATCAGCTCTAATAAAATTTTTGATACTTGGAAAAATTATTCCTCCGCATACATGCCTTAACAAAATTAATAGAAATTGAAAGAGACGCAAAAATGTTTGGGCGTGAATAGTGCTCATGAATAGTGCCTCGGAAAACGTGCCCTGTGAACAGTGATTTTATAAATTTTCGCAAAATCGATTTATTCACTCCAACAACACGACAACACATAAAATTTAACATATGCACATTTTCTAGGCTGCAACACAACTCTAAGCGCGTAACACAAATAAATATAAATATAAATAAAAATTCATTTTATTCCTACATAACTCCAGTTACAAGGAAATGTAAAATTTCCGATTGTTACACTTTATATCATAAAAATCAAACCAAAACAAAAAAAAAATAAACTAGATTAAGGTTAGAAAATTATACCTTTGCTTTATTTTCTTCTTCCTTCTTCCTAGACTTTGTTTATGGAGTTAGATGACTAAAAGAAACTCTCTCCTTTCTCACCTCTATAGTTGCCGAAATGCTCTCTTCTCTCTTCTCTCTCTCTCTCTCTTGTTTTCCTTTTTTGTTTAGCTAAATGGAAAATGATAGATGAAAGAGAAATAAGATGAGTTTTGTTTTACAAAAGAATTAGTTACTTGCAATATCTATAGATATATGAATTATATCTATATATTTGGCCATCATTAGCAAGCACACCTCTTACATATTATTTGACAAGTTGGTGATGGTTTGTCATGATTATTATTTGTCCTTGTTTTTAAACCATAAAAACAAGCTACTTAATAAAACAACACCTCACCCATTTTGAATCCAATGTTCCCGGCTGTCCTCTTTATTTTTGCCCCACTTTTTGGTCTTTTTTTTATTGTTTAATGAATTAATTAAGTTGATCAAAATATCTTTCAAGTGAGCTAGCAATTGGGCTTCCTTTAAAATCAATTTGGGCTCATTTTTACTAGTTTAGGCCACTAGTTTTCCAAAATTATTATTCCACATTTGGGCTACTAGTTTATTAAATGTTAGACTAATTTAATTAGTCCACACATTAATTATCCAAGTCCATGATTAATTAAATGAGTGGCTTGGTTAATAAACTAATTAGTCTAGTCCACTAGAATTCCTTTCTAAGTGGACTATTAAAATTAATCATTCATATAGCACATAATTCTCATTAATTAGTACACATATTATTTAATGTATAAAATTTATTCACTTATTATATTCACTTTAATTAAATATTGAATTAACTTACTATCTTATCAATTGTTTAATATTAATATTCTTAGGTTAGTCCACTAATTTAAATAACTATTAGTGGTGCCTACTTTAACTAACAATTAGTCACATACATTATCCACATAATCATAACATATTTATCATCATTAATAAGTAATTATTATACTCATTGAATCACATATTGTATATGCATACATTCAAATATAATCAATACTTATATTTAGTATTCAAATTTCCTTAAGAAAATAAATTCTTATTATTCATAATACACATACATCCATTTTAAATACAATTATAACAATAATTGTATTAATCATTAAAATTCATAATCATAAATCAAATTAGGTTTTGATCATCCCTTTATCTTTGTCTCATTTACCATACCTAGTCAATTTAAAATAAATTGACTAGTCTTACAAATTCATGCCATAAAGAAATAATAATAATAATAATAATAATAATAATTTCTTAAAATATACTTTTATCATTTAAATAATATAGTAATTATATTTTTATAAATAATTATATATCTTTAGTATAAAAATTAACTTATTAACATAATATAATTTATAATTACCAACTATTTCTTTAATAAGAAATTTACTTGAAACCATATATGAAATAAATATATATGTACATATTACCTATTCACATTCCTTTCCTTGCACACATTCCCATACTTTGTTTAATATATAATAAAAATAATTTTATTATATAAAAAAAATTTGTGACAACCCAAAAATTTATAAGATTTATTAATAAAATCTTGAATGATTAAATAAAGGTTAAGATACAAGACCTGGAGTTCGAAAAGTGAGATTGTACTGTATAAGTGAATATCCAATGTTACCGGCTGTCCTCTTCATTTTTGCCCCACTTTTTGGTCTTTTTTTTTATTTTTTAATGAGTTAATTAAGTTGATCAAAATATCTTTCAAGTGAGCTAGCAATTGGGCTTCCTTTAAAATCAATTTGGGCTCATTTTTACTAGTTTTCCAAAATTATTATTCCACATTTGGGCTACTAGTTTATTAAATGTTAGACTAATTAAATTAGTCCACACATTAATTATCCAAGTCCATGATTAATTAAATGAGTGGCTTGGTTAATAAACTAATTAGTCTAGTCCATTAGAATTCCTTTCTACGTGGACTATTAAAATTAATCATTCATATAGCACATAATTCTCATTAATTAATTGTAACGACCGAGAATTTTGGGTTTACCTTGTAATTCAAATTTTTGAATATTAACGGATATATTATACTTTATTAATATTATTTTGTGTTGCATGTTTAAAGGTTGTGTGGCAACCTGGATTATGTGAATGCATGAAATTTTACATGTTATAGTTTTGTTTACGTGAATATTTGATTTCGCGTAGCATTGTTAAATCTCTATTCACGAGTTAGTATTCACGTGGGGAATATTCATCTAGAGACGTCTTCTCGGGTGACTTCGATTTTTCCTAATTATTGCCAACCCATTTAGGCAATGAGATAATAATCCATGTGTAGGATTTATGGTAGCCCAATGGGAATTAAATTAGAAGCCCAAGTGATTTTTAAGGGTGACCCAAACCCATGACCCAAGACTTGACCCATGTGGGATATGGGCACAAAAATCAGCATTTTGGTGTTTAGATGAGGGAGTGTTCGGGTAACATGGTAAGGTAGAGGCCAAATGAGTGGAATTGCATGTTGAATAAGTGGGAACAAATAAACAATTGTTAGCCAATAGAAAATCTGGCCACCTTGAGCCACTAACCCATTTCTTCCACTTCTCCCTAATTCACTCCTCCACTTCTCCCAAATCATTTTTTCAATTCTCTCTTGCAACCATCAGCTGATAGAGAGAGAGAGGGGGAGAGAGCTGCTGTTAGAGAGAGAAAGTGCTGAAGAACAAGAACAAAGGAAGAAGAAGAGGAAGGAACTTGAAGGAAGAAGAAAGGAGAGGCACGGGTGGAGAAGAAAGGAACCAAAGAAGTAGGAGAAGAGTCTTAAGCCAAGCCTAGCAAGTCTCTAGCATCTAGGAAGGATTTACAAAGGTAAACACCAACCAAATCCTTTCCATTCGATTTCTTGTTTAGGTTTTCAAGTTTTTATGGTTTTTAAGCTCTTGAGCTTGTGGATTGATTTTCTAGCGATCCTTGTTGTTTTTGTTTGTGTTGGATGTTTGTAAATATTGTTAAGAGGATATGTAAGCTATTAATAATATCAAAGTGGAACAAAAACGCAATAAATCCGTACCTATGCTTAAGGAGGATGAAAAACATGAAGAACAATGGACTTTGGACATGAACATGGACTGTTGGACGAATTTAGAGGACTTTGTAGTTATGATTCCTTGCTTGTTGTGTTTATTTGTTGTTGTCATATTGTAGTTCCATGGGTTATGAGTTTAACCCAGTTGGAATGGAGTAAAAAGGGATTAAAACAAAGATTTGGTGATGATTTTTATAAAGAACACCAAGAACACAAAAATATAGCATGAGTTGATACTTTGGCCTAAGATTTGGCCATGTTAATGTTAATGGATAGCTCTAAATTTTTGATATGTTGTAGCTCTATGTCTTAGGAGTCCATAGAGTCCGAAATGGACCAATTTGAAGGTGTATAGGAGGAATTATGGTGGTTGGAAGCAAGGTAGGTCTAGAACACCAGAAAATAGAGCATCCGGGAAGCAAAACGAACTGGCCATGAGCTCAGCTGCTAGATAGAGCACCCCGGCGCTGGCCATAGGCCATTTTGAGCGCCTAGGCGCAGGCCACAGACACTAGGCAAAACAGCTTCGACGTCCTTTAGTAAAATGGATTTAACTTTCTCATACGGACGCATATTGAGATGATTCAAGATGATTCGGAAAGAGAACGAGTAGACCTACAACTTTCGTTCTTGAAGTTTTTCAATTTGAGGTCTGTAGCATAGTCTAAATTGGCCATTTATAGGACTGTAGTGTATTTGGAGGCAATCGGAGGGCGTCAGACATGCACATATGCAACATGTTATGCTTCCAACGCTAAAAGATATTGTTCTAAGTTCTAAAACATGAATGTTATGATTTATAATGATACTTAGCATTAACCAATGAGTATTAGATAAATCGAATGGGCGTTCGAATAATCAAGTTTGGCATACAGATGTGCAAGCGTCGTAACGCCGTAACTAGTGTGTATAATCTTGTTTAATATTATGTTTATAATAAGAATGAAACATTATAGAGTAGTATAAACCATTATTTGGTATCCAGTATGTGACTAATTATTATGTGAATATGTACTTAATTGTGTAGGACATTAAGGAGCGTGTGTTGTAATATTGTAGCACCGCTTCAGGCAAGTTTCCTTTAACCCTACTCAATTTACATTTGAGCAGGATGCGGTGTATTTATGCAAGTTCTTCTTACTGAATTTACATTTGAGCAAGTTCCCTAACTTCATTCTTTCTACATATTGAATGCAAGTTTCCTAACGCTTGTCTAACTCTTGTGTTGGGCAAGTTTCCTAACCCGTACAACTTTTATTATTGTGCGAGTTTATTACTAATTGAGCAATCATTCTATATTATTGCAAGTTCCTTACTCAATTGTTTTTATTGAGTAAGTTTCCTATTTTATACAAATGTTGTATATTGTTGCAAGTTTCATGACTCAAATAGAGTTATCTCTTTCAAGTTATATTAGTGGATTAATTATTATTAATTATTCCACATCAATGATAAATTATTGATGTTCGCACCTTGTGCATTTGAATTCGTTATCTGTTGTTGGACTGTGGAACATAAGTTCTTCATTCATGAACTGTCTAAGGAAATAGTCTACGCCACTTGTTTCGGCTAGACACGTACAGGTTATTATTTTAAAAGCTATCCAAACCGATTGTTGCTGCAGATTCTTGGACTGAGAGAGCAACCCTTATGTAGGGGATTTTAATGTATCGATTATTCGATGCAGTCAGAGCTAAATGTTATGCATATACATAGGGTATTAGAGGCTGATCCCCTCGAGTACTATTGACGGGCCAGGCGTTTAAAAGGGTTAGTTGAATAACTGATCCTTTGGCCAAATAGTTCATGGTCTATCGGACCACTCAGCAGTAAATAATCAATATTCATTATTTCTTTTGAACCTTGATTATATTGTTAGCTATTTCTTCAATGTCTTAAATTGTTGAACCATGCGATTATTATTCTAATTCATTCATGATATATCTTCCTTATTCATTTTAAACTTGCTGAGCAAAGTAGTTGCTCACCCATGCTATATCATGAACCTATTGCAGCTAAGCCGGGGAGTTCCAAAGCGGACAAAGGCAAAGAAAAACTTAAGGAATAGTTATATGTACTATCCTGATATGTAATTCGTGGAATCATTTTTATATTATTATGGTATTCTGCGATGCATTTTATTTAAGGTTTTAGACCTTGGGACCGTAGTAAACCTTTTGTAATAAACAACATATGTTTATTTATTTCGCATTAGTTGATTTATGTTGTTTAGAGGTGTATGGATGTATTTTATCTTGAGCACCAGATTCGAGGTATTGGTACCTGAATTTGGGGGCGTTACAGGTTGGTATCAGAGTTTTAGGTTATAAACTTTAGGAATGCAAAACCTAGGTTATAACCTTAGTATTAAACTCGTATTGAGTACGCTAGGTGATGGATCGAGGAGATTCATTTGATGATCATGTCTGGAGGTGGATTGTGGAAATCCATCGAGCTGAGTTGTGCATGATAAAATATCATTTCATTTTATCAATAAATATATTTTATTGTGGCACTGACATCTTGCTGTCTATTTATTTGTTGTTTGTGGTTGTAGGATGTCTGAGATGGGAGAGTATAGTCCTGCTAGAGAGGTAGAGTTCACAGATATTCATGTGCACGCAGGGAAGTTAGTGGAGGTGCAGCCGAGGGAGCCAGAGATGATGGACACTAGGGATGAGTCTGAGGCCGAGTATGGTTCCGAGGAGGAGCCAGTTACTGGAGGAGTGCTGAGGCTGTTAAGTGATGAGGGGGAGGATGAGGACCCCGAGGAGGATCCAGTGACGGAGGATGATGAGCCACCTGAGTATGCATATGGCATGGGCACTACTGCTAGTGACATCATCGAAGAACTGACAAATAAGAACGAGGAGCTCGAGAATCGAGTATCCCACTTAGAGGAGCAGAACTAGGAGCACCAGGACCGAGAGGAGCAGTACAGGTCATTGGCGTATCAGACTTTAGGGGAAAAAGCTGAGTTAGCCCAAAAGTTACAGGAAAAGGACCAGAGGATTACCGAGCTAGAGGTAGAGGTTCACGGTCGGCGTGGAGTTTCTATTCAGTTTGGTGTGATGGTTTATGACCTCTTAGAGAGGAATGTGGTTTTGGTAGGACAGATAGAGCAGGTAGAGGATCAGTTGGAGACTACTCGTCTAGAGCGAGATGAGTCTAGAGAGCAGTTGAGAGCCCTGACTACAGAGATTGATTCCCTCCGTTTAGGCTTGACTACTTCCATAGGCAGGCTGAGGGATAGGGTGAGAAGGTACCCCAAGGATGAGGGGAGCAGTAGGCGCGTGATTAGGCGCCGAGTGGTCGACAGGCTAGCTCGACGGGAGGTCCGAGTTGCAGTTCGTCGCAGTAGGCGGTGATGTGTATTTCTAATATTATGTTTGTAGGAGGTCCCACTTTTGTTATAATAGGGGTATACTTATGTTGTAAATCCCTGTGCTTGCAGCATATATGGGATAGTAGTTGAACCCCCAATTTTTTTTCTAATAGAGGGGTGGAAGGTTATTATTCCCCAAATTTTGTTCTTTAGGGGATAGTTAATGGTTGGCAGACTATGTCATTTAGCGTTTATAGAAGTATGCCACATGTTGAGTCTGGTTGTATTGAGACAGTGGTGTATGATTATAAATGCAGTTGTTTTATTTAAATTAAATGTGTTTGATAGATGCTTTTCCTTTTAATTGTTGACTTAAATGACTTATTGCATGAGGCCTAGATCTATTAGTAATAGCCGGCGGTTTTCTTTTAGCAGATCATGGCGCCAAGAGGACGACCGCGTAACCAAAGGGTTGAGGAATCGGTTAATAACACTCAGGGTCACCTAGACCCAATGAGGGCGTTTGCTGAATTATTGGCAGAAGCCATGCGAAATAGACCCCCACCTGTTGGAGAACAGCTAGGGAGGCAGCCTGCGCAGCATTTGGCTAGCTTCAAGGATTTTAAGCTAGTAGGACCTCCCGAGTTCAAGGGAACACTAGACCCGATTGAAGCCCAAACCTGGATTGAAGAAATAGAAAAGGTGTTCGAGGTTGCAAGGGTAGCCGAAGAACAGAAGACAGGGTTTGCCACTTTTATGATGAAGGGTGAAGCGAACTATTGGTGGAAGGCCAACAAAGGACGTGCTGGAGATGGTGTGATATTATGGGAACGTTTTAAGGAGCTATTCTTCGAGAACTATTTCCCGGAGAGTATGAAGCAGAACATGGAAGTGAAGTTTCTGGAGCTCAAGCAGAGGAACATGTCAGTCGCGGAGTATGCGGTAAAATTTAATGAGTTAGCCCAATTTGCACCCCACCAGGTAGACACTGAAGCCAGAAAGGCAAGGAAATTTGAATTAGGCCTGAAACCGTGGGTGTACAGTAGGGTGGCAGTTCTAAGGATTGACACATTTTCTACGCTGTTGGAAAGGGCCATCATCGCCGAAGGAGGCAATGAGGCTCTAGCAAAGTTCAATCAAGACAAAAAGAAGGGTCAAGAAGGAAGCAAGGGAGGATGTAGCGGGGGAAGTAACCCGAATAAAAAGAAATGGAGTGATAGCCAATCTTCTGGTGGGAACAAGTCCGGAGGAGAGGTTAAGAAGGGTAATAAGTGCAACAATTATGGAAAGAATCACTCTGGAGAGTGCATGAAAGGGAAAGGAGTTTGTTTCAACTGTGGGCAACAGGGGCACTTTGCTCCTCAATGCCCAAAAGGAAAGAAAGCGGGATGTTTCTCATGTGGGGCATCAGATCATCAAATCAAGGATTATCCGAAAAGGAAAGGGGATGCAACAAGTGGTAATAGGAACAACAACAACAACAACAATAACAACAGGCTGAATATTGGAGGGCCAGCTAGCCAAACCAACAGACCGACGGTACGCACTTTCAACATGACCGTTCAGGATGCGGTGGAGTCAAAGGACGTGGTGTCAGGTATTATTTTGATCAACAATATCAGTGCATATGTATTATTTGATTCGGGTGCTACCTGTTTATTTGTGTCGGAAGATTTTGCTAAACGGTTAAATTTACCTCGTGAGAAACTAGAGAATCCTATGAATGTGGAAGTAGCTAATAAAGAAATTATCCCCGTAGATTTCATTTATAGGAATGGTTGCGCCGAATTGAGGGGGTTTAAGTTTGACGTTAATTTGATTCCGATACGACTAGGAGAATTTGATGTAATTCTTGGGATGGACTGGTTGTCTAGTCACGGAGCTGTAATCGACTGCCAAAAGAAATGTATACACCTGAAGACCCCAGATAAGTCGAAGGTCGTATTCTACGGTAGTAAATCGCCTAGACAATCTTGTTGTCTGACGATGATGCAAGCTATGAGATTGCTAAGGAAAGGTTGTATAGGTTATTTGGCTCACGTGGTTGATACTCGAAGATTAGAGGGTGAGTTGGGTCAGATACCTGTAGTAAGGGAATTTCCAGATGTTTTCCCAGATGAGATGCCGGGTTTACCGCCGAATAGAGAAGTGGAATTTGTGATCGACTTGGTACCGGGAACCGCACCGATCTCAAAGGCACCGTACCGGATGGCACCAGTGGAGATGAAAGAACTGATGGTTCAGTTGCAGGAATTGCTAGATAAGGGGTATATTCGTTCGAGTGTATCTCCATGGGGAGGACCAGTACTATTTGTAAAGAAGAAAGACGGATCGATGAGGCTTTGTATCGACTATCGGGAGTTGAACAAAGTCACGATTAAGAACAAGTACCCGTTGCCCAGAATTGATGATTTGTTCGATCAACTGAAGGGAGCGAAATACTTTTCGAAGATTGACTTGAAGACAGGGTATCACCAACTGAAGGTGAGGCATGAGGATATTCCAAAGACAGCATTCTGAACTCGATATGGACACTTTGAGTTTTTGGTGATGTCGTTTGGGCTAACGAACGCACCAGCAACATTTATGGACATGATGAACCAAGTGTTCAAGCAATACCTAGATAAATTTATTGTCGTTTTCATAGATGACATTTTAGTCTACTCGAAGACGGAGGAGGAACATGTCGAGCATTTGAGAATAGCCCTGGAAACACTGAGAAGGGAGAAGCTTTATGCAAAGTTTTCTAAGTGCGAATTTTGGCTACAAAGGGTGCAGTTTTTGGGGCACGTGATTGACAAGGATGGTGTATCAGTGGATCCTGCCAAGGTAGAAGCAGTAATAAACTGGGAGCAGCCGAAGACGCCAACAGAAGGTCGAAGTTTCTTAGGATTAGCAAGTTACTATCGGAGGTTTATTCAGAACTTTTCAAAGATAGCGACACCATTGACAAATTTGACAAGAAAAACTATAAAGTTCGTATGGACGGATAAGTACGAAGAGAGTTTCATGGAGTTGAAGAAGAAACTTAGTGAAGCACCTGTGTTATCACTGCCAGATAATACAGGGGGATTTGTGGTGTACAGTGATGCCTCACACAAAGGCCTTGGGTGCGTATTGATGCAGCATGGGAAGGTCATTGCGTATGCATCGCGATAGTTGAAAGACTATGAGAAGGGGTATCCGACTCATGACTTGGAACTAGCGGCAGTGGTGTTTGCTCTAAAGATTTGGAGGCACTATCTGTATGGGGAGAAGTGTGAGATATACACAGACCACAAAATTCTGAAGTATATTTTCACTTAGAAGGAACTAAACATGAGGCAGAGGCGATGGTTGGAGTTAATTAAAGACTACGATTGTGAGATTTTATACCATCCCGGTAAGGCCAATGTAGTAGCTGATGCTCTAAGTAGGAAGGGCAGAGATAAGTTGATGATGCTGACAGCTCAGGAGAAACTGATCAAGGATATGGAAAGACTGGAATTAGAAATCAAGTATCCGACAGATGCAAACGAGAAACTGTTCGCAGTTGAGGCGAGTCCGACTTTATTAGGCAAGATAAAGGAGGCTCAAGAAAAGGATAATGAATGTATCGCCATAAGGAAGTGAATCTCAGAAGGAGAGGAATTAAGGTACAAGTTTGATAGCATGGGATTGCTAAGGTTTGAAGAGAGGATCTGGATACCGATGGTTCCAGAGTTGAGAGAAGAGATTTTGCAAGAAGCTCATTCTACAAAGTATTCGATACACCCTGGTAGTACCAAGATGTATCAGGATTTGCACCAACATTTCTGGTGGCCGAACATGAAGAGGGAGGTCACGGAATGTGTTGGGCGATGTTTGACATGTCAGAGGGTAAAAGCAGAACATCAGAAACCGGGTGGACTGCTACAGCCGTTGGAGATTCCGGAGTGGAAGTGGGAGCATATCACGATGGATTTTGTGACGGGGCTTCCACCAACTCAGAAGGGTTACGATGCGATCTGGGTGATCGTGGATCGTTTAACTAAATCTGCACATTTTCTACCAATCAAGATAAGATACAATCTGGAGCAGCTAGCAAAGTTATATGTGAAAGAGATTGTATCACGACATGGAGTGCCGATATCTATTGTATCTGACAGAGATCCGCGTTTCACGTCAAATTTCTGGAAGAGCTTGCAAGAAAGATTGGGAACTCAGTTGAGGTTGAGTACGGCATATCATCCTCAAACGGATGGGCAAAGCGAACGAACGATTCAGACGCTGGAGGACATGCTTAGAGCATGTGTGATGGATTTTAAAGGTAGCTAGGACGATCATCTACCATTGGTGGAGTTTGCCTATAATAACAGTTATCATGCGAGTATTGGCATGCCGCCATACGAAGCATTATACGGGAGGAAGTGCCGAACACCTCTGTGTTGGGACGAAGTCGGTGAACGGAGACTGTTGGGACCTGAATTGGTACAACAGACTGTGGATGTCGTCAAAGTGATAAGAGCTCAATTGGTAGCAGCTCAGGATAGACAGAAGAAATACACCGATTTGCATCGTCAGAAGTGAGACTTTGAAGAGGACAGCTTTGTGTTTTTGAACGTATCTCCTTGGAAGGGGAAGATCAGATTTGGAAAGAAGGGGAAATTGAGTCCCAGGTTCGTAGGACCCTTTGAAGTTTTAAAGAGGGTAGGTGAAGTGGCGTACGAGGTAGCTCTACCTCCTGAACTTGAGCACATTCATAATGTGTTCCACGTTTCTGTGTTGCGACCATATAAATCCGACTACAAGCATGTGATATCCTATGAACCAATTCAAGTTAAGCGAGACTTGTCATATGAAGAGATTCCTGTCCAGATATTAGATAGGAAGGAGCAGACGTTAAGAAATAAGGTCATCCATTTGGTCAAAGTGCTTTGGAGGAACTACGCAGCTGAAGAAGCCACGTGGGAGCTAGAAGAAAAGATGAGGAAGAATTACCCGCATCTTTTTGAGTGAACCAGTGTTAAGTTTTCCGTACCTAGACTGTAATTCTGGGGACAAAATTCTTATAAGGGGGGAGGATGTAACGACCGAGAATTCTGGGTTTACCTTGTAATTCGAATTTTTGAATATTAACGGATATATTATACTTTATTAATATTATTTTGTGTTGCATGTTTAAAGGTTGTATGGCAACCTGGATTATGTGAATGCATGAAATTTTACATGTTATAGTTTTGTTTACGTGAATATTTGATTTCGCGTAGCATTGTTAAATCTCTATTCACGAGTTAGTATTCACGTGGGGAATATTCATCTAGAGACGTCTTCTCGGGTGACTTCGATTTTTCCTAATTATTTCCAACCCATATAGGCAATGAGATAATAATCCAAGTGTAGGATTTATGGTAGCCCAATGGGAATTAAATTAGAAGCCCAAGTGATTTTTAAGGGTGACCCCAACCCATGACCCAAGACTTGACCCATGTGGGATATGGGCACAAAAATCAGCATTTTGGTGTTTAGATGAGGGAGTGTTCGGGTAACATGGTAAGGGAGAGGCCAAATGAGTGGAATTGCATGTTGAATAAGTGGGAACAAATAAACAATTGTTAGCCAATAGAAAATCTGGCCACCTTGAGCCACTAACCCATTTCTTCCACTTCTCCCTAATTCACTCCTCCACTTCTCCCAAATCATTTTTCCAATTCTCTCTTGCAACCATCAGCTGATAGAGAGAGAGAGGGAGAGAGCTGCTGTTAGAGAGAGAAAGTGCTGAAGAACAAGAACAAAGGAAGAAGAAGAGGAAGGAACTTGAAGGAAGAAGAAAGGAGAGGCACGGGTGGAGAAGAAAGGAACCAAAGAAGTAGGAGAAGAGTCTCAAGCCAAGCCTAGCAAGCTCTCTAGCATCTAGGAAGGATTTACAAAGGTAAACACCAACCAAATCCTTTCCATTCGATTTCTTGTTTAGGTTTTCAAGTTTTTATGGTTTTTGAGCTCTTGAGCTTGTGGGTTGATTTTCTAGCGATCCTTGTTGTTTTTGTTTGTGTTGGATGTTTGTAAATGTTGTTAAGAGGATATGTAAGCTACTAATAACATCAAAGTGGAACAAAAACGCAATAAATCTGTACCTATGCTTAAGGAGGATGAAGAACATGAAGAACAATGGACTTTGGACATAAACATGGACTGTTGGACGAATTTAGAGGACTTTGTAGCTATGATTTCTTGCTTGTTGTGTTTATTTGTTGTTGTAATATTGTAGTTCCATGGGTTATGAGTTTAACCCAGTTGGAATGGAGTAAAAAGGGATTAAAACAAAGATTCGGTGATGATTTTTGTAAAGAACACCAAGAACACCAAGAACACGAAAATATAGCATGAGTTGATACTTTGGCCTAAGATTTGGCCATGTTAATATTAATGGATAGCTCTAAATTTTTGATATATTGTAGCTCTATGTCTTAGGAGTCCATAGAGTCCGAATGGACCAATTTGAAGGTGTATAGGAGGAGTTATGGTGGTTGGAAGCAAGGTAGGTCTAGAACACCAGAAAATAGAGCATCCGAGAAGCAAAACGAACTGGCCACGAGCTCAGCTACTGGATAGAGCACCCCGGCGCTGGCCATAGGCCATTTTGAGCGCCTAGGCGCTGGCCACAGACACTAGGCAAAACAGCTTCGACGTCCTTTAGTAAAACGGACGTAACGTTCTCATACGGACTCATATTGAGATGATTCAAGATGATTCGGAAAGAGAACGAGTAGACCTACAACTTTCGTTCTTTAAGTTTTTCAATTTGAGGTCTGTAGCATAGTCTAAATTGGCCATTTATAGGACTGTAGTGTATTTGGAGGTAATCGGAGTGCGTCGGACATGCACGTATGCAACGTGTTATGCTTCCAACGCTAAAAGATGTTGTTCTAAGTTCTAAAACATGAATGTTATGATTTATAATGATACTTAACATTAACCAATGAGTATTAGATAAATCGAATGGGCGTTCGAATAATCAAGTTTGGCGTACAGCCGTGCAAGCGTCGTAACGCCGTAACTAGTGTGTATAATCTTGTTTAATATTATGTTTATAATAAGAATGAAACATTATAGAGTAGTATAAACCATTATTTCGTATCCAGTATGTGACTAATTATTATGTGAATATGTACTTAATTGTGTAGGACATTAAGGAGCGTGTGTTGTAATATTGTAGCAGCGCTTCACGCAAGTTTCCTTTAACCCTACTCAATTTACATTCGAGCAGGATGCGGTGTATTTATGCAAGTTCTTCTTACTCAATTTACATTTGAGCAAGTTCCCTAACTTCATTCTTTCTACATATTGAATGCAAGTTTCCTAACGCTTGTCTAACCCTTGTGTTGGGCAAGTTTCCTAACCTGTACAACTTTTATTATTGTGCGAGTTGTTTACTAATTGAGCAATCATTCTATATTATTGCAAGTTCCTTACTCAATTGTTTTTATTGAGCAAGTTTCCTATTTTATACAAATGTTGTATATTGTTGCAAGTTTCATGACTCAAATAGAGTTATCTCTTTCAAGTTATATTAGTGGATTAATTATTATTAATTATTCCACATCAATGATAAATTATTGATGTTCGCACCTTGTGCATTTGAATTCGTTATCTGTTGTTGGACTGTGGAACATAAGTTCTTCATTCATGAACTGTCTAAGGAAATAGTCTACGCCACTTGTTTCGGCTAGACACGTACAGGTTATTATTTTAAAAGCTATCCAAACCGATTGTTGGTGCAGATTCTTGGACTGAGAGAGCAACCCTTATGTAGGGGATTTTAATGTGTCGATTATTCGATGCAGTCAGAGCTAAATGTTATGCATATACATAGGGTATTAGAGGCTGATCCCCTCGAGTACTACTGACGGGCCAGGCGTTTAAAAGGGTTAGTTGAATAACTGATCCTTTGGCCAAATAGTTCATGGTCTATCGGACCACTCAGCAGTAAATAATCAATATTCATTATTTCTTTTGAACCTTGATTATATTGTTAGCTATTTCTTCAATGTCTTAAATTGTTGAACCATGCAATTATTATTCTAATTCATTCATGATATATCTTCCTTATTCATTTTAAACTTGCTGAGCATAGTAGTTGCTCACCCTTGCTATATCATGAACCTATTGCAGCTAAGTCGGGGAGTTCCAAAGCGGACAAAGGCAAAGGAAAGCTTAACGAATAGTTATATGTACTATCCTGATATGTAATTCGTGGAATCATTTTTGTATTATTATGGTATTCTGCGATGCATTTTATTTAAGGTTTTAGACCTTGGGACCGTAGTAAACCTTTTGTAATGAACAACATATGTTTATTTATTCCGCATTAGTTGATTTATGTTGTTTGAAAGTAGTATGCACACAAGCCAATCATATTTGATATGATGTAGCATATACTTTGTAATCTTATTCGGTTATTAAAGGCATTTTATATTATCTACATGGTGCTGTTATATTAAATGTGATAAACCCATAGTTTTGAGCAATGCTTTTAGAATCATGATGGGGATCATGCTAATGAGATCTAAATTCTAGATATCTCACAAACTTAAATTGTTCCTAATCGATGGATTACTAAAAAGGGGATTAGTGAATCCGGATAGATTAGTACATACGTTGCTTGCTCTTATGAAGAGAATGATTGATCTCATAATCATTTGTGTGGAGACACTAAAACAAGTATGTAGGTGCTTATTAGAGAATAAGTTCACTGAACGTGGCTCGCTAAGGAATACCTAATGGAGTTTTACTCGCCTGTCAATAGGAATTCCTCTAGTGATAGTAGTACAAGTGATCCTTGGACTTGAGATCATCATAGTATCTTGTGTATGATGAGTTATACTTTGACATGTCCCTTAAGACCTTTAGGGTATATCAAAGGGTATGATTGGGTATAATAAGTTATACATGGAGATAGGTGAATGATCAATAAAGAATCTACCACTTCTAGTAAAAGGAGAGAATGTTCTATGTGATTCGATAAATGACGACTCAGAAGTCTTTGGCCAAAGCAGAATGAAATTAGAAAGGAGTTTCTAATTTGCATTAATTAGAGTTGTGCATTTGAGAATCGAAATACATATAATTAAATAAAATAAGACTTGACAGTAATTCCATGTCTTATATTTAATTGGGACATTGTATGGTAGAAGGATTGAATTGTACGGTAACTATGCACTGAAAGGTTCTTTTATGATTAATGTTGAAATCTATATTATCTGGAAAGTCGTTGATCGCTAAGGGGGTTTACCCTTATTGTAGAATAAATATTATTTATTTAAATGAATTAAATAGTTTAATTTATTTATTTAAATAAGATTAGAATTGTTCTAATTGATTTATTCACAACCGGTTTAATATGGAGAACCTAAAGGGTCACACCGCAAAAGGAAAATATTTATTTAAGAAGTAAATGGCATAATTGTAATAATAAGTTAAGTGTATTTAATTTAGTCTATGGAGATAGAATAAATTAAATAGCTTAATATTTATTATTTAATATTTTAGAAATATTAAAATATAAATTAATAAGAGGAGTCTTATTATTATTATTACTATTACTATTATTTAATTCCTAATAGGGATTGGGAATTAATTAATAGAAGTACTCTCACATGAATTCCTAATTGGATTAGGAGTTTAATTTAATTAAAGGAGTTTAATTAGAATAGAAACCCTAATCCTAAATAGTTTAGGGAAGGGTTTTCCTACATCTATAAATAAGAGAAGTCTTATCATAGATTAAGGTTACACACTCTTACATAAGAATTGTAGAGAGTACTTACAATTTCTATAGAGATAGAAACTAGGGTTTTGCCAACACCCATCTTCTTGAACAAGTATTATTCCTTGGTGGATCACCTCTAGAGGCCAAACACTTGGGTGGCTAACGTTGATCAAAGGAAGGAATTTAATCGGTGGAATTCAAGGAGAACGCGAAGGAATTGGAGGTGAACTTGTACCTGAGGAAGCTATAATTCTACAAGGGTATAATTCTTATTCTCCATCTCTTTCGTTTAATTAATAATTGTGCATAAAGAAAGATCATGGTGATGGTTTGTATAAAAATTTTAAAATCTGAATTTATCGCGCTTTTCCGCTTTATTAATGTAATTTGATTGCATGTTCGCGTTATACAAACCTAACAGTGGTATCAAGAGCCAAACTTTATGCGAATTATTAATTGTTTTGATTCGGTATATACATTGATATGTGTTTAGAACAATTTAATTGGGCATAATTGTTTGTGTAAAATTATTTATTTATTTTTTTTTATTTTGATTTTATTTATTTTCAATTAAGATAAAAGGTTTATTTTAATTGGAATATGATTAAAATTAAAAGTTTTATTTTAACTTGGAATGTGATTCTACGTTAACTAGAATAAAGGAGTTTATTCATATATGGAATAGGATTCCATGTTTCCTAGAATAAAGGAGTTTATTCATATATGGAATAGGATTCCATGTTTCCTAGAATAAAGGAGTTTTATTCACATATGGAATAGGATTCCATATTTCCTAGAATAAAGGAGTTTATTCACATATGGAATAGGATTCCATGTTTCCTTAAAAAATAAAGATGTTTATTTTGATAAGGAATAGGATTCAACATAATTTATTTTCCAACAATTTTAAGTTAAAAATAAAGGTGTTTATTTTAAACTTGAAATTGGTTTCCATATTAATTAAAATAAAGGAGTTTATTTTGATTTGGATTTTGATTAAAATAAAGGAGTTTATTTTTATTCAAAAAAAAAAATTAAATCAAAATAAAAGAGTTTATTTTGATTTGGAATATGATTAAAATAAAGAAGTTTATTTTAATTGAAACTGGATTTCATGATAACTAATTAGAGTTGGAATTGGATTCCATGATAACTAATTGGAGTTGAAATTGAATTTTATACTAACTAATATTTCCCATTAAATGATATCAATGCATATATGGAATGGTTTTATTATTCATGGGATGAATGTTATTTATTGATACATATAGAGATATGTATGATAATAAATAGGGATTGATTATGGACTATTGACCAATGTGTGATTGGATTTATTTTAGTGGATGCTTGAATGTATGGGTTTTTATAAATGGGGTCTGCGTACCTCGTCTTCTCTAATTTTTTCTTAATGTAAATTCTATCTCCCTCCTATGTATTTCCCCTTGACTGCTGATCAAGGTTTATATTTATTGTAAATAGTTTTTGTAATAGGACTAGTTAGAATTAATTTTGAAGAATTGAAGACAAAGGAGCAAGGAGCGCTTGAAGACCCGTTTGTAATGGAGCCCGGGTTTAAATGTAATAGTTATATTTAAATTTAATTCTTGCACCCTAGGTTTGACCTTTTGGTTCACTTGGTGGCTCTAGTGAACCAAACTAGAATAAAAGTCCATAATCAATCCGGGTAGAATATAGTATTCTATATGTGCATGCTTACTATGTATATATTATATATTATACAACATGCTTCGCATGTTTAATAATATGACGCGTATTTTATATATATATATATGTGCATGCGCGCTAAACAAGATGAGACAAATAATAACAAACCCCTCAAAGAAATTATATTAAGTCTTAAGCGTTCAAAGATATTTGGAATATCGAACGTCGCCTTCTAGCATGGTAAAGCGATAGAGTATTAAATATTTAATATGAGTTTGTTGTGTCACACAAGGCAAGTATTAAATATTTAAGATGTTGCTTTATCACATTTGATGCTTATATATAGACTGAACGATACTGTTTTGTTGTGTCACACAAGGACAATGTTTTTCTTTCGAATATATGGAAGTGCTAGGTTGGACTTAACTTAGATAATTTTGATTCGGATGTGTCACACTTGATCAAAATAATCTAAGAGGCAAAATACAAGGAGTTACATAGTGATGTAATTGACAATAGTTGTCTACCTATTTATTTATATATAGTTTGTTGTGTCACACAAGGCTATATACATTTGAAATGGGATCCTTATTCTCACTAGCAAATCTTTAATTAGATTTGCCGAACTATATAATGAGGGTAATATGGTTTGATGAAAATAGTGGGAGATATCAATTTAAAATAAAGACCTAATTTATTTTGGTAATTAATTAAAAATGAATGTATGCTAAAATGTTGTTAAATTACAAATTCATTTACAGAATTTTACGATGTCTAATTCACTATCACTGCATAGCATAATTAGATGCTAATTAACCGGACCGAATTACACGGACTAGTTAAGGAATTTGAGAATAGTTCTCAAGGCTGAAAAGTTATCTTATGTCCTTAATATATCTATCCCTGCAATGGTTGCAGACAATGCCTCTGAGGAAGAGATTGCTACTTTTAGAAAGTGGCAAGATGATGCATAGTTGGCTCAATGCATCATGCTCGCATCCATGAGTAGCGAGCTTCAGCGTCAGTATGAAACTATGGATGCTCCTACTATACTCTTGCACCTTCAAGGAGTTGAAGGGTGAGGAAAGTAGGACTATTAGATATCAGATATCTAAGGAGCTCTTCCGATCTAGAATGACCGATGGCACTACAGTATAGACAAATGTCCTAAAATGATCAATATGATTGAACAATTGGGACAACTGGGTTTTAATGGATGGAGAGTTGATCCAAGATTTGATCTTGCAATCACTTCTGGACTCTTTCTCACAAATTGTTGTGAATTTCCACATGAACAAGTTATATGTCAGCCTGCCTGAGTTGCTTAAACATGTTGAAAACTGTAAAGAGTCACTTTCCAACCAAGAAAGACCAAGTCTTACTGGTAGATGATTCTTCCAGGAAGCGGAAGAGGGCCAAAGGATCTTCTTAAAAGAAGAACAATTCAAAGAAGGTAAATGGAAGGGCAAAAATAAAGGACAATAAGAACAAGACTGATGCAGATAGCAAAGGAGTTTGCTTCCACTGCAATAAGCCTGGATACTAGAATTAAAACTAGAGGGTAACCAGAAGAAGCTTAGTGAAGCTTCGGTTACAAATATGGGTTTGTTCATGATTGAAATAAATTTTTCTATAAGTCAAAGTTCTACTTGGGTATTGGATACCGGCTGTAGTTCTCACATATGCAATCCAATGCAGAGACTAAGCAGAAGTAGAAAGCTAAACAAAGAATAAGTAATCTTACGCGTGGAGAATGAAGCAATGGTTGCTGCATTAACCGTAAGAACTTATAGTTTAGCATTGCCTACGGGCAAGTCTATTAAGTTAATAAGTTGTTATTATGTTCCAGTTCTCTTTAGAAACATTATTACTTCCGTTGTTGGACAAGGAAGGTTCTGGTATTATATTTAAGAACAATTGTTGTTCTATTTATAATGATAATGTTTTGTTTGAAACTGGAAGATTACTTGATAGACTTTGTATACTTGACTTACATGAAAATTATTTTGCAAATTGAACAAACTAGTAAAAGAAAAGGGGGTGGTCATTCAAAGAGTTGAATGTGTTTATTTGATGAAATACAAGTCTGAATCATTTGAAATGTTCAAAGAATTCAGAAGTGAAACATATTGACAAAGTATTAAGATTCTTTGATCAGATCGAGGAAAGAATACTTGTACAATAAGTTTCTAGATCATCTCAAAATGGTATATTCTCATAATGGACACTTCCTGATACGCAATAATTAATTGGTGTATCTAAAAGGAGAAATTGTACCTTGTTGGACATGGTGCAGTCCATAATGATTTTTACCGACATTCTAGTATCCATCTGGGGTCAAAACCCTAGAAAACGGCTGCATATCTACAAAATAAGGTAACCTCAAAAATTTGAGCCCAAGACTTCATAAAGGTTATGGATAGGAAGGATTCCTACTCTTAAGTATGTTAAGATAAGGGGTTGTCCAGCTTATGTGAAAAGGTTTCAAAGATAAGTTTAGGACAAAATCTGACAAGTGCAGATTTGTGGGATATCCTAAAGAAGTTTAGGGTACTATAATCCTACATGCTACCTTCTTAGATAAAGGTGTTTATCATTGAAGGAGCTAGTGGGAGGGTAATAGATCTTGAAGGAGTTCAAGAACCACAAAGCACTTTAAGTCGAACCGAGGAACCTGTAGATAGACCTATTGTACCACAACCGAATCGTAAATCTGGAAGAGTATCGAAGATACCTGGAAGGTATGGATTCATCATAGAGGATGATGATGAGGTACGCATCATAGAGGATGATGATCCAGTTATATACGATGAGGCTATGAGTAGAAGACACTCACAGAAATGGCAGATGGCCATAAAATCCGAAATGGACTCTATGTATAAGAACCAAGTATAGACTCTGGTATATATGGGTCTTTAAGAGAAAGACTAGGGCAAATGGCAAGGTAGACACCTATAAGACCAGACATGTTTTAAAAGGTTTTTCAAGTCAAGGAGTTGACTGTGATAAAACCTTACTATCGGGTAATGCTCAAGTCCATTTGGATTTTGCTTGTGATTGCAGCTTATTACGAAATCTGACAAAATGGATGTGGAGACGTCCTTCCTCAATAAAGGCTTGGGGAGAATGTATGTATGATACAGCCAGAGGAATTTGTTTCAAAGGTTGAAGCAAATCGTGTTTTAAGCTACAATGATCCATTTATAGATTGAAGCAAGCTTCTCAAAGATGGAACATTCATTTTGATGAGACAATCAAAAGAGTTTGATTTTATCAAAAATGGGAATGAACCTAGTATGTACAAAAGGGTCAGTGGGAGCGCTGTGTGACATTCTTGGTATTATATGTTGATATACTACTGACAAGGAATAACACACTAATGCTACAATCAGTAAAGATAAAATTGTCTAAACATTCCTCCATGAATGCCTTGGGAGGAGCATCCTATAAATTGGGGATATAAATCTATATAGATAGATTTAAAAGGATGTTCGGCTTGACCCAAGGAACGTATATTCATTTGATGCTAATGGCGTTTAGCATGGAAAACTCCAAGAGAAGTCTCATGATGATGAGTCATGGAGTGTATCTCTCTAAAATTGTCTCCAATTAAAAGAGAGATCGCATGAGTTACTATCATGTATGTAGTGAATATACAAGGCCTGATGTTGATCAGTCATATTTTGGAGATGATCACTATAAGACGGTGATAAACATCTTTAGGTACTTAACCGGTACTGAAGATGTGATTATGATTCATGGTAGGTCTGAATTAAAACTAAAGGGCTAAACAGACTCAAGTTTTTCAGACTGACCAAGACGATAACAAATCCACTTTAAGGTAAATCGTTACTTTGAAAGGTGGTGCAGTGAATCGGAAAGGTTCCAAACAGGAAAGAGTTACTTGTTTAGTGACAAAGACAAAGTATATAGCTATAAATGAAGCTGCAAGTTGATTGTTTGGATAAAAAGTTCATCACAGAACTAGGAATAGTTCCTAAGTCTCATCTTGGATTCAAACATGTATTGCGGCACTTTCATTTGATTAATAGAATCATTGAAAGAGGATAAGTCACTATAGAGATAGTGGACTCTCAATAACAACATTGCATATCCATTTACTGAAGCTTTATCCAAACAGCAGGATGATCGTCACTTAGAGAAGAAGGGTATTATATACCATGACGATTGGCTTTAGTGCAAGTGGGAGATTGAAAGTAGTATGCACACAAGCCAATCATATTTGATATGATGTAGCATATACTTTGTAATCTTATTCGGTTATTAAAGGCATTTTATATTATCTACATGGTGCTGTTATATTAAATGTGATAAACCCATAGTTTTGAGCAATGCTTTTAGAATCATGATGGGGATCATGCTAATGAGATCTAAATTCTAGATATCTCACAAACTTAAATTGTTCCTAATCGATGGATTACTAAAAAGGGGATTAGTGAATCCGGATAGATTAGTACATACGTTGCTTACTCTTATGAAGAGAATGATTGATCTCATAATCATTTGTGTGGAGACACTAAAACAAGTATGTAGGTGCTTATTAGAGAATAAGTTCACTGAACGTGGCTCGCTAAGGAATACCTAATGGAGTTTTACTCGTCTGTCAATAGGAATTCCTCTAGTGATAGTAGTACAAGTGATCCTTGGACTTGAGATCATCATAGTATCTTGTGTATGATGAGTTATACTTTGACATGTCCCTTAAGACCTTTAGGGTATATCAAAGGGTATGATTGGGTATAATAAGTTATACATGGAGATAGGTGAATGATCAATAAAGAATCTACCACTTCTAGTAAAAGGAGAGAATGTCCTATGTGATTCGATAAATGACGACTCAGAAGTCTTTGGCCAAAGCAGAATGAAATTAGAAAGGAGTTTCTAATTTGCATTAATTAGAGTTGTGCATTTGAGAATCGAAATACATATAATTAAATAAAATAAGACTTGACAGTAATTCCATGTCTTATATTTAATTGGGACATTGTATGGTAGAATGATTGAATTGTACGGTAACTATGCACTGAAAGGTTCTTTTATGATTAATGTTGAAATCTATATTATCTGGAAAGTCGTTGATCGCTATAAGGGGGTTTACCCTTATTGTAGAATAAATATTATTTATTTAAATGAATTAAATAGTTTAATTTATTTATTTAAATAAGATTAGAATTGTTCTAATTGATTTATTCACAACCGGTTTAATATGGAGAACCTAAAGGGTCACACCGCAAAAGGAAAATATTTATTTAAGAAGTAAATGACATAATTGTAATAATAAGTTAAGTGTATTTAATTTAGTCTATGGAGATAGAATAAATTAAATAGCTTAATATTTATTATTTAATATTTTAGAAATATTAAATATAAATTAATAAGAGGAGTCTTATTATTATTATTACTATTACTATTATTTAATTCCTAATAGGGATTGGGAATTAATTAATAGAAGTACTCTCACATGAATTCCTAATTGGATTAGGAGTTTAATTTAATTAAAGGAGTTTAATTAGAATAGAAACCCTAATCCTAAATAGTTTAGGGAAGGGTTTTCCTACATCTATAAATAAGAGAAGTCTTATCATAGATTAAGGTTACACACTCTTACATAAGAATTGTAGAGAGTACTTACAATTTCTATAGAGATAGAAACTAGGGTTTTTTCCAACACCCATCTTCTTGAACAAGTATTATTCCTTGGTGGATCACCTCTAGAGGCCAAACACTTGGGTGGCTAACGTTGATCAAAGGAAGGAATTTAATCGGTGGAATTCAAGGAGAACGCGAAGGAATTGGAGGTGAACTTGTACGTGAGGAAGCTATAATTCTACAAGGGTATAATTCTTATTCTCCATCTCTTTCGTTTAATTAATAATTGTGCATAAAGAAAGATCATGGTGATGGTTTGTATAAAATTTTAAAATCTGAATTTATCGCGCTTCCGCTTTATTAATGTAATTTGATTGAATGTTCGCGTTATACAAACCTAACAGTTTAGAGGTGTATGGATGTATTTTATCGTGAGCACCAGATTCGAGGTATTGGTACTTGAATTTGGGGGCGTTACATTAATACACATATTAATTAATGTATAAAATTTATTCACTTACTATATTCACTTTAATTAAATATTGAATTAACTTACTATCTTATCAATTGTTTAATATTAATATTCTTAGGTTAGTCCACTAATTTAAATAACTATTTGTGGTGCCTACTTTAACTAACAATTAGTCACATACATTATCCACATAATCATAACATATTTATCATCATTAATAAATAATTATTATACTCATTGAATCACATATTGTACATGCATACATTCAAATATAATCAATACTTATATTTAGTATTCAAATTTTTTTAAGAAAATAAATTCTTATTATTCATAATACACATACATCCATTTTAAATACAATTATAACAATAATTGTATTAATCATTAAAATTCATAATCATAGAACAAATTAGGTTTTGATCATCCCTTTATCTTTGTCTCATTTACCATACCTAGTCAATTTAAAATAAATTGACTAGTCTTACAAATTCATGTCATAAAGAAATAATAATAATCATTTCTTAAAATACACTTTTATCATTTAAATAATATAGTAATTATATTTTTATAAATAATCATATATCTTTAGTATAAAAATTAACTTATTAACATAATATAATTTATAATTACCAACTATTTCTTTAATAAGAAATTTACTTGAAACCATATATGAAATAAATATATATGTACATATTACCCATTCACATTCCTTTCCTTGCACACATTTCCATACTTGCTTTAATATATAATAAAAATAATTTTATTATATAAAAAAAATTTGTGACAACCCAAAAATTTATAAGATTTATTAATAAAATCTTGAATGATTAAATAAAGGTTAAGATACAAAACCTGGAGTTCGAAAAGTGAGATTGTACTGTATAAGTGAATATGAACTATGACTTGCTTTTGGTGTATAGTAAATATATTAGTATTATATATTTATTATATGTAAGCAATTGTAGGGGCAATTTATTTAAAGGAAATGAGATGAGTAAGATTAAAATAAGTTAAAATAATTTATAATATTAAAATTATTTTAATATAATTTATATTATGAAGTGAAATAATTAGTTTAAGTATACAGAGAATATTGTATACTTTAAATAAAGGATATTAAAATAAATTCTAGCATTGAATTATTTTAATAAAGAGAGAATATTTATTTTGATTGTAATATTTTTTTTTATTGAATAAATTTCCATTTATATTGAAAATAAAATGAAATGCATATATTTATTACGCGAGGAAATGAAATTGTTATGAACAACTTGCATAATGATTTGTATGTGGTGGTTTAAGTATATATAATATTTATATATACTTTACCCAAGGATATTGGAATAAATATTTATATGAATTATTTTAAGAAATAAAGGATAATATATTTATTTAATATATTAAGAAAGTCAATAAATTTTTTTATTGAATTTACGTTAATGATGTAAGGATATTATATTTATTATAATATGTTGGGTATGTAGATAATTGTATTTGCATAAGAATATTATATCTAGCATATTTATTTTGTAAATATGTAATTCAAGTATGATATGTTATGTTCTATATAATTTATATATCAAAGATGGGTTATATAAATTATATTTTTTCCATATGGGTAAAACATTTTAAAGAGGATGAATTAGTAACTTAAGAGTTAAAATTTAGTTACTAATTATTGGGTGATTTTTGTGACACCCCCATATTCAGGTACCAATTCCTCGAATTTGGTGCTCACGATAAAATGCATCCATACACCTCTAAACAACATAAATCAACTAATGCGGAATAAAATAAACATATGTTATTCATTACAAAAGGTTCACTACGGTCCCAAGGTCTAAAACCTTAAATAAAATACATCGCAGAATACCATAATAATACAAAATGGTTCCACGAATTACATAACAGGATAGTACATATAACTAGTCCTTAAGCTTTCCCTTGCCTTTGTCCGCTTTGGAACTCCCTGGCTTAACTGCAATAGGTTCATGATATAGCAAGAGTGAGCAACTACTTTGCTCAGCAAGTTTAAAAGCAAGAGTGAGGATATATCATGAATGAATAGGAATAATAACTGCATAGATCAACAATTTATGAATATTGATGTATTAGCTGAAATGACATAATCAAAGTCCAAATGAAACAATGAATAATGATTATTTACTGTTGAGTGGTCCAACCGACCATGAACTTTTGGCCAAAGAGTCAATCATTCAACTAACTCTTTTAAAACCTGGCCCCGTCAGTTGTACTCGAGGGGATCAGCCTCTCGTACACCATGTATATGCATAACATTTAACTCTGACTGCATCGAATAACCGACACATTATAATCCCCTACATAAGGGTTGCTCTCTCAGTCAAAGAATCCGCACCAACAATCGGTTTGGATAACTTTTTAAATAATAACCTGTACATGTCTAACCGAAACAAATGGCGTAGACTATCTCCTTAAACAGTTCATGAATGAAGAACTTAAACGTTTCGCAATCCAACAATAGATAATGAATTCAAATGCATAAGCTGCGAATATCAATAATTATCTTGGAGGTGGAGTAATTGACAATAATTAGTCCACTAATATGATTCAAAAGTAATAACTCAATTTGAGTCATGAAATTTGCAACAATATACAACCTGTATAAAATATGAAACCTGCTCAAAATATAATTCGAGTAAGGTTAAGGAAAACTTGCCCAACACAAGGGTTAGACAAGCGTTAGGAAACTTGCCTGATGCGCTGCTACAATATTATAACACACGCTCCTTAATATCCTACACAATTAAGTACATATTTACATAACAATTAGTCACATACCAAATAATGGTTCAAAACGGATGCTGCATCATTAAAACACACTGATTGCCACTACGACTACCCAGTCGGGGGTCTCGCTCACCGGTGAGCGAGCGGCTGCCCAGCTCGCCGGTGAGCTAGCGGGGGTTATACAAGCCTAAATTAGGTCCAAGCCTAAATTGCAATTAGATTATACAATTTCCGCCTTAAGACAATACTAATTTGGTTGACATTTAATAAATAATTAAGCATTTAGGGCTTAACAAAATATGCTTAGTTAACCTGTCTAATCATTTAATACAAGGAAAGATATAAGTGTTGGACCCGTTTGAAAAGGATTCATTAGGTCCGACCCGACTTGACCCGGCCTGACTGCCCAACCTGGACTGGACACGGAGCTGGCGCTGCAGCGCCAAGCTCAAGCACTGGACCTCACGCTGCGGCGTGAGTCCCGTGTCTTCTCCATGACCGGGCTTCACGCTGCGGCATGAGCCTTAAAGCTTGGGCCTCACGCTGCGGCGCGAGTCCCGATTTTTCCCCACTTGCCCCTCGCTGCAGCGTGAGCTGCAGGGCATATGGGTGGTGCTGCGGCGCCATTTTGCAGTAGTCGGATTCTGGGTTTGTTTCCAGAACGCGACTCCGACCTCCGGCCACTCCAACCTCCATATCTCCTTCAATACACAACCAAATTGGTCCATTCCGGACTCTATGGACTCCTAACTCATGGGGCTACAACGTATCAAAAATGCAGAGCTACCCATTAACATTAACATGGTCAAATCTTAGGCCAAATTGTAAAGTTCATACCCTGTTCTTCGAGTTCTTGATAAGTTTTACAAAAATCATTACTACGAACTCGTTTTAACTCGTTTTTACTCCATTCCAACTGGGTTAGCTTCATAACCCATGGAACTACAACACCATAGCAACAAATAAAATTAACAAACACAAAATCATAGCTTTACAGTCCTCTTAAAAAGTCCAAATGTCCAAGTTCATGCCAAAGTCCATTGTTCTTGCTCCATTAAGCCAAGGTAAGGATTTCTTGCGTTTTTGTTCCACTTTGATGTTATTAATGGCTTACACAGTCTCTTAACAACATTTACAAACAATCACAACAAATAAAAACACCAAGAATCGCCAAAAATCCGACCCATAAGCTTAAGAGCTTAAAACTAAGAAAAACTTGAAAAACTTGGCAAGGAATCGAATGGAAAGGATTTGGTTGATTGTTTACCTCTGTAAATCCTTCCTAGATGTTAAGAAGCTCGGCTAGGCTTTGTTTTGGGGGTTCTCCTTGCTTGGTTCCTCTACCCGAGCCTTCTTCTTCTTCCTCCTTTCTTTTCCGGCGAATTCTTCCTCTTCCAGCGACTTTTCTGGCGACTTCTTTCTCTTCCTTCTTTGCAGCTCTCTCTCTCTTTCTCTCTCTCACTATCAGCTGATGGGAATGAGTTTGAATGAGGAGCTGATGGCTTGCAAGAGAGAAGTGAATTGGTTGATTGATTGGGAGAAGTGGAGGAAATTAGGGAGAAGTGGAAGAAAAATGGAAATGGGGTTGGTTGCTCAAGGAGCTTGCCGGCAACCTCCCTCTTGCTCAATTCTCATTGGTCCAAAATGAGGGATTGGTTCCCTCTTGGGGTAACAAGCCAAAATAAATACCCGAAAATACCAAAGATATATCCGAAAACTCCCACTTTTGTACCAAAACTGGTAAATAACTCTACCCAAAATTAAAATTGGTACTCCCATAATTATTGGGATGTATAAAAATAATTATTATGGGATTTGTCCATTTATTCGGAACACCCATATAACACATTTTGGATACGGATAAAATCACGTATCAGCTCAAATAAAATTTCTGACACTTGGAAAAATTATTCGTACGCATACACGTATTTATGAAATTTATTAACATCGAAAAAGACACACAAAATATCTGGCATGAATAGTGCCTCGGGAAACGTGCCCCGTGAATAGTGATTTAGCGACGCTACGCGAAATCAATTATTCACTTAAACAAAACTATAACACGTAACATTCATGCATCCACATAATCCAGGTTGTCACATAACCTTTAAACACGTAACACAATATAATATTAATAAATTATAAAATATTCATTAATATTCAAAAATTCGAATTACAAGGAAATTTCAGAATTCCCGGTCGTTACATCCCCCCCCCCTTATAAGAATTATGTCCCCAGAATTACAGTCTCGGTACGGAAAACTTAACGGGTTCACTCAAAAAGATGTGGATAATTCTTCCTCATCTTCTCTTCTAGCTCCCACGTAGCTTCTTCAGCTGCGTGGTTCCTCCAAAGTACTTTAACCGAATGAATGACCTTATTTCTTAACTTCTGTTCCTTCCTATCTAATTTCTGGATAGGAATCTCTTCATATGATAAGTCCTTCTCCACTTGAATTGGTTCATAGGATATCACATGCTTGTAGTCGGGTTTATATGGCCGCAACACAGAAACGTGAAACACATTATGAATATGCTCCAGTTCAGGAGGTAGAGCTACCTCGTACGCCACTTCACCTACCCTCTTTAAAACTTCAAATGGTCCTACGAACCTGGGACTCAATTTTCCCTTCTTACCAAATCTGATCTTCCCCTTCCAGGGAGATACCTTCAAAAACACAAAGCTGCCAACTTCAAAGTCTCGCTTCTGACGATGCAAATCGGCGTATTTCTTCTGTCGATCCTGAGCTGCTACCAATCGAGCTCTTATCACTTTGACGACATCCACAGTCTGTGGCACCAATTCAGGTCCCAACAGTCTTCATTCACCGACTTCGTCCCAACACAGAGGTGTTCGACACTTCCTTCCGTATAATGCTTCGTATGGCGGCATGCCAATACTTGCATGATAACTGTTATTATATGCAAACTCTACCAACGGTAGGTGATCGTCCCAGCTGCCTTTAAAATCCATCACACATGCTCTAAGCATGTCCTCCATCGTCTGAATCGTTCATTCGTTTTGCCCATCCGTTTGAGGGTGATACGCCGTACCCAACCTCAACTGAGTTCCCAATCTTTCTTGTAAGCTCTTCCATAAATTGGACGTGAAGCGCGGATCTCTGTCAGATACAATAGATACCGGGACTCCATGTCGTGACACAATCTCTTTCACATATAACTTTGCTAGCTGCTCTAGCCTGTACCTTATCTTGATCGGTAGAAAATGTGCAAAATTTAGTCAAACGATCCACAATCACCCAGATCGCGTCGTAAGCCTTCTGAGTTAGTGGAAGCCCCATCACAAAATCCATCGTGATATGCTCCCACTTCCACTCTGGAATATTCAGCGGTTGTAGCAGTCCACCCGGTTTCTGATGTTCTGCTTTTACCCTCTGACATGTCAAGCATCGCCCAACACATTCTGCGACCTCCTTTTTTATGTTCGGCCACCAGATGTGTTGGCGTAAATCCTGATACATCTTGGTACTACCAGGGTGTATCGAATACCTTGTAGAATAAGCTTCCTGCAGAATCTCTTCTCTCAACTCCGGAACCATCGGTATCCAGATCCTCCCTTCAAACCTTAGCAGTCCTGTGCCATCAATTTTGTACTTTAATTCCTCTCCTTCTGAGATTCACTTCTTTATGGTGATACATTCATCATCCTTTTCTTGAGCCTCTTTTATCTTGTCTAATGAAGTCGGACTCGCCTCCACTGCGAACAATTTCTCATCTGCATTCGTCGGATATTTGACTTCCAACTCCAGTCTTTCTATATCCTTGATCAGTTCCTCTTGAGCTGTCAGCATCATCAACTTATCTCTGCCTTTCCTACTTAGAGCATCGGCCACTACATTGGCCTTATCGGGATGGTATAGAATCTCACAGTCGTAGTCCTTGATCAACTCCAACCATCGCCTCTGCCTCATGTTTAGTTCCTTTTGAGTGAAGATATACTTCAGACTTTTGTGGTCTGTGTATATCTCACACTTCTCCCCATACAGATAGTGTCTCCAAATCTTCAGAGCAAACACTACTGCCGCTAGTTCCAGGTCATGAGTCGGATACCCCTTCTCATAGTCCTTCAGCTGCCGTGACGCGTACGCAATGACCTTCCCATGCTGCATCAGTACGCACCCAAGGCCTTTGTGTGACGCATCACTGTACACCACAAATCCCCCTGTATTATCTGGTAGGGATAACACAGGTGCTTCACTAAGTTTCTTCTTCAACTCCAAGAAACTCTCTTCGCACTTATCTGTCCATACAAACTTCACAGTCTTCCTTGTCAAATTTGTCAACGGTGTTGCTATCTTTGAAAAGTTCTGAATAAACCTCCGATAGTAACCTGTTAATCCCAAGAAACTTCGGACTTCTGTCGGTGTCTTCGGCTGCTCCTAGTTTATTACTACTTCTACCTTGGCAGGATCCACCGATACACCATCCTTGTCAATCACATGCCCCAAAAACTGCACTCTTTGTAGCCAAAATTCACACTTGGAAAACTTTGCATACAACTTCTCCCTTCTCAGCGTTTCCAGGGCTATCCTTAAATGCTAGACGTGTTCCTCCTCCGTCTTCGAGTAAACAAGAATGTCATCTATGAAAACGACGACAAATTTATCTAGGTATTGCTTAAACACTCTGTTCATCATGTCCATAAATGCTGCTGGCGCATTCATCAGCCCAAACGACATCACCAAAAACTCAAAGTGTCCATATCGAGTCTTGAATGCTGTCTTTGGAATATCCTCCTGCCTTACCTTCAGTTGGTGATATCCTGTCCTCAAGTCAATCTTTGAGAAGTATTTCGCTCCCTTTAACTGATCGAACAAATCATCAATTCTGGGCAACGGGTACTTGTTCTTAATCGTGACTTTATTCAACTCTCGATAGTCGATGCAAAGCCTAAGCGATCCGTCTTTCTTCTTTACGAACAATACTGGCGCTCCCCACGGAGATACACTCGGACGAATATATCCTTTATCTAGCAGCTCCTGCAGTTGAACCATCAGTTCTTTCATCTCTACCGGCGCCATCCTGTACGGTGCCTTTGAGATCGGTGCGGTTCCCGGTACTAAGTCGATCACAAATTCCACTTCTCTATCCGGCGGCAATCCCGGTATCTCATCTGGGAAAACGTCTGGGAATTCCCTTACTACAGGTATCTGACCCAGCTCACCTTCTACTCTTCGGGTATCAACCACGTGAGCCAAATAACCTATACAACCTTTCTGTAGCAATCTCTTCGCTTGCATTATCGTCAGACAACAAGATTATCTCGGCGATTTACTACCGTAAAATACGACCTTCGACTTATTCGAAGTCTTTAGGTGTATACTTTTCTTCTGACAATCAATCATAGCCCCGTGACTAGACAACCAATCCATCCCAAGAATTACGTCAAATTCTCCTAGTCGTATCGGAATCAAATCTACGCTCAGTTTATACCCGTTTATCTCAGCACAACAATTTCTATGAATATGTTCTACAGGAATAACTTCCTTATTAGCTACTTCCACATTCATTGGGTTCTCTAATTTCTCACGAGGTAAGTTTAGCCGTTTAGCAAATTCATTCGACACAAATGAATAGGTAGCTCCTGAATCAAATAATACATATGGATTAATATTATTGATCGAAATAATACCTGCCACCACATCCTTTGATTCCATCGCATCCTGCACTGTCATGCTGAAGGTGCGCGCTACTGGTCTGTTCTGCTGTGTTGGTCCTCCAATAGTCAGCTTATTGTTGTTCCCTTGGTTAGCACTGCCTGCATCACTCTTCCTCTTTGGGCAATCCTTCTTCTGATGATCTGAAGCGCCACAAGAAAAACAACTTCCTGCCTTCGCCTTTGGGCATTGTGGGGCAAAGTGCCCTGGTTGACCACAGTTGAAACAAACTCCTTTTCCTTTCATGCATTCTCTAAAGTGATTCCTTCCGTATTTCTCGCATTTATTACCCTTCTTTGTATCCCCTCCGGATTTGCTTCCTGTCATCTGACTGTCGTTCTATTTTCTCTTATTTGGGTTACTTCCCCCGCTGCTACCTTCCTTATGACCCTCATGACTCTTTTTCTTTTTCTGATCTTGGTTGTGCCTGGCCAAAGCTTCGCTTCCTCCCTCAGCAATGATTGCTTTTTCAAGTAACGTAGAAAATGTGTTGATCTGCAAAACCGCAACCTTACTATACACCCAAGGTTTCAGTCCTTGTTCAAATCTCTTTGCCCACCTAGCTTCGGTGTCCACCTAATGTGGAGCAAACCTAGCTAACTCGTTAAATTTTGCGGCATAATCCGCAACTGACATGCTTCCTTGCTTTAGTTCCAGGAACTTTATCTCCATGCTTGCCTGCATGCTCGCTGGAAAGTAGTTTTCGAAAAACAGCTCCTTGAAACGAGCCCATGTAATCGTGCCTTCCCCGGCTCGACCTTTGTTCGCCTTCCACCAGTAATTTGCCTCACCTTTCATCATGAAGGTGGCAAACGACGTCATCTGTTCTTCGGCCACCCTTGCGACCTCAAAAACTTTCTCTATTTCTTCTACCCATGTCTGGGCTTCAATCGGATCCGTAGTCCCATGAAATTTCGGTGGTCCTACTAATTTGAAGTCCTTAAAATTCGCCATGTGACTTCCTGGCTGATCAACTGCAGCGGCTTGTCTGCCCTGCATTGCTTCTGCTAATAAGTTAACAAAAGCCCTCATAGGGTCTGCCTGACCCTCCTCATTATTCACCGACTCCTCAACCCTTTGGTTACGCGGTCGTCCTCTTGGCGCCATGATCTGCTAAAAGAAAACCATCGGCTATTACTAATAGATCTAGGCCTCATGCAACAAGTCATTTAAGTCAACAATTAAAAGTAAAAGCATCTATCAAACACGTTTGATTTAAATAAAACAACTGCATTTATAACCATATGTCATTGTCTTAATACAACTCAACAGGTGCCATACTTCTATAAATGCTAAATGACATAGCCTGCCAACCATTAACTATCCCCTAAAGAACAAAATTGGGGAATAATAACCTTCCACCCCTATACTAGAAGCAAAATTGGGGTTCAACTACTATCCCACGCACGCTACCAGCAGAGGGATTTACAACATAAGTAAGCCCCTATTACAACAAAAGTGGGACCTACTGCAAACATAATGCTAAAAATAACACCTCACCGCCTGCTGCGGCGAATTGCAACCCTGAGCTCCCGTCGAGCCAACCTGTCAACCACTCGACGCCTAATCACGCGCCTGCTGCTACCCTCATCCCTGGGGTACCTCCTGACCCTGTCCCTCAGCCTGCCTATGGAAGTAGTCAAGCCTGACCTGAGGGAATCAATTTCTGCAGTCAGGGCTGCCAAGTGCTCCATAGCCTCATCTCGCTCTAGACGAGTAGTCTCTAGCTGATCCTCCACCCGCTCTATCTATCCTACCAGCATCACATTCCTCTCTAGGAGGTCATAAACCATCACACCAAACTGTACAGAAACCCCTCGGCGACCGTGAACCTCTGCCTCCAATTCGGCAATCCTCTGGTTCTTTTCCTGCAACTTCTGGGTCAACTCAGTCTTTTCCCCCAAGGTCTGATATGCCAATGACCTGTATTGCTCTTCTCGGTCCTGGTGCTCCTGGTTCTGCTCCTCTAAGTGAGTTACTCGATTCTCGAGCTCCTCGTTCCTATTTGTCAGCTCTTCGATAATATCACTAGCAGTAGTGCCCATGCCATCTGCATACTCAGGTGGCTCATCATCTTCCGTCAATGGATCCTCCTCGGGGTCCTCATCCTCCCCCTCGTCGCTTAACAGCCTCAGCACTCTTCTGGTAACTGGCTCCTCCTCAGAACCATACTCGGCCTCGGACTCATCCCTAGTGTCCATCATCTCTGGCTCACTCGGCTGCACCTCCACTATGGGCCCTACGTCCACATGAATGTGTGTGAACTCTCCCTCTCTAGCAGGACTGAACTCTCCCATCTCAGACATCCTACAGCCACAAACAGAAACAAATAGACAACAAGATGTCAGTGTCACAATAAAATATATTCATTGATAAAATGAAATAATATTTTATCATGCACAACTCGGCTCGATGGATTTTCACAATCCACCTCCAGACACGACCATCAAATGAATCTCCCCGATCCATCACCTAGCGTACTCAATACGAGTTTAATACTAAGGTTATAACCTAGGTTTCGCAAATCCTGAAGTTTATAACCTAAAGCTCTGATACCAACCTGTGACACCCCCAAATTCAGGTACCAATTCCTCGAATTTGGTGCTCACGATAAAATGCATCCATACACCTCTAAACAACATAAATCAACTAATGCGGAATAAAATAAACATATGTTATTCATTACAAAAGGTTCACTACGGTCCCAAGGTCTAAAACCTTAAATAAAATACATCGCAGAATACCATAATAATACAAAATGATTCCACGAATTACATAATAGGATAGTACATATAATTAGTCATTAAGCTTTCCCTTGCCTTTGTCCGCTTTGGAACTCCCCGGCTTAACTGCAATAGGTTCATGATATAGCAAGAGTGAGCAACTACTTTGCTCAGCAAGTTTAAAAGCAAGAGTGAGGATATATCATGAATGAATAGGAATAATAACTGCATAGATCAACAATTTATGAATATTGATGTATTAGCTGTAATGACATAATCAAAGTCCAAATGAAACAATGAATAATGATTATTTACTGTTGAGTGGTCCAACCGACCATGAACTTTTGGCCAAAGACTCAATCATTCAACTAACTCTTTTAAAACCTGGCCCCGTCAGTTGTACTCGAGGGGATCAGCCTCTCGTACACCATGTATATGCATAACATTTAACTCTGACTGCATCGAATAACCGACACATTATAATCCCCTACATAAGGGTTGCTCTCTCAGTACAAGAATCCGCACCAACAATCGGTTTGGATAGCTTTTAAAATAATAACCTGTACATGTCTAACCGAAACAAATGGCGTAGACTATCTCCTTAAACAGTTCATGAATGAAGAACTTAAACGTTTCGCAATCCAACAATAGATAATGAATTCAAATGCATAAGCTGCGAATATCAATAATTATCTTGGAGGTGGAGTAATTGACAATAATTATTTCACTAATATGATTCAAAAGTAATAACTCAATTTGAGTCATGAAATTTGCAACAATATACAACCTGTATAAAATATGAAACCTGCTCAAAATATAATTCGAGTAAGGTTAAGGAAAACTTGCCCAACACAAGGGTTAGACAAGCGTTAGGAAACTTGCCTGATGCGCTGCTACAATATTATAACACACGCTCCTTAATATCCTACACAATTAAGTACATATTTACATAACAATTAGTCACATACCAAATAATGGTTCAAAACGGATGCTGCATCATTAAAACACACTGATTGCCACTACGACTACCCAGTCGGGGGTCTCGCTCACCGGTGAGCGAGCGGCTGCCCAGCTCGCCGGTGAGCTAGCGGGGGTTATACAAGCCTAAATTAGGTCCAAGCCTAAATTGCAATTAGATTATACAATTTCCGCCTTAAGACAATACTAATTTGGTTGACATTTAATAAATAATTAAGCATTTAGGGCTTAACAAAATATGCTTAGTTAACCTGTCTAATCATTTAATACAAGGAAAGATATAAGTGTTGGACCCGTTTGAAAAGGATTCATTAGGTCCGACCCGACTTGACCCGGCCTGACTGCCCAACCTGGACTGGACACGGAGCTGGCGCTGCAGCGCCAAGCTCAAGCACTGGACCTCACGCTGCGGCGTGAGTCCCGTGTCTTCTCCATGACCGGGCTTCACGCTGCGGCATGAGCCTTAAAGCTTGGGCCTCACGCTGCGGCGCGAGTCCCGATTTTTCCCCACTTGCCCCTCGCTGCAGCGTGAGCTGCAGGGCATATGGGTGGTGCTGCGGCGCCATTTTGCAGTAGCCGGATTCTGGGTTTGTTTCCAGAACGCGACTCCGACCTCCGGCCACTCCAACCTCCATATCTCCTTCAATACACAAGCAAATTGGTCCATTCCGGACTCTATGGACTCCTAACTCATGGGGCTACAATGTATGAAAAATGCAGAGCTACCCATTAACATTAACATGGTCAAATCTTAGGCCAAAGTGTAAAGTTCATACTCTGTTCTTCGAGTTCTTGACGAGTTTTACAAAAATCATTATTACGAACTCGTTTTAACTCGTTTTTACTCCATTCCAACTGGGTTAGCTTCATAACCCATGGAACTACAACACCATAGCAATAAATAAAATTAACAAACACAAAATCATAGTTTTACAGTCCTCTTAAAAAGTCCAAATGTCCAAGTTCATGCCAAAGTCCATTGTTCTTGCTCCATTAAGCCAAGGTAAGGATTTCTTGCATTTTTGTTCCACTTTGATGTTATTAATGGCTTACATAGTCTCTTAACAACATTTACAAACAATCACAACAAACAAAAACACCAAGAATCGCCAAAAATCCGACCCATAAGCTTAAGAGCTTAAAACTAAGAAAAACTTGAAAAACTTGGCAAGGAATCGAATGGAAAGGATTTGGTTGATTGTTTACCTCTGTAAATCCTTCCTAGATGTTAAGAAGCTCGGCTAGGCTTTGTTTTGGGGGTTCTCCTTGCTTGGTTCCTCCACCCGAGCCTTCTTTTTCTTCCTCCTTTCTTTTCCAGCGAATTCTTCCTCGTCCGGCGACTTTTCCGACGACTTCTTTCTCTTCCTTCTTTGCAGCTCTCTCTCTCTTTCTCTCTCTCACTATCAGCTGATGGGAATGAGTTTAAATGAGGAGCTGATGGCTTGCAAGAGAGAAGTGAATTAGTTGATTGATTGGGAGAAGTGGAGGAAATTAGGGAGAAATGGAAGAAAAATGGAAATGGGGTTGGTTGCTCAAGGAGCTTGCCGGCAACCTCCCTCTTGCTCAATTCTCATTGGTCCAAAATGAGGGATTGGTTCCCTCTTGGGGTAACAAGCCAAAATAAATACCCGAAAATACCAAAGATATATCCGAAAACTCCCACTTTTGTACCAAAACTGGTAAATAACTCTACCCAAAATTAAAATGGGTACTCCCATAATTATTGGGATGTATAAAAATAATTATTATGGGATTTGTCCATTTATTCGGAACACCCATATAACACATTTTGGATACGGATAAAATCACGTATCAGCTCAAATAAAATTTCCGACACTTGGAAAAATTATTCGTACGCATACACGTATTTATAAAATTTATTAACATCGAAAAAGACACAAAATATCTGGCATGAATAGTGCCTCGGGAAACGTGCCCCGTGAATAGTGATTTAGCGACGCTACGCGAAATCAATTATTCACTTAAACAAAACTATAACACGTAACATTCATGCATCCACATAATCCAGGTTGTCACACAACCTTTAAACACGTAACACAATATAATATTAATAAATTATAAAATATTCATTAATATTCAAAAATTCGAATTACAAGGAAATTTCAAAATTCCCGGTCGTTACATCCTCCCCCCTTATAAGAATTATGTCCCCAGAATTACAGTCTCGATACGGAAAACTTAACGGGTTCACTCAAAAAGATGTGGATAATTCTTCCTCATCTTTTCTTCTAGCTCCCACGTAGCTTCTTCAGCTGCGTGGTTCCTCCAAAGTACTTTAACCGAATGAATGACCTTATTTCTTAACTTCTGTTCCTTCCTATCTAATTTATGGATAGAAATCTCCTCATATGATAAGTCCTTCTCCACTTGAATTGGTTCATAGGATATCACATGCTTGTAGTCGGGTTTATATGGCCGCAACACAGAAACATGAAACACATTATGAATATGCTCCAGTTCAGGAGGTAGAGCTACCTCGTACGCCACTTCACCTACCCTCTTTAAAACTTCAAATGGTCCTACGAACCTGGGACTCAATTTTCCCTTCTTACCAAATCTGATCTTCCCCTTCCAGAGAGATACCTTCAAAAACACAAAGCTGCCAACTTCAAAGTCTCGCTTCTGACGATGTAAATCGGCGTATTTCTTCTGTCGATCCTGAGCTGCTACCAATCGAGCTCTTATCACTTTGACGATATCCACAGTCTGTTGCACCAATTCAGGTCCCAACAGTCTTCGTTCACCGACTTCGTCCCAACACAGAGGTGTTCGACACTTCCTTCCGTATAATGCTTCGTATGGCGGCATGCCAATACTTGCATGATAACTGTTATTATATGCAAACTCCACCAACGGTAGGTGATCGTCCCAGCTGCCTTTAAAATCCATCACACATGCTCTAAGCATGTCCTCCAGCGTCTGAATCGTTCGTTCGCTTTGCCCATCCGTTTGAGGGTGATACGCCGTACCCAACCTCAACTGAGTTCCCAATCTTTCTTGTAAGCTCTTCCAGAAATTGGACGTGAAGCGCGGATCTCTGTCAGATACAATAGATACCGGGACTCCATGTCGTGACACCTAAAATGAATAGTATTGTAATGTAAAACAAGTGTGTTGGTTTCCAATAGCCGAGTAGTTGGCCAACGTTAAGCTACGTTGTCCTGAACTATATAAGGCAAGCGTAATAGATTTTAATTAAAGAATGATTTAAGATGTCTTATGTTATGAGACATGAGCATCACGAGACTTTAGAATTAAAGTCTAATCTATAAACGAAGCTAAAAGAGAAATATACCGGGATGTATATAGTTACGTACATTATGTCGAGATATAAAACTCGAACATCGTGAATTATAAAATAAGCTAGGATAAACTAATATAGCAATTATTTAAATTAAGGTAATAATATAGTAAATTGTATTTTACTATAAAAACCATGTATTAGCCGTTTAAACTCCGAATTTGCGAGCAAAGTTAAAAGATATTTCTTGTGACGCCCCCAAATTCGGGTCTCCAACTACCCGGATCCGGTCATCACGATCCAATACCACATTCACCTCCAACAATATACATTGACTAAAATGCGGAATAGAACAAACATATGTTGTTCATTAGAAAGGTGTTACTAGTCCCAAGATACAATAACCTTAAATACTTAACACAATTCCATACCCCAAATAACTATCAGGGTTTAAATTACATTAATAATAATTAACTACACTTATGATAAAATCAGCTACGTGAAGTCTATCACTTCATCTTTTCTTTCCCTTTGCTCTTTCCTGATGTCTCGGGTTTAGCTGCAATGGAGTCATGATATAGCAAGGGTGAGCAACGAGTTTGCTCAGCAAGTTTAAAGTACAACAATAAAGATATATCATGATGAAAGGAATATAGAAAGAGATTTTAACAATATAATTATCGGAAGCAAGAACAATAATTGCTTTTAGAATAATTGATAGTCAAGTAGACTTTGAACAATAACTTCCAAAGGAGTCAATAGCTAGTTGACCCTCTGGTTACTGGCTACAGAATAAGTACTTGAGGGGATCAGCCTCGCGTACGCTATGTATATGCATAACATTTAACTCTGCCGTTTGTACCTTATATACGGTACTTGGGGTATTCCCCTATAATAAAAGGGGTGTTCATTCAGTCTAAGAATCCTTACCATCGATTGGTTCGGATAGCTTTTATAAATTCTCACATACTTGCCTGACCGAACAATGGTTCAGACTTAATCATGAATAGTTCGTGAATTTCGAAACTTTAATAAATGTACGAATTCAAATGCACCGAATGCGAGTGTCAATAATATTGATGTGGAATAACTGTAAATTAATTAAACCACTTAAGCATTCTTGGAATAAAATTTCAAGCTACAATGCAATAGTTGCCTGCTCAAATGAAAAGAAACTTGCAACAATTAAAGTTTCGGAATAGAGAACTTGCTCAATGTAAAAGTTGAGTAAGATGGAACTTGCATTCAATATACTGAAAGAATGAAGTTAGGGAACTTGCCTGTCCGTTCAGCTACAATTTACTTTAGCTTTAACTATTTGGTCTTGAATGACCTAGCATTGATAAAGTTGACTTATCAATTAATACGGCATATTTGTACATTAGTACACCTTCTTAAGCTATTTATCTAGCAGATAAACAATTCACCATCCACATTTAATTACTATTTAACATTAGCTAAACAGAAATTAATCAATGATCTTTAGCTATTAAAATAAATGATAGCTAATCATAATTACTTATTCTTCGAATACTCAGATTATTACCGTTATTTCTCTCTAAATATGGGTTAACAATCCTTATTTACTATTTATAAAATAAATGATAAATTCATTATGGAATAATAGCAACTAAATAGTAATTGGTCACTTATTTAGTTTTATTTATGCTTAATTACTCTTCACCTTTAAGGGTAATTGAGTAATTATTATTCCTTGTTCCTTATTCAACATTAATTAAATACTTAATGTATTAATTCTACCCACACTTAATTATTATTTAATATTAATTAAATAATCATTAAGTATTTATTATCTTTATTTATCATTTAGTGATAATAAATAATTATTTCATTAACTTCATTCATACTTAATTATTAATTAATATTAATTAAATAATAATTAAATATTTATTATCTTTATTTATTATTTAATGATAAATAATAAATAATTATTAATTCAAATATTAGTTGATCCTTAGTTTATTGTGGGATCATAGTAAATAAATCAAATAGACTTCATTTGTTATCTTTGTTTGAACAACCTAATGAATTAGATGACTGAGTTGGAACAATAATTCCAGTACTGCAAATCCCTTGGGTACTCAAGTCACTCAATTATAGTAGTTTGGTTGCTGGCCAAGGTAATATCATGCTGAGTTTTCCGCACAACATGCATGCTCACCCACTGATTCGAGGCTTGCAACAACACTTATTATTACCTTCAATACCACAGTTGGCCTAATACACGAGCCGCAATTAGCAGCAAGATACTAGAAATTTTAAGCCTAACAGATTACTAACTAGGCAGTTGACAAGCTGATTCTCACTGACATTTCAATAAATACCTGTCGTGCAACCTAAAACATAATATTGGTCCATTCAATGTGCAAGACCATGCTGCCGAACCTTATGGTTCTTTAACATACCGAGTTCCAACCAAGCAGTACAAACCAATTTTCAAACCCAATCAATATAATACAATGTTCGAGTTTCAATTTAAAGCAATACAAACTTAATAAAGTGTATAACACTACCAACACAGAAGGAAAGGGAAAACAAAACTAACAAAATGTTACAATAGCTTGTGTACATCGAACCATTTTATACCTTGATGCCGATCGGTTTGCAGTCCTTCTTCTTCTACCGAAATAAATGGTAAATCCGGACATTTAAGGCTAGTTCTCTTCCCCTGCTCCCTCTTCTATTGGTGACTCACTCTCAAATTTGGACTCACAAAACAAATGAAATCGGCAGCTAAGCTTGGGTTGGGTCCTAATTTATAGTGGAAACTTTACCCAATTGGCTGGGTATTACCTTAATTGATAAGTTAAAGACCTACGGTAGGAGGGAGGTAGGCGACTGATGGTCCACATCACGCCCCATCGATGCACAGCTAGGTTCGGCCGCCCTTCGAGCCTTGCGTTGCCATGGGTCACGTCGCCGGTCACCTTGAATCCTCTGGTCCGATTGATTTCCCATGCCGAGTCCTTGGATAACCGTCGGTCCCTTCGCGCCCTCACACGCCGATGCCAGTCTTGCCGATCCCTTTTTCTTCCTTCTCATGTTCCAACGGTCGGTCTCCTCTCGCTATCGCAGGCACACAGCTTGACAGCCCTCTCTCTCCCGTTCCATTTGACTTGATTGAGGACTTAAGATTCCCTTTGCTCGGTTAAACCCCCAATTGCCTTACCGACTGTTTCCCCCAATTGCATAACAGGTTGCCCAAACAAAACAAAACGTATCCAACCCGGCTAAACAAGAAATGGGTTTAACCCGGCAGGAAAGTAATTGTGCTCAACCCAATAGGGTTGAGCCATCCGAATTAAAAGGAAGAGATGGCCCAATAGGAAAATGAAAAGAGAATTTGGGTCCAAATCAGAAATAAAAAAAGAACATGGGCCAATTTATTTACTAGGATTAATACACTATACTTTTAGTATTTCAATTTAATACCCAACTTAATTACTTAATTGCTTGAAGTATTTATTTTAACAATAAACCCCCATTCGAATTATTTAATCCGAAAATGATAAAACGAAATTACTTATTTAGGTTTTTCCCCAATTTTCTTGCCAACCAATACTTAGGGTTATCTCACTAATTTATTCGAACTACCAGTGAGTCCCTTTAATGCAAAAAAAATTATCGGACCATATAGTTGTATAATTAAATAATATCTACATAGATCCAATTAAGCCCGTAAAATTAAATAAAATAACTTTCTCATATCAAAATAAATTGATACAAAGTTTAAAATTCCTGGACATTACATTTCTGAAATGGAATATAAATGGTTTAAGCTTCAAGATGTAAAATATTTACATCTTAAAATGTGTGAGACCCTTATTATCTATTAATAAAGTTTCTAAAGGAACCAATATTGGTTTTGAATGAAGTATAAATAATATTAATTTTTAGTTAACTAATATTTATGGATAAAGAATATAAATGCATGTTTTACGACATATTTAATTATCTAAATATGTGTGCATGTAAATATAATTGTGTTAGGATTTGTTGAGAGAAGTTAAGTTAAATTTTAGCGGTAATCTCCAATCAAGGCAAGTTTCGTAAACTTACTCAGATATTTATTCTGTACAAGTTCCTTAACTCAAACTTGAGTTATTATCTTTCAAGCATGTTAGTGGATAATTATTGTTGATTATTCCACATCTCTGATTATTGATTCGCACTTAGTGCAAGTTGCACATATTCATCATGTATGAAAGGCTGATCACCTTCATTACCTTAAGGTTCAGTTAAATTGGTCCATGGTCTATATTATTGAATTCAGTCATTCAATCAGTGAAGTTTTGATTCATTCTCTTTCACAATTATTATATTGTTAAGAAATTCTAAAGCTTATTCTTTCCTTCAATCATAATATATATTCTTTGTATGTAAACTTGTTGAGCAAAGTAGTTGCTCACCCTTGCTATATCATGATAACAAATTTCAGATTAATATGAATGTTCGAGAAAAGACAGAGGCAGATGCAAAAGACAAGATTAGGTTGATATGCACGTTAACTATTAAGTTATTTAGATGTAAGTTACTTGTGTAAACCTTATGTATGTTTATTAAAGGAATGTATCAAGATAAAGGTTGTAGACGTTGGGAAATGTTGTAGAATACTATGAAATAAATAATATATGTTTATATTTTCCACATTAGTTATAGAGTAGGTATGAAGATGATGTATCATGACATACCAGATCCGAGGTTCAAGGGACCCGGATTTGGGGGCGCCACAGGTTGGTATCAGAGCTGTAGGTTATAAACCTTAGGTAGGGGTACCTTAGGCTATAACCGCATGGATAAAGATAAGGAATAAACTCAAATAGAGTTTAAGTACTAAGAGGTGAATTTTAAAAATTCATTATTAAGTAAAGAAAAAGTAAATAAGATTCAAAGAAGAATCTTGAAAAGTTATAAAGATAAGAATCTTGAGTTACCTGCCTCTAGTAGTAAAGATGAAAAGCTTAAATAAAATCATAATATATGATAAGAAGATCGTAAAACAAAACGATCATGAGATAAAAAAAGAATCATAATATAATACGATTATAAGAAAGATCACAATGTAATCTGATGAGGTCATATAAGGACAGATGATCAATCGACTGATTGAAAATTTTATAGAAGAATTATTGTATGAAAGTTGTACTATGAAATTGTACTATGTAAACTCATGAAAGAGTAATTAACGTTGAGATACGGATTAAATGAAATTCGTATTGAGTAAAGGGGAAGTTAGAATTATGTGGGATTTCAATTGAGGACTCATGTTAGTGGCTGAGTTGTACGATTTCTAGTATGGGACGAGAATTTGTGCTTGGTTTGAAAACCACTTAGCTTCTTATATTAATATAATGGTTGAGTTGAATAAATCCTGGTATGAGACGGGATTTGTCCATGGTTTAACAACCGCTCAGCTTCCTATATTGATTAGTGGTCGAGTTGGTTCGACAACCACTTAGCTTCCTATATTGATAATCATTAAAATATTGGTGTCGTGCTATCAATATACATATGACGAGAAGGTGATTCTTTTCTCATATTTATATTTGATAGTTAGAGAATATTAAGATTAGGTGTGAGTTCTTTGAATCCATACTTATGGTAAGTTCGTGACTCATAATTATATGGTACGTTTTTGAACCCCTCAGCAAATAGACATTTTTGGTCTGACTATGATAAGTTCCCAAACTCATATGATTGTGGTAAGTTCCTGAACTCATAACGTGTGGTATGTTTAATGAACTATATTGGGGTATAGCAAAGTTGTGCATGAAGAATTAAGGATTTTTAGTATAGTAAGCTTTAAGGATGATAGAAATAGATAGAATTATTAAGCAATGGATCATTGGAGAAATTGAAGTTGATGGTGGAGGCATAGGTATTCCAAATCTTCTAGCTATGCTAGACTTCGAAATTTTTGACATCAAGCTAAATTTGCACTGATGTGCCTTTAAAAAAAATAATAAAAATAAAATTTTTGTTATCCTTAAAACAAGGTGACAAGGGTGTGTAGATGGACTTCAAGCCATTATCACATCGTTACCTGTTGTGGCATGATAACACCAAAAATGATTTTTCAATTGTTTTAAACTATTTAAAGAAGAGTCTACGGTATTTGTTTCGGCTAGACAAAAATGATTTAAAATATCAAAATATATTTTTAAATAGTCATCAATGCATCATGGAACCTGGTGTAGAATAACAGATGATGGAGTCATCAATGCAGATTAACCTAGTGTTGGATGTGATCTAAGTATCGTCAGCCCACTATGGTATGATGTAGTATGACAAAGTTACAAAATGACGGAATCCTTAAACGGGCTGTATATATAGTGCGGTATCATGACGTCATAAAATGATTTTCAGAATTTTGAACTAGTTAACGAAAAGGCAATGCCAATTAAAGTGGCTAGACAAATATTTCGATTGATGTTCGAATTATTGGTATATGTCTAAGCTATTTGATTCAGCTAAACAAATGTTTATAAAAATTCAAGCGTTCTTTGAGAAGTTATGCTAAACCAAATTGTTTTGGGCGGAATCTTGTGTTAAGTCTGAGATAAACAACCCTAAAAAGGGGATTTCTCGGATTGGTTAACGTGATTCAATCTAGGAAAATAAAAGTAAAGGTTGGTTAACGTGGTTTAACCTATGAAAGTCATTGTGCACAACGCAATAGTATGACATACTGATCACCCGGCGTACAAATTTTGTCCGCGGAAACTGGTAGAAATACTTGAGAACTCAGGACAAGTTCGTGGTCTTTATGACCCCTCAGACCGATATGAAAAATTTTCTTGAATTAACTTTTCACATTATTTATACTGCTTCACAGTTATTGAACAATTGTGAAGACTCTTGAATGATTGGAAAATATAAACTCCTAGAGAGTAGCTATTGTAGAATGAGATAATAGAAGAAAAATCTTGAGAGGAAGAAAGAAAATTGTTTGCAAGACATTAAAGTGAAAGTGTAAAGGTTAAGTTGAAAACCTAGTTTTGATCAATAGAATGAGCAAAGAAATAAGTACGTTATAATTTCGAGGACGAAATTCTTAGAAGATGGGGTGAATGTGACAATCCAAAAATTTATAAAATTTATTAATAAAATCTTGAATGATTAAATAAAGGTGAAGATACAAGACCTGGAGTTCGAAAAGTGAGATTGTACTACATAAATGAATATGAACTATACAGTATGTGCTTTTGGTGTATAGTAAATATATTAGTATTATATATTTATTATATGTAAGCAATTGTAGGGGCAATTTATTTAAAGGAAATGAGATGAGTAAGATTAAAATAAGTTAAAATAATTTATAATATTAAAATTAATTTAATGTGGTAACTTGGTGGCATTAAATATACTTAATGTATAACCACCAGTTTATTGAAAAAATTATATAATACGTTATTGGATGTAATGTATGTATAGTTCTAATGTAGTGAATATATTATGATATTTACTACAGTTAAATTGTTGAAAACAATTTATAGAAGGGAAACGAAAATAATTCGAATTTCTCAAAAAAATATTAAAATAAGAATTGAGTAAATAAATTTGTATTTTATTATACGTGATAAATATATATATATATATATGTATATTTATTGCGTGTGAATAAATTGTTATGAAACAATTTATATTATGAAGTAAAATAATTAGTTTAAGTATATAGAGAATATTGTATACTTTAAATAAAGGATATTAAAATAAATTCTAGCATTGAATTATTTTAATAAAGAGAGAATATTTATTTTAATTGTAATATTTTTTTATTGAATAAATTTTCATTTATATGGAAAATAAAATGAAATGCATATATTTATTACGCGAGGAAATGAAATTGTTATGAACAACTTACATAAGGATTTGTATGGGGTGGTTTAAGTATATATAATATTTATATATACTTTACCCAAGGATATTGGAATAAATTCTTATATGAATTATTTTAAGAAATAAAGGATAATATATTTATTTAATATATTAAGAAAGTCAATAAATGTTTTTATTGAATTTACGTTAATGAGGTAAGGATATTATATTTGTGACAACCCAGATTTTTAGAATTTATTAAATAGGAATTTAATAAATAAAATTCTTATTATGTGACATTTTAGGTTTTGAGTATGTGTATATGTGATATATATATATATATATATATATATATATATATATATATATATATATATATATATATATATATATTGTGAAATATATGATCTAATGTGAAGAGAATTATATGTTCGTGTATTTGAAAAAAAAAGGTTTAATAATTAATTAAACCATTGAATGAAGTGAAGGAAATTGCTACGAAAAAGATATTTACTGAATATTAGTAAGTTGAAAATTATATTATGAAATAATATAATTTGGTTGTTATGTCTTGTGGACAACGGAAGTTATTGTGAATTAAGTTTCATAAATGATGTGAGCGATTCACTTAATTAAAATAGTGAATCAATGTGAATATATTGGTTTTGTTAAAATTGGAGTTTAATATATATGTGTAAATGTAATAAGATTGTGAGTTTTGTTTATAGTTAAAAATATTTATGGATTTGAATAAATATTTTATTTGGAATATTTATGGAATAAATATTCAATGGAAATTATGATAGAATAATTTGTTTAAGTATGATGATATTAAATAAATTGATGATAAATAAATTTATAATTTGTGCGTATTTTAGTACGCTTAAAGTGATGATAAAATACTAATTTAATTAAATAATTAAATTAGAAATATAATGATTTGTTAAATAAAATTGAAGTTATATTTGTTATATAATTTAATTAAATACGATTTAATTAAATTAGATGTGATAATTGTGAACTATATAATAAGTGAATGATTAAAATAAATTAAAATAGAGATTAATTGGGTGTGGCCAAACATGGCCTAAACCCTTGATTTTCCTAACTGCTGAGAAACTGATATACGTATTTGTCAGTTTATTTTTGATTTGGCTGAGAAAAGAGAGAAAGAGAGAATGGGAGAATTCTCTGTGAATTGAGAGTGAAGGTTTGAAAATCAAATAAGGAAGAAGGAGGATAATCAAGCCCTCCTAATTGTGTAACTAAGCTTACAAGAAATCAAAGGTAAATTCTAAAATTTGCTAGTTTTTATTTTTCTAAAACTAGTTCTCTGTAATTGGTTTCGATGATTACATTGTTGAGAAATTGGTTATATATGTAATGTCCGAGAATTTTTTTTTAAATATTGTATTGATTTATTTTAATATATGAAATTCATTTTATTAATGAATTTAATTGGACCCATGTAGGTATTATTAAGTAATTACCTAAATATATGGTCCAATAATTTTCTCGCATTAAAGGGACTCATTAAAAGTTGAATAATTGGTAAGTTAACCCTAAGAATGTAATTTGCAAGCAAATTTGGAAAGAAGATTAATAAATAAATTCTTTTAAATAAAGAATAATGGTTAATAATAAATATCTGAAATAAGAAATTTATTTGGTAGTTATTTAATTTAAAATATTAGAATTTCATGGTAGTTAATTTAATTTGGGCAAATTTTCTTGGCCCATTGCTTTTATTTAGTTCTAATTTGAGCCCAAATTTTCTTTTCAATTTAATTCCTTTTTGGACCGCGTCCTATTTATTCAGTCGGCCTAACCCAAACTCTATATTAAATAACAAGTGGGCTGAGCCCATTCCCTAATTCTTTTACCAGTCCGGTCATGGCATAGCCTTCGGGTCGACCCATCTCTTATATTGGGGGGGAAGACCGGTAAAGCCAATATTGGGAGAAAGAAAATTCGATCGGCGATATTTGTTGGGAAAGAAGACCGACCGAAGGAAATCAAATCCCTCAAACCTTCAATCAAACGGAATCCAAACCCTAACACCTCAATCAATCCATCAGTCGAGCAAAAGACAGGAAGAAGAAGGCGCCGGCAAGGGATTGAAGAACCATCGGACGAAACGGGGGAGGTATCGAGCGACTGAGCGCTTCATCGGCGGACCAAAGGTTCCAGGAAATAAAGGGGTCGACTGGCGATTAGACCGGTGAAAACGCGCATGGCTCGAGGGCTGCCGGCGACGTCAGTGAACTTAATAGGTACGATCGGACGGCCACCCCTCCCTACCGACGATCCTTGGAAATCGATTGGGTAATACCCAATTGATTTGGGTAAATTTTTCCCTATAAATTGAACCCTTCAAACCCCTAAAACAAGCTGCCGATTTTCTCCTGTTTTGTGAGTCCAAATTAGAATAAAAATTTAAGGTTCGAATACAGTGTGAATGTCCGGCTGGGTCGACTATTTTGGACGACGACGGAGGACGGCAAGTCGAACCACCCGAAGGTATACCGAACTGTGATAGTTTTAGGTTTGGTATAAATTTTCCTTCCTTATTTCCTTCTTCTGTACTTAGATTGGTACTGCCAATTTAGTGGATTTGGTTTCTTTGAAAATTTTTCTGTAATTGGTTAGTTGTACCATGATACACGATATTAGTTATAATATGTGCTATCTGGGATTTACAAGATTGATATTGTGTTGTATTAGAACTCTGCAACAAATGTGGGATGTGTAGTCATTTTCTGTTTTATTTTACTGTGGTTTCTGTTGCCATTTGGCTTGGGGAAAATCTACGTATAGAAAGCCATAAAGGCCAGACGGTATTAGGTGGGTTGTGGATGTCTGAATCATGCGTTTGCTTAGTTTTGAGTCGACCACCAACTGTTTGTTGAAATGTTTATAAGGGCAAATTCTGTGCCTTATTTGTATTGTAATCAATCGTTTGAGCTTATATAAATCCCAGTATTGGTATACTGAGTATGGCTGATTGTGGTTGGTTGTGATTCCTTTAGGATAGCCATGTATGAACCGTGTGGAAATTTGCAGGCTTTGGCTCTGTTTGGAGAGTTAATAAAAATTGTCAATGCACTCTAGCTTATAAGAATCAAAGGAGAGTCAATTTCAGCTTATTGTATGGAACCAACTGTTGGGCAAGACAATAACAGAATAATTACCTATTATTTAAATAATAAGTAACAAATAAGATAATAAGTATCTAAATTATTATTTAGTTAATATTAGTACTAAAATAATAATTGTTTATTATTTTTCGGCAATATATAATAATTATTTATTATTTATCAAGAAATAATAAATAAGGATAATGAATAATTAATCATTGTTTAATCAATAGGAACAAGATAACTAAATAATTATTTATTGTTTATTCAATAATAATAAATAAAAGAATAAATATGGAATTATTATTTGATCTTAAACAATAATTAAGTATAAGTAAATATTATAAATATTTAGTCAGTATTAAATGTGAATAAGATTAATAAAGTAATTATTCATTATTTATCATTATAATAATAAATAAAGATAATAAATATTTAATTATTGTTTGGTCGATATTAAATAATAATTAAATAAGAATAAATGAGTAAATTAATTATTTATTATTTATCAATAAATAATAAATAAGGATAATAAATATTCATGAATAATAGTAATAAAATAATTATTTATTATTTAATAATAATAAATAAAGATAATAAATATCTAATTATTATAATTAGGTATGAATAAGCTAATAAGGATAACAATTACTTAATCATTAATGGAATAATGATTAAGTATGAGGAAGATCAATGAGTTAATTATTTTTGGCCTTAATAAATAATGATAATAAACACTTAAGGATTATTAATAGCACTTACGTGTGTGTATAATTAATTCATTAAGTATTTAATTAATGTTAAATAAGGAACAAGGCATAATAATTACTCAATTACCCTTAAGGGTGAATGGTAATTAAAAGTAAAACCAAATAAGTGATCAATTGTTTTCTATTGTCATTGGTCCGGAATAAATTTATTATTTATCTTATAACTAATAAATAAGGACTTTTAACCCATATAGAGACGACTAAGGGTAATAATCTGGGTGCTCGAAGGGTAAGTGAACCTGATTAACTATCACTTTCATAACTAAAGGTCAGTAATTAATCTCCGAATAGCTAATGTTAAATAGTAATTAGATTTAGATGGTGAGTTGTTGATCTGCTAAATAAATAGCATAAATGGGTGCATCAATATACTGCTATACAATGCTAATGGATAAACCGACTTTACCAAATGATAGGTCATCCAAGGTCGATTAAGTAAAGCTAAAATTTATTGTAGCTGAGCGAACAGGCAAGTTCCCTAACTTCATTCTTTCAGTATATTGAATGAAAGTTCTATCTTACCCAACTTTTACATTGAGCAATATTTCTAAACCTTATGCATTGTTTTTTTTATTCGTGCAAAAGGTATATATTATTGCAAGTTATTCTTTAAGCTTGAATCTTATCTCCAAGCATGCTTTAAGTGGTCTAATTACTATTAAAATTATTCCACATCTGTGTATTCAGTGGCATTCGCACTTGTGCATTTGAATTCGTATAATTATTTAAGTTCTGAAATTCACGAACTATTCATGATTAAGTCTGAACCCTTGTCTCGGTCAGGCACATATGTAAGAATTTATAAAGCTATCCGAGCCAATCAATGGTAAGGATTCTTAGACTGAATGAACACCCCTTTTATTATAGGGGAGTACCCCAGGTACCGTATATAAGGTACAACTAGCAGAATTAAATGTTATGCATACACATAGCGTACGCGAGGCTGATCCCCTCAAGTACTCATTCTGTAGCCAGTAACCAGAGGGTCAACTAGCTATTGACTCCTTTGGAAGTTATTGTTCAAAGTCTATTTGATTATCGATTGTTTTAAAAGCATTTACCGTTATTGCTTCTGATAATTCTATTGTTGAAATCTCCTCCTATATTTCCTTCATCATGATATATCCTTATTGTTGTATTTTAAAACTTGCTGAGCAAACTCGTTGCTCATTCTTGCTATATCATGACTTCATTGCAGCTAAACCCGAGACGTCAGGGAAGAACAAAGGGAAAGAAAAGATGAAGTAATAGACTTCATGTAGCAGCTTTTAAACTTATGTGTAGTTGATTACTGTTAATGTAATTTAAACCCTGATACTTATTTAGGGTATGGTTTTGTGTAAATGTTTAAGGTTTTTGTGTTCTGGGACTAGTAACACCTTTGTAACTAAAATGCGGAATATAATAAACATACGTTGTTCATTACAAGGTGTTACTAGTCCCAGAATACAAAAACCTTAAACACTTACACAATTCCATATCCTAAAAGTTAGGGTTTAATTTACATTAACAACAATTAACTATACGTAAATTTAAAGTCTGCTACATGAAGTCTATTATTTCATCTTTTCTTTTCCTTTGTTCTTCCCTGACGTCTCGGATTTAGCTGCAATAAAGTCATGATATAACAAGGATGAGCAACGAGTTTGCTCAGCAAGTTTAAAGTACAACAATAAGGATATATCATGATGAAGGGAATATAGAAGGATAATTCAACAATTATCAGAAACAATAACAATAAATACTTTTAGAACAATTGGTAGTCGAATAGACTTTGAACAATAACTTCCAAAGGAGTCAATAGCTGGTTGACCCTCTGGTTACTGGCTACAGAATAAGTACTTGAGGGGATCAGCCTCGCGTACGCTATGTATATGCATAACATTTAACTCTGCTATTTGTACCTTATATACGGTACCCGGGGTACTCCCCTATAATAAAAGGGGTGTTCATTCAGTCTAAGAATCCTTACCATTGATTGGTTCGGATAGCTTTTATAAATTCTTATATACGTGCCTGACCGAGACAAGGGTTCAGACTTAATCATGAATAGTTCGTGAATTTCAGAACTTAAGATAATTATACAAGTTCAAATGTACAAGTGCGAATGTCAATAATTACAAAGATGTGAAATAATTTTAACAGTAATTAGACCACTTAAAGCAGGCTTGGAGATAATATTCAAGCTTAAAGAATAACTTGCAATAATATATACCTTTTGCACGAATTAAAAGTAATGCATAAGGTTTAGAAAATAGTGCTCAATGTAAAAGTTGAGTAAGGAAGAACTTTCATTCAATATACTGAAAGAATGAAGTTAGGGAACTTGTCTGCTTGCTCAGCTACAGATAAACTTAGCTTTAATTAATTTATTTCGAGTGACCTATCATTGGATAAAGTCGATTTATCAATTAACAGTTGTATATTGACACCTCTCACTATACCTTTTACTCAACAGGTAAAATTCACCATCTATATTTAATTACTATTTAACATTAGCTAAACAGAAATTAATAATCTTTAGCTATTAAATTGATAGTAGCTAATCATGATTACTTATTCTTTGGTTTCCCGGATTTATTACCCTTATCTGTCCCTGAACATAGTTTAACAATCCTTATTTATTACGATAATAATTATTTCATTACCTTTAGTCATACTTAATTATTATCAAATATTATTTGAATAACAATTAAATATTTATTATATTTATTTATTATTTATTGATAAACAATAAATAATTTATTTCATTGAATATTTGTTATCTTTATTTATCACTTATTGACAAATAATCAAATTATTAACTTAATTCATACTTGATTATTATTTAATAGTAATTAAGCAATAATCAAATATTTATTAGCTTTATTTATTATTTAAGGATAAATAATAAATAGTTAATCTATTAATTTTATCCATACTTGATTATTATTTAATAGTAGTTAAACAATAATCAAATATTTATTAGCTTTATTTATTATTAAAGGATAAATAATAAATAATTAAATTATTAACTTTATTTATACTTAATTATTATTTAAAATAATAATTAAATATTTATTATCTTTATTTATTATTTATTAATAAATAATAAATAATTATTTATTTAACCTTACTCATATTTAATTATTATAAATAATAATTAAATATGTATTATCCTTACCTATAACAATAATTAATTTACCAATACCCAATTATTATTTAAGGTTAGTTAAATAATAATTAAATATTTAATAATTACTTTATCACAAATAATTTCTTATTAATTTTATTTATTAACATAATACTAATTAGTTTGCAAATGCATTATTAACTTAAGTTAACTAATCAATAGTTGATTCCATTGAATTGCACAACCAAATTAACACAATTACTACATGATATTATTGGGATCATAGGTTGATTCTTTCTGCCCAAAATCAATATTATCACCAACTGATATCAAATCCCAGCTACTTCGTTTCACTAACAAAGTTATTACCCAACACTGTTATAGAGCAGTTAACCCAACTAAACAAGCAATTAAATCCAATACAAGGAAAGTTCCCCTTAAATTGCAATACCCAGAACGTATACCCAGCACAGAAGGGAGAACATAAAAAAAAAAACAACCCAAAATGACATTCACTTTGGTCCTGCCATTACAACAAATGTATATGCTAATCATCGTAAAGCGAATTGCTAGTTTTATTCCCAGGACAAATCGCACTGACAGAACCTTAAGGTTCGTCTATTCCAGAGTTTCACAAAAACATGATATTAGTTCAATCCCAATGAAATCGAGCAGCACAATACCAAATTTCTCAAAATAAATCCAAACGAACTGATAACAGCTATTGAAACCCTAAAAGTTATAATAAGGTTTCCAGTTTCATACCAACAATACAATTATACACTGTGTAATACAAATCGAATAAGCTAATACAGTCGCTCGATACCTTGGTGCTGTTCGCCTAGAAATCCTTCTCCTTCATCCAAAATACTCAACCCAGCTGGACATCCACTTTAGCAGAATTTAAAACCCTCAACTAGTCACCCCTTCTTCCTCTCTCGCTTAAGTTTTGAGCCCTAAATCTTCTAAGTTGGAAATTACACAGACAAGGGATTCAGCCGCTTGACTAAATGGGCTTCAATTTATAGGAATTGGTTTACCCAATTTGCTGGGTATTACCTTAATTTCACGAGCTATTAACCTTCGGGTAGAGGAGGTAGTGACTGACGGTACCTATCAGCTCCCCGCTAGGTTCAGCCGCCCCTCGAGCCTTGCGTTCCCACTAGTCACTTCGCCGGTCACCTTGGGTCCTTTGGTTTCTTCGATCGCCGCTCGGTCCTTGCCCGTTCCCAGCCTTGCCGCCGGTTTTCCCTCACGCTACCGTGCTGTCAATCGCCCCCTTTTTCCCCGCTGGTCGATCCTTGGTGCCGCCGGCGCCTTCCTCCCGTACCGTCCAGTTCGGTTGATTGAAAGCTTCCTTCCCTTTTTCTTGATTGAATCTGATTGAGGGCTTGATTCAATCTATTTCCTTTGGATTAGATTTTTCCCCCAAACTGATTTGGCTTCTTTGAACCCTTCCCAACGAATTCGCCGGTTATCCCTTATTAAAGGAAACGGGTTCGACCCGCTTGCTTGACCCAACCCGCTGGAAACTGGTTTGGGCTTACCCAATAGTTGGGCCGGCTGCACTAATTAAAATAAACAACTCAAGCGGCCCAACAAGGAGAATAACAAGGGAATTTGCGCTCAGTCCAAATAAAAGAAAAGAAAAGGCCCAAATAACTTAGCCACTTTGTTCCTCTTATGTCTTAAAGTAAATAACTAACTACTAAATTAATTATTCCAAATATTTATTTTAACCATAATTCTTTATTCAAATTATTAAATCTGAAAATGTTAAAATCATTTATTTACTTTCCTTAATTTTCTTGCCAATCAATTCTTAGGGTTAACTCACTAATTTATTTAAACTATCAGTGAGTCCCTTTAATGCACAGAAAATTATTGGATCACATATTTATAAAATTAAATAATAATACCCACATGGATCCAATTAAATTTATAAAATTATATAAAATGAATTTATTTATAAAAATAAATTTGATACAATGTTTAAAATTTTCGGACATTACATCCTCTCCCCCTTATAAAAATTCCGTCCTCAGAATTTCAATCCAAGGTTACTCGAATAACTGGGGGTAATTCGCTCTCATTTTCTCTTCGAGTTCCCACGTGGCTTCTTCCACCGCGTGATTTCTCCAGAGAACTTTAACCGAATGAATGACTTTATTTCTCAGTTTCTGCTCATTCCTATCAAGTATTTGGACAGGAATCTCCTCGTACGATAAGTCCCTTTCGACTTGAATTGGTTCATAGGAAATAACATGTTTGTAATCTGGCTTATACGGTCGTAACACCGATACATGAAACACGTTGTGAATGTGCTCAAGTTCAGGGGGTAATGCTACCTCGTACGCCACTTCGCCTATTCTCCTCAAAATCTCGAATGGTCTTATGAACCTAGGGCTCAATTTGCCCTTCTTCCCAAAACGGATCTTCCCTTTCCAGGGAGATACCTTTAGAAACACAAAGCTACCAACTTCAAAGTCTCGTTTCTGACGATGTAAGTCGGCATATTTCTTCTGACGATCCTGGGCTGCTACTAACCGTTGCCTTATTACTTTAATGATTTCCACGGTTTGTTGTACCAATTCTGGTCCCAACAACCTCCGTTCACCAACTTCATCCCAACACAACGGCGTTCGACACTTTCTTCCGTATAGTGCTTCGTACGGTGGCATACCAATACTAGCATGGTAACTATTGTTGTATGCGAACTCCACAAGTGGCAAGTGATCGTCCCAGCTGCCACTTAAATCCATCACAACTGCCCGGAGCATGTCCTCTAGGGTCTGAATTGTTCTCTCACTCTGACCATCAGTCTGGGGATGATATGCCGTACTCATTCTTAACTGTGTTCCCAGTCTCTCCTGTAGGCTTCTCCAAAAATTTGACGTGAAGCGCGGATCCCTATCAGACACAATAGATACCGACACTCCATGTCGTGATACTATTTCCTTCACGTAAAGTTTCGCCAGCTGTTCCAGTTTGTACCTGATCTTGATTGGTAGAAAATGGGCAGACTTGGTCAAACGATCTACGATCACCCAAATGGCGTCTAGACCTTTTTGTGTCGTTGGAAGTCCTACCACGAAATCCATTGTGATGTGCTCCCACTTCCATTCTGGAATCTCCAAGGGTTGCAACAAACCGCTCGGCCGTTGGTGCTCTGCCTTGATCCTTTGACAAGTTAAGCATCGGCTGACGAATTCTGCAACTTCCCCTTTCAAATGCGGCCACCAATAATGTTGACGAAGATCTTGATACATCTTGGTGCTACCCGGATGTACCGAAAATCTCGTATTATGGGCCTCCTGCAATATCTCTTCCCTTAAGTCTGGTACGTAGGGTATCTAGATCCTTCCCTCGAATCTTAGCAGCCCTGTACTGTCAACTTTGAACTTCAACGTTTTTCCCTCCAATAGTTGCTTCTTAATGCCAATGCATTCTTCATCAAATTCTTGAGCCTCCTTTATCTTATCCAGTAGAGTGGGACCTACTGTTACGGTACACAATTTTTCGTCCGTCTCCATCGGATACTTAACCTCCAGTTCCAGGCGTTCAAAGTCCCGTATCAATTCCTCCTGGACTGTCAGCTGCATCAATTTCGCCTTGCCTTTTCTACTCAAGGCGTCAGCCACTACATTTGCTTTGCCCGGATGGTACAAAATTTCACAGTCGTAGTCTTTGATCAATTCCAACCATCGGCGCTGCCTCATGTTCAGCTCCTTTTGAGTGAAGATATATTTCAGACTCTTGTGATCTGTATATATCTCACACTTCTCCCCATATAGGTAGTGCCTCCAAATTTTCAAGGCGAAAACTACCGCTGCTAACTCCAAGTCATGAGTCGGGTAGCCCTTCTCATAGTCTTTCAATTGACGTGATGCGTACGCCACGACTTTGCCGTGTTGCATCAGTACACAACCAAGACCTTTGTGTGACACATCGTTATATACTACGAAACCCCCAGTGTTGTCTGGTAAGGTCAACACTGGTGCTTGGCTAAGTCTCTTCTTCAACTCCATGAAACTGTCCTCACATTTCTCCGACCAAACGAACTTAACTATTTTCCTGGTGAGATTGGTCAATGGCGATGCTATCTTTGAAAAATCCTGTATGAACCTTCGATAGTATCCCGCTAATCCCAAAAAACTCCGGATCTCTGTCGGCGTCTTCGGCTGTTCCCAGTTGATGACTGCTTCCACTTTTGCTGGGTCCACTGAAACACCATTTTTGTCGATGACGTGACCCAGAAACTGTACCCTCTGCAACCAAAACTCACACTTCGAAAATTTTGCGTACAACTTCTCCTTCCTGAGAGCTTCCAATACAATCTTCAAATGTTCAGCATGCTCCTCCTCTGTCTCCGAATACACCAAGATGTCATCGATGAATACGACTACGAACTTGTCCAAGTACTGCTTGAACACTCTGTTCATCATATCCATGAATGATGCTGGTGCATTCGTCAATCCAAAAGACATTACCAGAAACTCGAAGTGCCCGTAACGAGTTCTGAATGGAGTCTTCGGGATATCTTCTTGCCTCACCTTCAGCTGATGATAGCCTGTTCTTAAGTCGATTTTTGAAAAGTATTTCGCTCCCTTAAGTTGATCAAATAGATCGTCAATCCTAGGAAGCGGATACCTATTCTTAATCGTAACTTTGTTCAACTCCCGATAGTCGATACACAGTCTCATCGAACCATCTTTCTTCTTTACAAACAGAACTGGTGCTCCCCATGGGGACACGCTTGGTCTGATGTAACCTTTATCTAACAGTTCCTGCAGTTGCAGCATCAACTCTTTCATTTCTACCGGTGCCATTCGATACGGCGGCTTCGATATTGGTGCGATTCCTGGTGCCAAATCGATAACGAACTCGGTTTCTCTATCCGGCGGTAGTCCCGGAAGTTCCTCGGGGAAGACATCAGCGAAATCCCTCACGATTGGTATTTGACCCATTTCATCCCCGACCTGACGAGTATCGACCACATGGGCAAAATAACACTCGCAACCTTTCTTCAGTAATCTCCTTGTTTGCATCATAGTAAGACAACAAGATGGTTTTGGTGACTTGCTGCCATAGAATACCACCTTCGACTTATTAGAAGTCTTTAGGTGTACACATTTCTTCTTACAATCAATGACTGCTCCGTAAATTGATAGCCAATCCATTCCCAGGATTACGTCAAACTCTCCCAGTCGAATTGGTATCAAATCCACATTGAGCTTAAATCCTCGCAATTCAGCACAATAATTCCTATGAATGCATTCTACGGGGATAATTTCCTTGTTTGCTACTTCTACGTTCATAGGGTGTTCTAACTTTTCACAAGGTACATTTAACTGACTAGCAAATTCTTCGGAAACAAAAGAGCAAGTAGCACCCGAATCAAATAGCACATATGCATTTATATCATTGATTGGGATGATACCTGACACCACGTCTTTGGATTCCATGGCATCCTGCACAGTCATGTTGAACGTGCGGGCTGTTGGCCTGTTGGCTTGACTGGCTGGTGGCCCGTAATTCAACCGGTTGCTGTTTCCACTGTTGTTGTTGCTTCGGTTGCCACTTCCGACGTCGCCCTTCCTCTTCGGGCAATCCTTGATCTGATGATCAGGTGATCCACAGGAGAAACAACCTCCTTTCGGCTTGTTAGGGCACTATGGGGCCATGTGCCCAGGTTGTCCACAACGGTAACACACGCTCTTCCCCTTCATGCATTCCCCCGTGTGGTTCTTGCCACAGTTGTTGCATCTGCCTGGCTTCTTCACCTCCCCTCCAGATTTATTTCCCCCAGAGGACTGACTCTCAACCCATTTCCGTTTGTTGGGATTACTGCTCCCGCTGCTTCCTGCCTTCGGGCCCTCATGTCCCTTCTTCTTCTCTTGATTGTATTTTGCCAGGGCCTCACTGCCACCCTCTGCAATGATCGCCCTCTCCAACAATTCTGCAAATGTCTTGATTTTCAATACCGCCACAGAACGGTATAGCCATGGTTTCAACCCTTGCTCAAACCTACGAGCTTTCCTTTCCTCCGTGTAGACTTGGTGAGTCGCAAACTGTGCCAACTCATTAAACTTAGCCGCGTACTCAGCCACGGACATGTTTCCTTGTTTTAGTTCCAGGAACTTGATCTCCATCTCTTGCTTCATGCTCTCTGGAAAGTAATTCTCCAAGAACATCTCTTTAAAGCGTTCCCACGCGACAATGCCTCCTTCCACTCGGCCCCTGTTGGCCTTCCACCAGTAGTTTGCCTCGCCCTTTAACATGAAGGTAGCAAAGCTTGTTTTCTGTTCCTCTGCCACCCGTGCTACCTCGAAGACCTTTTCTATCTCCTCTATCCAGGTCTGCGCTTCGATTGGGTTCAGAGTTCCCTTGAACTCAGGTGGTCCAACTAATTTGAAGTCTTTAAAATTTGCCAGATGATGCTCTGGCTCGGTTGCTGCTTGGGCCCCTCCAGGTGGCGGTCTTGATTGCATGGCTTCCGCCAGCATCTCCGCGAACATCCTCATTGGGTTGGATTGGTTCCCAACCTCACTTTCTGATTCTTCAACCTGTCGGTTTCGTGGTCGTCCTCTTGGCGGCATGTTTGGATAAGGAAAATCCGCTGACTTTTACCTATAGTTTTATATTTTACACAATATGTCATTAAAATAAGCAATCAAAGGTAAAATATCTATCAACACATTTGATTTAAGTGAAACATCTGCATTTATATTCATATACCACTGTTTTGTTACAAGACTAAACCTGTGGCATACTTCTATAAATGCGCCACTGTGTGCCTATCCATCAATAACCTTTCCCCCAAGACAAAAGTGGGGAATCCTAACCTTCCATCCCTCAAAACACAAAAGTTGGGGTTTAACTGCTACCCTAAGTCTAAATACAATATAAAGTTTCACAAATCAAACATGAATACGTCCCTAATATAACAAAAGGTGGGACTGACTGAACTAAAGACAAAGTAACCATCATATCAAGTCACTGCATGCCGTGACGGATCTGAGCCTGCTGACCAGAGAATGCTCCATCCCCTACCCTGCGACGAACTGAGCGGCTAGACTCGCCTGCCTCAGACCGGGGCCTCCTGTAGGCTGCGTCTAGGGCATATCCTAGGGTCTCAATCCTCACCGCCCCAGCCTCTAACCGGTCCTCCAATAGGTCAACTCTACTTGCTGCTTTGACCCAGGCGTCCCTCACTCGGACATTCTCAGCAACCTCTAGCCCAATCTCAAACCTCATGGCCTCCTGCTTGGCCTTCAGGTGGGCGATCTGCAGATCCCTCTGCTCCAGCCTCTCTCTCAACTCAGCATTTCGGGCCACTAGCTGATGTAGCAGTGGTCCGATCTGCTGCGCTGAGGACTCGTAGCCCTGTAGCTGTGACTTCGCCACTCCCAAGTCGTGCTCAAGCTGATAGGCCAGGTCTCTATACTGGTCCTCTCGGATCTGGTGGGTCTGATTCTGCTCCTCCAGATGAGCTATCCGATCCTCTAGCTCCTCGGTCCTGCTGGTCAGTCCCTCTATAATATCATCGGCAGTGGACCCCATGCCATCCACGTAAGCAGGTGGCTCCTCTCCCTTGGTCTCGGGGTCCTCCTCCTCAGCATCAAGGTCCTGACTACCGGACCTCATCACCCTACCTACCACTGGCTCTGGTAGCTCCCTCTGGTAGTCCTCTTCCGGCTCGGACTCCTCCAGCGGTACCCCTGGGGCAGTAGGAGCACACCCCACCAGCTGCTCAGCAACCACTGGAATATCTATAAATACCTCCTCCTCCTCTCGGGCTCCACTGGTCCCTCCTATGTCAGTCATCCTACAATCACACCAAAAATCAACATTAGTACAACAATAAAATATATTCATTGAAGAAATGAAATTATATTTCATTGGGTACTACTCGACTCGATGAATTTCCCAATTCATCAAAACCACAAATAATAAATCTCCTCGATTTATCTCCTAACACTCGATACGAGTTTACTATGAAGGTTATATCCTAGGTTTCGCGATCCTAAAGTTTATAACCTACAGCTCTGATACCAACCTGTGACGCCCCCAAATTCGGGTCTCCAAATACCCGGATCCGGTCATCACGATCCAATACAAACATTCACCTCTAACAACATATGGTAACTAAAATGCGGAATATAATAAACATACGTTGTTCATTACAAGGTGTTACTAGTCCCAGAATACAAAAACCTTAAACACTTACACAATTCCATACCCTAAAAGTTAGGGTTTAATTTACATTAACAACAATTAACTATACGTAAATTTAAAGTCTGCTACATGAAGTCTATTACTTCATCTTTTCTTTTCCTTTGTTCTTCCCTGACGTCTCGGGTTTAGCTGCAATAAAGTCATGATATAACAAGGATGAGCAACGAGTTTGCTCAGCAAGTTTAAAGTACAACAATAAGGATATATCATGATGAAGGGAATATAGAAGGAGAATTCAACAATTATCAGAAGCAATAACAATAAATGCTTTTAGAACAATTGGTAGTCGAATAGACTTTGAACAATAACTTCCAAAGGAGTCAATAGCTGGTTGACCCTCTGGTTACTGGCTACAGAATAAGTACTTGAGGGGATCAGCCTCGCGTACGCTATGTATATGCATAACATTTAACTCTGCTATTGGTACCTTATATACGGTACCTGGGGTACTCCCCTATAATAAAAGGGGTGTTCATTCAGTCTAAGAATCCTTACCATTCATTGGTTCGGATAGCTTTTATAAATTCTTATATACGTGCCTGACCGAGACAAGGGTTCAGACTTAATCCTGAATAGTTCGTGAATTTCATTAAGATAATTATACAAGTTTCAAATGTACAAGTGCGAATGTCAATAAATACAAAGATGTGGAATAATTTTAACAGTAATTAGACCACTTAAAGCAGGCTTGGAGATAAGATTCAAGCTTAAAGAATAACTTGCAATAATATATACCTTTTGCACGAATTAAAAGTAATGCATAAGGTTTAGAAAATAGTGCTCAATGTAAAAGTTGAGTAAGGAAGAACTTTCATTCAATATACTGAAAGAATGAAGTTAGGGAACTTGCTTGCTTGCTCAGCTACAGATAAACTTAGCTTTAATTAATTGATTTCGAGTGATCTATCATTGGATAAAGTCGATTTATCAATTAACAGTTGTATATTGACACCTCTCACTATACCTTTTACTCAACAGGTAAAATTCACCATCTATATTTAATTACTATTTAACATTAGCTAAACAGAAATTAATAATCTTTAGCTATTAAATTGATGGTAGCTGATCATGATTACTTATTCTTTGGTTTCTCGGATTTATAACCCTTATCTGTCCCTGAACATAGTTTAACAATCCTTATTTATTACGATAATAATTATTTCATTACCTTTAGTCATACTTAATTATTATCAAATATTATTTGAATAACAATTAAATATTTATTATATTTATTTATTATTTATTGATAAACAATAAATAATTTATTTCATTGAATATTTGTTATCTTTATTTATCACTTATTGACAAATAATCAAATTATTAACTTAATTCATACTTGATTATTATTTAATAGTAATTAAGCAATAATCAAATATTTATTAGCTTTATTTATTATTTAAGGATAAATAATAAATAGTTAATCTATTAATTTTATCCATACTTGATTATTATTTAATAGTAGTTAAACAATAATCAAATATTTATTAGCTTTATTTATTATTAAAGGATAAATAATAAATAATTAAATTATTAACTTTATTTATACTTAATTATTATTTAAAATAATAATTAAATATTTATTATCTTTATTTATTATTTATTAATAAATAATAAATAATTATTTATTTAACCTTACTCATATTTAATTATTATAAATAATAATTAAATATGTATTATCCTTACCTATAACAATAATTAATTTACCAATACCCAATTATTATTTAAGGTTAGTTAAATAATAATTAAATATTTAATAATTACTTTATCACAAATAATTTCTTATTAATTTTATTTATTAACATAATACTAATTAGTTTGCAAATGCATTATTAACTTAAGTTAACTAATCAATAGTTGATTCCATTGAATTGCACAACCAAATTAACACAATTACTACATGATATTATTGGGATCATAGGTTGATTCTTTCTGCCCAAAATCAATATTATCACCAACTGATATCAAATCCCAGCTACTTCGTTTCACTAACAAAGTTATTACCCAACACTGTTATAGAGTAGTTAACCCAACTAAACAAGCAATTAAATCCAATACAAGGAAAGTTCCCCTTAAATTGCAATACCCAGAACGTATACCCAGCACAGAAGGGAAACATAAAAAAAACAACAACCCAAAATGACATTCACTTTGGTCCTGCCATTACAACAAATGTATATGCTAATCATCCTAAAGCGAATTGCTAGTTTTATTCCCAGGACAAATCGCACTGACAGAACCTTAAGGTTCGTCTATTCCAGAGTTTCACAAAAACATGATATTAGTTCAATCCCAATGAAATCGAGCAGCACAATACCAAATTTCTCAAAATAAATCCAAACGAACTGATAACAGATATTGAAACCCCAAAAGTTATAATAAGGTTTCCAGTTTCATACCAACAATACAATTATACACTGTGTAATACAAATCGAATAAGCTAATACAGTCGCTCGATACCTTGGTGCTGTTCGCCTAGAAATCCTTCTCCTTCGTCCAAAATACTCAACCCAGCTGGACATCCACTTTAGCAGAATTTAAAACCCTCAACTAGTCACCCCTGCTTCCTCTCTCGCTTAAGTTTTGAGCCCTAAATCTTCTAATTTGGAAATTACACAGACAAGGGATTCAGCCGCTTGACTAAATGGGCTTCAATTTATAGGAATTGGTTTACCCAATTTGCTGGGTATTACCTTAATTTCACGAGCTATTAACCTTCGGGTAGAGGAGGTAGTGACTGACGGTACCTATCAGCTCCCCGCTAGGTTCAGCCGCCCCTCGAGCCTTGCGTTCCCACTAGTCACTTCGTCGGTCACCTTGGGTCCTTTGGTTTCTTCGATCGCCGCTCGGTCCTTGCCCGTTCCCAGCCTTGCCGCCGGTTTTCCCTCACGCTATCGTGCTGTCAATCGCCCCCTTTTTCCCCGCTGGTCGATCCTTGGTGCCGCCGGCGCCTTCCTCCCGTACCGTCCAGTTCGGTTGATTGAAAGCTTCCTTCCCTTTTTCTTGATTGAATCTGATTGAGGGCTTGATTCAATCTATTTCCTTTAGATTAGATTTTTCCCCCAAACTGATTTGGCTTCTTTGAACCCTTCCCAATGAATTCGCCGGTTATCCCTTATTAAAGGAAACGGGTTCGACCCGCTTGCTTGACCCAACCCGCTGGAAACTGGTTTGGGCTTACCCAATAGTTGGGCCGGCTGCACTAATTAAAATAAACAACTCAAGCGGCCCAACAAGGAGAATAACAAGGGAATTTGGGCTCAGTCCAAATAAAAGAAAAGAAATGGCCCAAATAACTTAGCCACTTTGTTCCTCTTATGTCTTAAAGTAAATAACTAACTACTAAATTAATTATTCCAAATATTTATTTTAACCATAATTCTTTATTCAAATTATTAAATCTGAAAATGTTAAAATCATTTATTTACTTTCCTTAATTTTCTTGCCAATCAATTCTTAGGGTTAACTCACTAATTTATTTAAACTATCAGTGAGTCCCTTTAATGCACAGAAAATTATTGGATCACATATTTATAAAATTAAATAATAATACCCACATGGATCTAATTAAATTTATAAAATTATATAAAATGAATTTATTTATAAAAATAAATTTGATACAATGTTTAAAATTTTCCGGACATTACATCCTCTCACCCTTATAAAAATTCCGTCCTCGGAATTTCAATCCAAGGTTACTCGAATAACTGGGGGTAATTCGCTCTCATTTTCTCTTCGAGTTCCCACGTGACTTCTTCCACCGCGTGATTTCTCCAGAGAACTTTAACCGAATGAATGACTTTATTTCTCAGTTTCTGCTCCTTCCTATCAAGTATTTGGACAGGAATCTCCTCGTACGATAAGTCCCTTTCGACTTGAATTGGTTCATAGGAAATAACATGTTTGTAATCTGGCTTATACGGTCGTAACACCGATACATGAAACACGTTGTGAATGTGCTCAAGTTCAGGGGGTAATGCTACCTCGTACGCCACTTCGCCTATTCTCCTCAAAATCTCGAATGGTCCTATGAACCTAGGGCTCAATTTGCCCTTCTTCTCAAAACGGATCTTCCCTTTCCAAGGAGATACCTTTAGAAACACAAAGCTGCCAACTTCAAAGTCTCGTTTCTGACGATGTAAGTCGGCATATTTCTTCTGACGATCCTGGGCTGCTACTAACCGTTGCCTTATTACTTTAATGATTTCCACGGTTTGTTGTACCAATTCTGGTCCCAACAACCTCCGTTCACCAACTTCATCCCAACACAACGGCGTTCGACACTTTCTTCCGTATAGTGCTTCGTACGGTGGCATACCAATACTAGCATGGTAACTATTGTTGTAGGCGAACTCCACTAGTGGCAAGTGATCGTCCCAGCTGCCACTTAAGTCCATCACAATTGCCCGGAGCATGTCCTCTAGGGTCTGAATTGTTCGCTCACTCTGACCATCAGTCTGGGGATGATATGCTGTACTCATTCTTAACTGTGTTCCCAGTCTCTCCTGTAGGCTTCTCCAAAAATTTGACGTGAAGCGCGGATCCCTATCAGACACAATAGATACCGGCACTCCATGTCGTGATACTATTTCCTTCACGTAAAGTTTCGCCAGCTGTTCCAGTTTGTACCTGATCTTGATTGGTAGAAAATGGGCAGACTTGGTCAAACGATCTACGATCACCCAAATGGCGTCTAGACCTTTTTGTGTCGTTGGAAGTCCTACCACGAAATCCATTGTGATGTGCTCCCACTTCCATTCTGGAATCTCCAAGGGTTGCAACAAACCGCTCGGAGGCCGTTGGTGCTCTGCCTTGATCCTTTGACAAGTTAAGCATCGGCTGACGAATTCTGCAACTTCCCCTTTCAAATGCGGCCACCAATAATGTTGACGAAGATCTTGATACATCTTGGTGCTACCCCGGATGTACCGAAAATCTCGTATTATGGGCCTCCTGCAATATCTCTTCCCTTAAGTCTGGTACGTAGGGTATCTAGATCCTTCCCTCGAATCTTAGCAGCCCTGTACTGTCAACTTTGAACTTCAACGTTTTTCCCTCCAATAGTTGCTTCTTAATGCCAATGCATTCTTCATCAAATTCTTGAGCCTCCTTTATCTTATCCAGTAGAGTGGGACCTACTGTTACGGTACACAATTTTTCGTCCGTCTCCATCGGATACTTAACCTCCAGTTCCAGGCGTTCAAAGTCCCGTATCAATTCCTCCTGGACTGTCAGCTGCATCAATTTCGCCTTGCCTTTTCTACTCAAGGCGTCAGCCACTACATTTGCTTTGCCCGGATGGTACAGAATTTCACAGTCGTAGTCTTTGATCAATTCCAACCATCGGCGCTGCCTCATGTTCAGCTCCTTTTGAGTGAAGATATATTTCAGACTCTTGTGATCTGTATATATCTCACACTTCTCCCCATATAGGTAGTGCCTCCAAATTTTCAAGGCGAAAACTACCGCTGCTAACTCCAAGTCATGAGTCGGGTAGCCCTTCTCATAGTCTTTCAATTGACGTGATGCGTACGCCACGACTTTGCCGTGTTGCATCAGTACACAGCCAAGACCTTTGTGTGACGCATCGCTATATACTACGAAACCCCCAGTGTTGTCTGGTAAGGTCAACACTGGTGCTTGGCTAAGTCTCTTCTTCAACTCCATGAAACTTTCCTCACATTTCTCCGACCAAACGAACTTAACTATTTTCCTGGTGAGATTGGTCAATGGCGATGCTATCTTTGAAAAATCCTGTATGAACCTTCGATAGTATCCAGCTAATCCCAAAAAACTCTGGATCTCTGTCGGCGTCTTCGGCTGTTCCCAGTTGATGACTGCTTCCACTTTTGCTGGGTCCACTGAAACACCATTTTTGTCGATGACGTGACCCAGAAACTGTACCCTCTGCAACCAAAACTCACACTTCGAAAATTTTGCGTACAACTTCTCCTTCCTGAGAGCTTCCAATACAATCTTCAAATGTTCAGCATGCTCCTCCTCTGTCTCCGAATACACCAAGATGTCATCGATGAATACGACTACGAACTTGTCCAAGTACTGCTTGAACACTCTGTTCATCATATCCATGAATGATGCTGGTGCATTCGTCAATCCAAAAGACATTACCAGAAACTCGAAGTGCCCGTAACGAGTTCTGAATGGAGTCTTCGGGATATCTTCTTGCCTCACCTTCAGCTGATGATAGCCTGTTCTTAAGTCGATTTTTGAAAAGTATTTCGCTCCCTTAAGTTGATCAAATAGATCGTCAATCCTAGGAAGCGGATACCTATTCTTAATCGTAACTTTGTTCAACTCCCGATAGTCGATACACAGTCTCATCGAACCATCTTTCTTCTTTACAAACAGAACTGGTGCTCCCCATGGGGAAACGCTTGGTCTGATGTAACCTTTATCTAACAGTTCCTGCAGTTGCACCATCAACTCTTTCATTTCTACCGGTGCCATTCGATACGGCGGCTTCGATATTGGTGCGGTTCCTGGTGCCAAATCGATAACGAACTCGGTTTCCCTATCCGGCGGCAGTCCCGGAAGTTCCTCGGGGAAGACATCAGCGAAATCCCTCACGATTGGTATTTGACCCATTTCATCCCCGACCTGACGAGTATCGACCACATGGGCCAAATAACACGCGCAACCTTTCTTCAGTAATCTCCTTGTTTGCATCATAGTAAGACAACAAGATGGTTTTGGTGACTTGCTGCCATAGAATACCACCTTCGACTTATTAGAAGTCTTTAGGTGTACACATTTCTTCTTACAATCAATGACTGCTTCCGTGAATTGATAGCCAATCCATTCCCAGGATTACGTCAAACTCTCCCAGTCGAATTGGTATCAAATCCACATTGAGCTTAAATCCTCGCAATTCAGCACAACAATTCCTATGAATGCATTCTACGGGGATAATTTCCTTGTTTGCTACTTTTACGTTCATAGGGTGTTCTAACTTTTCACAAGGTACATTTAACTGACTAGCAAATTCTTCGGAAATAAAAGAGCAAGTAGCACCCGAATCAAATAGCACATATGCATTTATATCATTGATTGGGATGATACCTGACACCACGTCTTTGGATTCCATGGCATCCTGCACAGTCATGTTGAACGTGCGGGCTGTTGGCCTGTTGGCTTGACTGGCTGGTGGCCCGTAATTCAACCGGTTGCTGTTTTCACTGTTGTTGTTGCTTCGGTTGCCACTTCCGACGTCGCCCTTCCTCTTCGGGCAATCCTTGATCTGATGATCAGGTGATCCACAGGAGAAACAACCTCCTTTCGGCTTGTTAGGGCACTATGGGGCCATGTGCCCAGGTTGTCCACAACGGTAACACACGCTCTTCCCCTTCATGCATTCCCCCGTGTGGTTCTTGCCACAGTTGTTGCATCTGCCTGGCTTCTTCACCTCCCCTCCAGATTTATTTCCCCCAGAGGACTGACTCTCAACCCATTTCCGTTTGTTGGGATTACTGCCCCCGCTGCTTCCTGCCTTCAGGCCCTCATGTCCCTTCTTCTTCTCTTGATTGTATTTTGCCAGGGCCTCACTGCCACCCTCTGCAATGATCGCCCTCTCCAACAATTCTGCAAATGTCTTGATTTTCAATACCGCCACAGAACGGTATAACCATGGTTTCAACCCTTGCTCAAACCTACGAGCTTTCCTTTCCTCCGTGTAGACTTGGTGAGTCGCAAACCGTGCCAACTCATTAAACTTAGCCGCGTACTCAGCCACATACATGTTTCCTTGTTTTAGTTCCAGGAAATTGATCTCCATCTCTTGCTTCATGCTCTCTGGAAAGTAATTCTCCAAGAACATCTCTTTAAAGCGTTCCCACGCGACAATGCCTCCTTCCACTCGGCCCCTGTTGGCCTTCCACCAGTAGTTTGCCTCGCCCTTTAACATGAAGGTAGCAAAGCTTGTTTTCTGTTCCTCTGCCACCCGTGCTACCTCGAAGACCTTTTCTATCTCCTTTATCCAGGTCTGCACTTCGATTGGGTTCAGAGTTCCCTTGAACTCAGGTGGTCCAACTAATTTGAAGTCTTTAAAATTTGCTAGATGATGCTCTGGCTCGGTTGCTGCTTGGGCCCCTCCAGGTGGCGGTCTTGATTGCATTGCTTCCGCCAGCATCTCCGCGAACATCCTCATTGGGTTGGATTGGTTCCCAACCTCACTTTCTGATTCTTCAACCTGTCGGTTTCGTGGTCGTCCTCTTAGCGGCATGTTTGGATAAGGAAAATCCGCTGACTTTTACCTATAGTTTTATATTTTACACAATATGTCATTAAAATAAGTAATCAAAGGTAAAATATCTATCAACACATTTGATTTAAGTGAAACATCTGCATTTATATTCATATACCATTGTTTTGTTGCAAGACTAAACCTGTGGCATACTTCTATAAATGCGCCACTGTGTGCCTATCCATCAATAACCTTTCCCCCAAGACAAAAGTGGGGAATCCTAACCTTCCATCCCTCAAAACACAAAAGTTGGGGTTTAACTGCTACCCTAAGTCTAAATACAATATAAAGTTTCACAAATCAAACATGAATACGTCCCTAATATAACAAAAGGTGGGACTGACTGAACTAAAGACAAAGTAACCATCATATCAAGTCACTGCATGCCGTGACGGATCTGAGCCTGCTGACCAGAGAATGCTCCATCCCCTACCCTGCGACGAACTGAGCGGCTAGACTCGCCTGCCTCAGACCGGGGCCTCCTGTAGGCTGCGTCTAGGGCATATCCTAGGGTCTCAATCCTCACCGCCCCAGCCTCTAACCGGTCCTCCAATAGGTCAACTCTACTTGCTGCTCTGACCCAGGCGTCCCTCACTCGGACATTCTCAGCAACCTCTAGCCTAATCTCGAACCTCATGGCCTCCTGCTTGGCCTTCAGGTGGGCGATCTGCAGATCCCTCTGCTCCAGCCTCTCTCTCAACCCAGCATTTCGGGCCACTAGCTGATGTAGCAGTGGTCCGATCTGCTGCGCTGAGGACTCGTAGCCCTGTAGCTGCGACTTCGCCACTCCCAAGTCGTGCTCAAGCTGATAGGCCAGGTCTCTATACTGGTCCTCTCGGATCTGGTGGGTCTGATTCTGCTCCTCCAGATGAGCTATCCGATCCTCTAGCTCCTCGGTCCTGCTGGTCAGTCCCTCTATAATATCATCGGCAGTGGACCCCATGCCATCCACGTAAGCAGATGGCTCCTCTCCCTCGGTCTCGGGGTCCTCCTCCTCAGCATCAGGGTCCTGACTACCGGACCTCATCACCCTACCTACCACTGGCTCTGGTAGCTCCCTCTGGTAGTCCTCTTCCGGCTCGGACTCCTCCAGCGGTACCCCTGGGGCAGTAGGAGCATACCCCACCAGCTGCTCAGCAACCACTGGAATATCTATAAATACCTCCTCCTCCTCTCGGGCTCCACTGGTCCCTCCTATGTCAGTCATCCTACAATCACACCAAAAATCAACATTAGTACAGCAATAAAATATATTCATTGAAGAAATGAAATTATATTTCATTGGGTACTACTCGACTCGATGAATTTCCCAATTCATCAAAACCACAAATAATAAATCTCCTCGATTTATCTCCTAACACTCGATACGAGTTTACTATGAAGGTTATATCCTAGGTTTCGCGATCCTAAAGTTTATAACCTACAACTCTGATACCAACCTGTGACGCCCCCAAATTCGGGTCTCCAAATACCCGGATCCGGTCATCACGATCCAATACAAACATTCACCTCTAACAACATATGGTAACTAAAATGCGGAATATAATAAACATACGTTGTTCATTACAAGGTGTTACTAGTCCCAGAATACAAAAACCTTAAACACTTACACAATTCCATACCCTAAAAGTTAGGGTTTAATTTACATTAACAACAATTAACTATACGTAAATTTAAAGTCTGCTACATGAAGTCTATTACTTCATCTTTTCTTTTCCTTTGTTCTTCCCTGACGTCTCGGGTTTAGCTGCAATAAAGTCATGATATAACAAGGATGAGCAACGAGTTTGCTCAGCAAGTTTAAAGTACAACAATAAGGATATATCATGATGAAGGGAATATAGAAGGAGAATTCAACAATTATCAGAAGCAATAACAATAAATGCTTTTAGAACAATTGGTAGTTGAATAGACTTTGAACAATAACTTCCAAAGGAGTCAATAGCTGGTTGACCCTCTGGTTACTGGCTACAGAATAAGTACTTGAGGGGATCAGCCTCGCGTACGCTATGTATATGCATAACATTTAACTCTGCTATTGGTACCTTATATACGGTACCTGGGGTACTCCCCTATAATAAAAGGGGTATTCATTCAGTCTAAGAATCCTTACCATTGATTGGTTCGGATAGCTTTTATAAATTCTTATATACGTGCCTGACCGAGACAAGGGTTCAGACTTAATCATGAATAGTTCGTGAATTTCAGAACTTAAGATAATTATACAAGTTCAAATGTACAAGTGCGAATGTCAATAAATACAAAGATGTGGAATAATTTTAACAGTAATTAGACCACTTAAAGCAGGCTTGGAGATAAGATTCAAGCTTAAAGAATAACTTGCAATAATATATATCTTTTGCACGAATTAAAAGTAATGCATAAGGTTTAGAAAATAGTGCTCAATGTAAAAGTTGAGTAAGGAAGAACTTTCATTCAATATACTGAAAGAATGAAGTTAGGGAACTTGCCTGCTTGCTCAGCTACAGATAAACTTAGCTTTAATTAATTGATCTCGAGTGACCTATCATTGGATAAAATCGATTTATCAATTAACAGTTGTATATTGACACCTCTCACTATACCTTTTACTCAACAGGTAAAATTTACCATCTATATTTAATTACTATTTAACATTAGCTAAACAGAAATTAATAATCTTTAGCTATTAAATTGATGGTAGCTAATCATGATTACTTATTCTTTGGTTTCCCGGATTTATTACCCTTATCTGTCCCTGAACATAGTTTAACAATCCTTATTTATTACGATAATAATTATTTCATTACCTTTAGTCATACTTAATTATTATCAAATATTATTTGAATAACAATTAAATATTTATTATCTTTATTTATTATTTATTGATAAACAATAAATAATTTATTTCATTGAATATTTGTTATCTTTATTTATCACTTATTGACAAATAATCAAATTATTAACTTAATTCATACTTGATTATTATTTAATAGTAATTAAGCAATAATCAAATATTTATTAGCTGTATTTATTATTTAAGGATAAATAATAAATAGTTAATCTATTAATTTTATCCATACTTGATTATTATTTAATAGTATTTAAACAATAATCAAATATTTATTAGCTTTATTTATTATTAAAGGATAAATAATAAATAATTAAATTATTAACTTTATTTATACTTAATTATTATTTAAAATAATAATTAAATATTTATTATCTTTATTTATTATTTATTAATAAATAATAAATAATTATTTATTTAACCTTACTCATATTTAATTATTATAAATAATAATTAAATATGTATTATCCTTACCTATAACAATAATTAATTTACCAATACCCAATTATTATTTAAGGTTAGTTAAATAATAATTAAATATTTAATAATTACTTTATCACAAATAATTTCTTATTAATTTTATTTATTAACATAATACTAATTAGTTTGCAAATGCATTATTAACTTAAGTTAACTAATCAATAGTTGATTCCATTGAATTGCACAACCAAATTAACACAATTACTACATGATATTATTGGGATCATAGGTTGATTCTTTCTGCCCAAAATCAATATTATCACCAACTGATATCAAATCCCAGCTACTTCGTTTCACTAACAAAGTTATTACCCAACACTGTTATAGAGCAGTTAACCCAACTAAACAAGCAATTAAATCCAATACAAGGAAAGTTCCCCTTAAATTGCAATACCCAGAACGTATACCCAGCACAGAAGGGAAACATAAAAAAAACAACAACCCAAAATGACATTCACTTTGGTCCTGCCATTACAACAAATGTATATGCTAATCATCCTAAAGCGAATTGCTAGTTTTATTCCCAGGACAAATCGCACTGACAGAACCTTAAGGTTCGTCTATTCCAGAGTTTCACAAAAACATGATATTAGTTCAATCCCAATGAAATCGAGCAGCACAATACCAAATTTCTCAAAATAAATCCAAACGAACTGATAACAGATATTGAAACCCCAAAAGTTATAATAAGGTTTCCAGTTTCATACCAACAATACAATTATACACTGTGTAATACAAATCGAATAAGCTAATACAGTCACTCGATACCTTGGTGATGTTCGCCTAGAAATCCTTCTCCTTCGTCCAAAATACTCAACCCAGCTGGACATCCACTTTAGCAGAATTTAAAACCCTCAACTAGTCACCCCTGCTTCCTCTCTCGCTTAAGTTTTGAGCCCTAAATCTTCTAAATTGGAAATTACACAGACAAGGGATTCAGCCGCTTGACTAAATGGGCTTCAATTTATAGGAATTGGTTTACCCAATTTGCTGGGTATTACCTTAATTTCACGAGCTATTAACCTTCGGGTAGAGGAGGTAGTGACTGACGGTACCTATCAGCTCCCCGCTAGGTTCAGCCGCCCCTCGAGCCTTGCGTTCCCACTAGTCACTTCGCCGGTCACCTTGGGTCCTTTGGTTTCTTCGATCGCCGCTCGGTCCTTGCCCGTTCCCAGCCTTGCCGCCGGTTTTCCCTCACGCTATCGTGCTGTCAATCGCCCCCTTTTTCCCCGCTGGTCGATCCTTGGTTCCGCCGGCGCCTTCCTCCCGTACCGTCCAGTTCGGTTGATTGAAAGCTTCCTTCCCTTTTTCTTGATTGAATCTGATTGAGGGCTTGATTCAATCTATTTCCTTTGGATTAGATTTTTCCCCCAAACTGATTTGGCTTCTTTGAACCCTTCCCAACGAATTCGCCGGTTATCCCTTATTAAAGGAAACGGGTTCGACCCGCTTGCTTGACCCAACCCGCTGGAAACTGGTTTGGGCTTACCCAATAGTTGGGCCGGCTGCACTAATTAAAATAAACAACTCAAGCGGCCCAACAAGGAGAATAACAAGGGAATTTGGGCTCAGTCCAAATAAAAGAAAAGAAATGGCCCAAATAACTTAGCCACTTTGTTCCTCTTATGTCTTAAAGTAAATAACTAACTACTAAATTAATTATTCCAAATATTTATTTTAACCATAATTCTTTATTCAAATTATTAAATCTGAAATTGTTAAAATCATTTATTTACTTTCCTTAATTTTCTTGCCAATCAATTCTTAGGGTTAACTCACTAATTTATTTAAACTATCAGTGAGTCCCTTTAATGCACAGAAAATTATTAGATCACATATTTATAAAATTAAATAATAATACCCACATGGATCCAATTAAATTTATAAAATTATATAAAATGAATTTATTTATAAAAATAAATTTGATAATATGTTTAAAATTTTCCGGACATTACATTGTTAGAGGTGAATGTTTGTATTGGATCGTGATGACCGGATCCGAGTATTTGGAGACCCGAATTTGGGGGCGTCACAGGTTGATATCAGAGTTGTAGGTTATAAACTTTAGGATCGCGAAACCTAGGTTATAACCTTCATAGTAAACTCGTGTTGAGTATTAGGAGATAAATCGAGGAGATTTATTATATGTGGTTTTGATGAATTGGGGAATTCATCGAGTCGAGTAGTACCCAATGAAATATAACTTCATTTCTTCAATGAATATATTTTATTGTTGTACTAATGTTGATTTTCGGTGTGATTGTAGGATGACTGACAGGGCAGGGACTAGTGGGATCCGGGAGGAGGAGATATTCATAGATATCCCAGTGGTTGCTTAGCGGCTGGTGGGGTATGCTCCTATTGCCCCAGGGGTACCGCTAGAGGAGTCCGAGCCAGAGGAGGACTACCAGAGGGAGCTACCAGAGCCGGTGGTAGGTAGAGTTATGAGGTCTGGCAGTCAGGACTCAGATGCTGAGGAGGAGGACCCCGAGACCGAGGGGGAGGAGCCACCTGTTTAAGTTGATGGCATGGGGTCCACCGCCGACGATATTATAGAGGGACTAACGAGCAGGACCAAGGAGCTGGAGGCTCGGATAGCTCATCTGGAGGAGCAGAACCAGACCCACCAGATCAGAGAGGACCAGTATAGAGACCTGGCCTATCAGCTCGATCATGACTTGGGAGTGGCGAAGGTACAGCTGCAGGGCTACGAGTCCTCAGCACAGCAGATCGGACCACTGCTACATCAGTTGGTGGCCCGGAACGCTGAGCTGAGAGAGAGGCTGGAGCAGAGGGATCTACAGATCGCCCACCTGAAGGCGAAGCAGGAGGCTATGAGGTTCGAAGCTGGGCTGGAGGTGTCTGCGAGGATGCATGTCAGGGAGGCCTGGGCCAGGGAGGCCAGGAGGGTTGATCAGTTAGAGGACCAGCTGGAGGCCAGGGCGGTGAGGATAGAGACCCTAGGACATGCTTTAGATGCAGCTTACAGGAGGCCCCGGACTAAGGTAGGGGAGTCAAGCCGCTCTGTTCGTCGCAGGGTAGGGGATGGAGCATTCTCTTCTGGTCAGCAGGCACGGATCCGTCACGATGTGCAGTGACTTGTTGGAGCGGTTGATTTGTCTTTAGTACAGTCAGTCCCACTTTTTGTTATATTAGGGACGTATTTATGTTGACTTGTGAAGCTTTATATTTGTGTTTATGCTTGGGGTAGCAGTTAAACCCCAACTTTTGTGGACTTTAGGGATGAAAGGTTAGGATTCCCCACTTTTGTCTTGGGGGAAAGGTTATTGATGGATAGGGCACACAGTGGCGCATTTATAGCAGTATGCCACAGGTTTAGTCTTGTAATAAACAGTGGTATATCAATATAAATGGAGATGTTTCATTTAAATCAAATGTGTTTGACAGATGTTTCTACCCTTGATTGCTGATTTTTATAACATATTGTGTAAATATAAAACTATAGGTAAAGGTCAGCAGATTTTCCTTATCCAAACATGCCGCCAAGAGGACGACCACAAAACCGACAAGTTGAAGAGTCAGAAAGTGAGGTTGGGAATCAATCCAATCCAATGAGAATGTTCGCCGAAATGCTGGCAGAAGCCATGCAATCAAGACCGCCACCTGGAGGAACCCAAGCAGCAGCTGAGCCAGCGCATCATCTGGCAAGTTTTAAAGACTTCAAATTAGTTGGACCACCCGAGTTCAAGGGAACTCTTAACCCAATCGAAGCGCAGACCTGGATTGAGGAGATAGAAAAGGTCTTCGAGATAGCACGGGTGGCAGAGGAACAGAAAACAAGTTTTGCTACCTTCATGTTAAAGGGCGAGGCAAACTACTGGTGGAAGGCCAAAAGGGGCCGAGTGGAAGGAGGCATTGTCGCATGGGAACACTTTAAAGAGATGTTCTTGGAGAATTACTTTCCAGAGAGCATGAAGCAAGAGATGGAGATCAAGTTCCTGGAACTAAAACAAGGAAACATGTCTGTGGCGGAGTACGCGGCTAAGTTTAATGAGTTGGCACGGTTTGTAACTCACCAAGTCAACACGGAGGAAAGGAAAGCTCGTAGGTTTGAGCAAGGGTTGAAACCATGGTTATACCGTTCTGTTGCGGTATTAAAAATCAAGACATTTGCAGAATTGCTGGAGAGGGCGATCATTGCAGAGGGTGGCAGTGAGGCACTGGCTAAGTACAATCAGGAAAAGAAGAAGGGTCATGAGGGCCAGAAGTCAGGAAGCAGCGAGGGCAGTAACCCCAACAAACGAAAATGGGTCTAGAGTCAGTCTTCCGGGGGAAACAAATCTGGAGGGGAAGTGAAGAAGCCGGGCAGGTGCAACAATTGTGGCAAGAACCACACGGGGGAATGCATGAAAGGGAAAAGCGTGTGTTACCGTTGTGGACAACCTGGGCACATGGCCCCACAGTGCCCTAATAAGCCGAAGGGAGGTTGCTTCTCCTGTGGATCACCTGACCACCAGATCAAGGATTGCCCGAAGAGGAAGGGCGACGCCGGAAGTGGCAACCGAAGCAACAACAACAGTGAAAACAGCAACCGGTTGATTTACGGGCCACCAGCCAGTCAAGCCAACAGGCCAACAGCCCGCACGTTCAACATGACTGTTCAGGATGCCATGGAATCCAAAGACGTGGTGTGAGGTATCATCCCAATCAATGATATAAATGCATATGTGCTATTTGATTCGGGTGCTACTTGCTCTTTTGTTTCCGAAGAATTTGCTAGACAGTTAAATTTACCTCGTGAAAAGTTAGAACACCCTATGAACGTAGAAGTAGCAAACAAGGAAATTATCCCCGTAGAATGCATTCATAGGAATTGTAGTGCTGAACTGCGAGGATTTAAGCTCAATGTGGATTTGATACCAATTCAGCTGGGAGAGTTTGATGTAATCCTAGGAATGGATTGACTATCAATTCACGGAGCAATTATTGATTGTAAAAGGAAATGTGTACACCTAAAGAATCCTAATAAGTCGAAGGTGGTATTCTATGGCAGTAAGTCACCAGGACAATCTTGTTGTCTTACAATGATGCAAACAAGGAGATTACTTAAGAAAGGTTGCGTGTGTTATTTGGCCCATGTGGTCGATACTCGTCAGGTCGGGGATGAGATGAGTCAAATACCAATCGTGAGGGATTTCGCTGATGTCTTCCCCGATGAACTTGTGGGACTGCCGCCGGACAGGGAAACCGAGTTCGTTATCGATTTGGCACCAGGAACCGCACCAATATCTAAGCCGTTGTATCGAATGGCACCTGTAGAAATGAAAGAGTTGATGGTGCAACTGCAGGAACTGCTGGACAAGGGGTATATCAGACCAAGCGTGTCCCCGTGGGGAGCGCCAGTTCTGTTTGTAAAGAAGAAAGACGGTTCTATGCGACTTTGTATCGACTACCGGGAGTTGAACAAAGTTACGATTAAGAATAGGTATCCGCTTCCTAGGATTGACGATTTATTTGATCAGCTTAAGGGAGCAAAGTACTTTTCAAAAATCGACCTAAGAACAGGCTATCATCAACTGAAGGTGAGGCAGGAAGATATCCCGAAAACTGCATTCAGAACTCGTTACGGGCATTTCGAGTTTCTGGTAATGTCCTTTGGACTGACGAATGCACCAGCAGCATTCATGGATATGATGAACAGAGTGTTCAACCAGTACTTGGACAAGTTCGTAGTCGTATTCATTGATGACATCTTGGTGTATTCAGGGACGGAGGAGGAGCATGCTGAACATTTGAAGATTGTATTGGAAGCTCTCAGGAAGGAGAAGTTGTACGCAAAATTTTCGAAGTGTGAGTTTTGGTTGTAGAGGGTACAGTTTCTGGGTCACGTCATCGACAAAAACGGTGTTTCGGTGGACCCAGCAAAAGTAGAAGCGGTTATCAATTGGGAGCAACCGAAAACCCCAACAAAGATCAGGAGTTTCTTGGGATTGGCAGGATACTATCGAAGGTTCATACAGGATTTTTCAAAGATAGCATCGCCATTGACCAATCTCACCAGGAAAACAGTTAAGTTCGTCTGGTCGGAGAAATGTGAGGAGAGTTTCATGGAGATGAAGAAGAGACTTAGCCAAGCACCAGTGTTGACCTTACCCGACAACACTGGGGGTTTCGTAGTGTATAGCGATGCGTCACACAAGAGTCTGGGCTGCGTACTGATGCAACACGGCAAGGTCGTGGTGTACGCATCACGTCAACTGAAAGACTATGAGAAGGGTTACCCGACTCATGATTTGGAGTTAGCAGCGGTCGTTTTTGCTTTGAAGATTTGGAGGCACTACCTATACGGGGAGAAGTGCGAGATATATACTGATCACAAAAGTCTGAAATATATCTTCACTCAAAAGGAGCTGAACATGAGACAACGTTGATGGTTAGAATTGATCAAAGACTACGACTGTGAAATTCTGTACCATCCGGGCAAAGCAAATGTAGTGGCTGATGCCTTAAGCAGGAAAGGAAAGGTGAAATTGATGCAGCTGACAGTTCAAGAGGAATTGATAAAGGACTTCGAACGTCTGGAACTGGAGGTTAGGTATCCAATGGAGGCGGACGAAAAATTGTTTACTGTAACGGCAGGTCCGACTCTACTGGATAAGATAGAGGAGGCTCAAGAATTTGATGAAGAATGCATTGACATTAAGAAACAATTATCGGAGGGAAAAGCATCGAAGTACAAGGTTGACAGCGCAGGATTTCTGAGATTCGAGGGAAGGATCTGGATACCCTACGTACCAGACTTAAGGGAAGAAATTTTGCAAGAGGCCCATAATACGAGATTTTCGGTACATCCGGGTAGCACCAAGATGTATCAAGATCTTCGTCAACATTATTGGTGGCCGCACTTGAAGGGGGAAGTTGCAGAATTCGTCAGCCGGTGTTTAACTTGTCAGAGGATCAAGGCAGAGCACCAGTGGCCGAGCGGATTATTGCAACCCTTAGAGATTCCTGCGTGGAAGTGGGAACACATCACAATGGATTTTGTGGTAGGACTCCCGACAACCCAAAAGGGTCTAGACGCCATTTGGGTGATAGTAGATCGGTTGACCAAGTCTGCCCACTTTCTACCGATCAAAATCAGGTACAAATTGGAACAGTTGGCGAAACTCTACGTGAAGGAGATAGTATCGCGACATGGAGTGCCAGTATCTATTGTGTCTGACAGAGATTCGCGCTTCACGTCGAACTTTTGGAGAAGTCTACAGGAAAGATTGGGAACACAGTTGAGAATGAGTACGGCATATCACCCTCAGACTGATGGTCAGAGTGAGCGAACAATTCAGACTCTAGAGGATATGCTCCGGGCAGTTGTGATGGACTTAAGTGGCAGCTGGGACGAGCACTTGCCACTAGTAGAGTTCGCCTACAATAATAGTTACCATGCTAGTATTGGTATGCCACCGTACGAAGCATTATACGGAAGAAAGTGTCGAACACCATTGTGTTGGGATGAAGTTGGTGAACGGAGGTTGTTGGGACCAGAATTGGTACAACAAAACGTGGAAATCATTAAAGTAATAAGACAACGGTTAGTAGCAGCCCAGGATCGCCAGAAGAAGTATGCCGACTTACATCGTCAGAAACGAGACTTTGAAGTTGGTAGCTTTGTGTTTCTGAAGGTATCTCCCTGGAAAGGGAAAATCCGTTTTGGAAAGAAGGGCAAATTGAGCCCTAGGTTCATAGGACCTTTTGAAATATTAAGAAGAATAGGTGAAGTGGCGTACGAGGTAGCATTACCTCCTGAGCTTGAGCACATTCACAACGTGTTTCATGTATCAGTGTTGCGTCCGTATAAGCCAGACTACAAGCATGTCATTTCCTATGAACCAATTCAAGTCGAAAGGGACTTATCGTACGAGGAGATTCCTGTCCAAATACTTGATAGGAAGGAGCAGAAATTGAGAAATAAAGTCATTCATTCTGTTAAAGTTCTCTGGAGAAATCACGCAGTGGAAGAAGCCACATGGGAACTCGAAGAGAAAATGAGAGCGAATTACCCCCAGTTATTCGAGTAACCTTAGATTGAAATTCCGAGGACGGAATTTTTATAAGGAGGGGAGGATGTAATGTCCGAGAATTTTTTTTTAAATATTGTATTGATTTATTTTAATATATGAAATTTATTTTATTAATGAATTTAATTGGACCCATGTAGGTATTATTAAGTAATTACCTAAATATATGGTCCAATAATTTTCTCGCATTAAAGGGACTCATTAAAAGTTGAATAATTGGTAAGTTAACCCTAAGAATGTAATTTGCAAGCAAATTTGGAAAGAAGATTAATAAATAAATTCTTTTAAATAAAGAATAATGGTTAATAATAAATATCTGAAATAAGAAATTTATTTGGTAGTTATTTAATTTAAAATATTAGAATTTCATGGTAGTTAATTTAATTTGGGCAAATTTTCTTGGCCCATTGCTTTTATTTAGTTCTAATTTGAGCCCAAATTTTCTTTTCAATTTAATTCCTTTTTGGACCGCGTCCTATTTATTCAGTCGGCCCAACCCAAACTCTATATTAAATAACAAGTGGGCTGAGCCCATTCCCTAATTCTTTTACCAGCCGGGTCATGGCATAGCCTTCGGGTCGACCCATCTCTTATATTGGGGGGGAAGACCGATAAAGCCAATATTGGGAGAAAGAAAATTTGATCGGCGATATTTGTTGGGAAAGAAGACCGGCCGAAGGAAATCAAATCCCTCAAACCTTCAATCAAACAGAATCCAAACCCTAACACCTCAATCAATCCATCAGTCGAGCAAAAGACGGGAAGAAGAAGGCGCTGGCAAGGGATTGAAGAACCATCGGACGAAACGGGGGAGGTATCGAGCGACCGAGCGCTTCATCGGCGGACCAAAGGTTCCAGGAAATAAGGGGGCCGACTGGCGATTAGACCGGTGAAAACGCGCATGGCTCGAGGGCTGCCGGTGACGTTAGTGAACTTGATAGGTACGATCAGACGGCCACCCCTCCCTACCGACGGTCCTTGGAAATCGATTGGGTAATACCCAATTGATTTGGGTAAATTTTTCCCTATAAATTGAACCCTTCAAACCCCTAAAACAAGCTGCCGATTTTCCCCTGTTTTGTGAGTCCAAATTAGAATAAAAATTTAAGGGTCGAATACAGTGTGAATGTCCGGCTGGGTCGACTATTTTGGACGACGACGGAGGACGGCAAGTCGAACCACCCGAAGGTATACCGAACTGTGATAGTTTTAGGTTTGGTATAAATTTTCCTTCCTTATTTCCTTCTTCTGTACTTAGATTGGTGCTGCCAGTTTAGTGGATTTGGTTTCTTTGAAAATTTTTCTGTAATTGGTTGGTTGTACCATGATACACGATATTAGTTATAATATGTGCTATCTGGGATTTACAAGATTGATATTGTGTTGTATTAGAACTCTGCAACAAATGTGGGATGTGTAGTCATTTTCTGTTTTATTTTACTGTGGTTTCTGTTGCCATTTGGCTTGGGGAAAATCTACGTATAGAAAGCCATAAAGGCCAGACGGTATTAGGTGGGTTGTGGATGTCTGAATCATGCGTTTGCTTAGTTTTGAGTCGACCACCAACTGTTTGTTGAAATGTTTATAAGGGCAAATTCTGTGCCTTATTTGTATTGTAATCAATCGTTTGGGCTTATATAAATCCCAGTATTGGTTTACTGAGTATGGCTGATTGTGGCTGGTTGTGATTCCTTTAGGATAGCCATGTATGAACCGTGTGGAAATTTGCAGGCTTTGGCTCTGTTTGGAGAGTTAATAAAAATTGTCAATGCACTCTAGCTTATAAGAATCAAAGGAGAGTCAATTTCAGCTTATTGTATGGAACCAACTGTTGGGCAAGACAATAATAGAATAATTACCTATTATTTAAATAATAAGTAACAAATAAGATAATAAGTATCTAAATTATTATTTAGTTAATATTAGTACTAAAATAATAATTGTTTATTATTTTTCGGCAATATATAATAATTATTTATTATTTATCAAGAAATAATAAATAAGGATAATGAATAATTAATCATTGTTTAATCAATAGGAACAAGATAACTAAATAATTATTTATTGTTTATCCAATAATAATAAATAAAAGAATAAATATGGAATTATTATTTGATCTTAAACAATAATTAAGTATAAGTAAATATTATAAATATTTAGTCAGTATTAAATGTGAATAAGATTAATAAAGTAATTATTCATTATTTATCATTATAATAATAAATAAAGATAATAAATATTTAATTATTGTTTGGTCGATATTAAATAATAATTAAATAAGAATAAATGAGTAAATTAATTATTTATTATTTATCAATAAATAATAAATAAGGATAATAAATATTCATGAATAATAGTAATAAAATAATTATTTATTATTTAATAATAATAAATAAAGATAATAAATATCTAATTATTATAATTAGGTATGAATAAGCTAATAAGGATAACAATTACTTAATCATTAATGGAATAATGATTAAGTATGAGGAAGATCAATGAGTTAATTATTTTTGGCCTTAATAAATAATGATAATAAACACTTAAGGATTATTAATAGCACTTAAGTGTGTGTAGAATTAATTCATTAAGTATTTAATTAATGTTAAATAAGGAACAAGGCATAATAATTACTCAATTACCCTTAAGGGTGAATGGTAATTAAGAGTAAAACCAAATAAGTGATCAATTGTTTTCTGTTGTCATTGGTCCGGAATAAATTTATTATTTATCTTATAACTAATAAATAAGGACTTTTAACCCATATAGAGACGACTAAGGGTAATAATCTGGGTGCTCGAAGGGTAAGTGAACCTGATTAGCTATCACTTTCATAACTAAAGGTCAGTAATTAATCTCCGAATAGCTAATGTTAAATAGTAATTAGATTTAGATGGTGAGTTGTTGATCTGCTAAATAAATAGCATAAATGGGTGCATCAATATACTGCTATACAATGCTAATGGATAAACCGACTTTACCAAATGATAGGTCATCCAAGGTCGATTAAGTAAAGCTAAAATTTATTGTAGCTGAGCGAACAGGCAAGTTCCCTAACTTCATTCTTTCAGTATATTGAATGAAAGTTCTATCTTACCCAACTTTTACATTGAGCAATATTTCTAAACCTTATGCATTGTTTTTTTTATTCGTGCAAAAGGTATATATTATTGCAAGTTATTCTTTAAGCTTGAATCTTATCTCCAAGCATGCTTTAAGTGGTCTAATTACTATTAAAATTATTCCACATCTGTGTATTCATTGGCATTCGCACTTGTGCATTTGAATTCGTATAATTATTTAAGTTCTGAAATTCACGAACTATTCATGATTAAGTCTGAACCCTTGTCTCGGTCAGGCACATATGTAAGAATTTATAAAGCTATCCGAGCCAATCAATGGTAAGGATTCTTAGACTGAATGAACACCCCTTTTATTATAGGGGAGTACCCAGGTATCGTATATAAGGTACAACTAGCAGAATTAAATGTTATGCATACACATAGCGTACGCGAGGCTGATCCCCTCAAGTACTCATTCTGTAGCCAGTAACCAGAGGGTCAACTAGCTATTGACTCCTTTGGAAGTTATTGTTCAAAGTCTATTTGATTACCGATTATTTTAAAAGCATTTACCGTTATTGCTTCTGATAATTCTATTGTTGAAATCTCCTCCTATATTCCCTTCATCATGATATATCCTTATTGTTGTATTTTAAAACTTGCTGAGCAAACTCGTTGCTCATTCTTGCTATATCATGACTTCATTGCAGCTAAACCCGAGACGTCAGGGAAGAACAAAGGGAAAGAAAAGATGAAGTAATAGACTTCATGTAGCAGCTTTTAAACTTATGTGTAGTTGATTACTGTTAATGTAATTTAAACCCTGGTACTTATTTAGGGTATGGTTTTGTGTAAATGTTTAAGGTTTTTGTGTTCTGGGACTAGTAACACCTTTGTAATGAACAACGTATGTTTATTATATTCCGCATTTTAGTTACCATATGTTATTAGAGGTGAATGTTTGTATTGGATCATGATGACCGGATCCGGGTATTTGGAGACCCGAATTTGGGGGCGTCACAATATATGTGTTGGTAGGTTGTAATAATCTGATTTCATATTGTATATGAACGATTTTGAGTGATCAAATCCATGAGAATGTGTTTTAAAATAAAGAATTTGAGTTTTGGAAAAATTAAGAAAAAGTTGATTTAAATCCTTTGGGTTTTGTTAATTTGGTTGATTTAGGTTGTTAGAATTGTTGTAAACGTGTTGGGATTTGGTTATTCTATGTATATATCATATGTGTTTGCTTAATTTAGTGATTTGGAAGAAGAAATTTCGTGTTTTTGGGTTAAAAATTCTGCAGTTCGCGAACTACAGAATCTGGAATTCATGAAGCTCGCCCCGGCGAGAGTTTTGTACTAAGTTTTCTCGCCCCGACGAGAGTTTTGTGTAGTAATTTTCTTGCCCCGACGGGAATTGCTGAAAATGAAAATTTTCTTGTTTTTAATTCTTTTTCTTTTGGTCATGCTATGTTACCCTATACAAGATTTACTTATAAACATTATACATCTAATGTTAAGCAAAGTTTAAGACTTAGCTAAGGATTAAGTGTCGATTAAAGTGGAACGTATTAAAATGAAGGATTATGAAATGTTAAGTAGAATTAATACTAAGTGTTGCTACATGGCTAATAAATGATGTACATGATTATATATGTCGTGTAGGATACATGAAGTGCAGATAAATATAAGCTGGTTATGGTAATTGGTAATCTATAAACCAGGCAAGTCTTTCAATTCCTATTTGTTATGTGAACTAAATGATTAACTGTTTAAAACTGTGACGTATACAGCATGATGCATTTTATATATGTTACAAGTATAAAACGACAAAGTCAAAATATGACTATGTTCGTTGAATAGAGAATGTTAATTGAGTTATGGAACTCAATCTCTATTTGTTAAGTGTTGATCATTATGTATGACATGTTTAGCCAAATGTTTATGATTTAAATAATGAGCATGTTATTTATGTGATATGTGATGCATGCAAACTGTTAGATTTTGTTGAGCTGTCGAGCTCATTCTTGCAAATAACCACTTTTGCAGGTTAAAGATCCAAGGTAACGTTATGTGCTGCTTGAATGGCATGATTCATATGTCATGCATGAAGATTAATTATTTTAGCGTAAATTATGTTTTTGAACCATGTTAAAGGTTCCGGGTGATGTAATTGATGATGTATTAAATTTATCAGAGATTGAGTTGTGAAAATTTGTATTGACTTATAATTTAATTTTATCCGATGTATAAAGGGTATTGAATCTAGAAATAAGTTTTATTTTATTATAACTCTGATGAAGCGAATCAAATATGATTCTAGAATATGTAAACGTTTAAAGGTTATGATTCAGGGAAAGCAAAGAAAGAAACTGAAAAGTCTAAAATTATTCCGCATTTTTATGATTATGTCATCGACTGGTGATATATTAGCAGAAGTTTGATGTATTGTTAACGACCGAAGTGAAGAGTTGGTTTGTTTAGAATTTGGGGTCGTTACAATATTTATTATAATATCTTGGGTGTGTAGAGAATTGTATTTGCATAAGAAGATTATGTCTAGCATATTTATTTTGTAAATATGTAATTCAGGTATGATATGTTATGTTCTATATAATTTATATATCAAAGATGGGTTATATAAATTATATTTTTTCCATATGGGTAAAACATTTTAAAGAGGATGAATTAGTAACTTAAGAGTTAAAATTTATTTACTAATTATTGGGTGATTTTAAATTATCCAATGCACCTATTATGTTATTTAAGAAACAAATAAATTAAATTAAAAATGGGCTAGTTAATTTACTAGCCTAAGTGTTAATTTTATTAAAAGCCCAAGCATAGATTTAATAAAAGTCCAAGAGTATATTTTATTAAGACCCAAAAAGGAAGTCCAATGTAAAGCCCAAACTGGTTAATAAACCAAGCCCAATTGAGAAAGTCAAAATTGGGTCAAAGTGGTGGAAGAATAAGATGATAAATGAATAAAATGAAAAAGAAAGAAAACAAATGAGGAAGTGATAAGGAGGGAGTGTATATCCGGACATAGAAAAAAAATGTGAAGCTTATCAAGTAAGCTAATAAGCTTGCTAGGTGTCTTCATCTCTTCCTAAACACATGTTAGCTAATTAATAGGGAGGGGCATGTGTCATGTGTTGGTTATTCAACACATGAGATAATTGAAGCCAAAATGAAGAAGAAAAAGATAAGGATTAAAGAGAGAGACACAGACATGCTAGGAGGATAATAATAGATATATAATCTATATCTAATATTAAAGCAAGTATACTTTATTAGCTAGTTTGCATTTCTTCCATTTTATTTGCTTTGTTCTAAAAGAGAGCTAGAAAAAAAATTAGAGAGAGAGAGAGAAAAGGGGCCACGGTTAAGGAGGAGAAAAGGAAGAGAAACTTCAAGCATTACACGCATCCAAAATTTATCTCCTATTTTGGAAGAAAGAGGAAAGAAGAACACAAAAGGTAAAAACCTTAATTTATTTTTTTATCTCTTTGATTTTATTTCTTTGGAGTTGACTAGTTGCTGGTGGTTTTTGATAAGTGAAGATCATGGTGGATCTTGAAGTTATAAGGTGGATATAAAGGAGTAAACCTTGTTAAATCACCTTAAGCATGCATGTTTAGTTAACAAAATGATCAAAAAAAAAATCAAAACCTAAGCGAAAAAGATGAAATCCTAATTAGTGGACTATTAATGGACTAAATTGGGGCTTTTTGTTGTGATGTTCTGAATCTAAAAATTTTGGTTCCAGGGTGTTATGTTATACTTTTATGAGTTATGAACATCACCCAATTGGAATGGAGGAAAAAGCTTAAGTAACGAAGTCATGGCGAATTTTTTTTATGAAAGTAGTTAAAAGTTGGAAAATCAGTTGGTACACTGAATTTAGAGTCAGTTTTTCAGGTAGTTAAAGCTTATGAAAATAGGTTATTTTCTATGGATTTTGTAGTCTGTAATATAAGGAAGTTGTAGGCTCAAGATCAGACTTATTTTGATAAGAAACGAGCAAGTTATGTAGTCGCAAAATAGGTGCGAGAAAACGTAAAACAACCCAGTTACTAACTGCCTATGCAGTGAGTTTTGTTCTAAAGCAGACACCAAAACGGACAGGTCTTAGCTATCTAGATTATCACGAAAATAAATTTAGCCTAAAACAGACACCAAAATGAAACGAGTTAAACTATCTGAATTAGGGTAAGGTCACCTGCAGTAGGTTTTGTTAGTAAGCAGACACCAAAGTGGACAGGTTTTACCCGTCTGGATGTTAACTAAATCAGAACTAACCTAAAGCAGACGAGCTTTACTGTTTGGATTGGGACAGTAACAAATAAGACTAAAAGTTTGGACACGTTGTTTAATTTATAAAATGCGAACGACCTAAAATGAATAGTATTGTAATGTAAAACAAAGTGTGTTGGTTTTCAATAGTCGAGTAGTTGGCCAACGTTAAGCTACGTTGTCCTGAACTATATAAGGCAAGCATAATAGATTTTAATTAAAGAATGATTTAAGATATCTTAAGTTATGAGACATGAGCATCACGAGACTTTAGAATTAAAGTCTAATCTATAAACGAAGCTAAAAGAGAAATATACCGGGGTGTATATAGTTAAGTACATTATATCGAGATATAAAACCCGAACATCGTGAATTATAAAATAAGCTAGGATAAACTAATATAGCAATTATTTAAATTAAGGTAATAATATAGTAAATTGTATTTTACTATAAAAGTCATGTATTAGCTGTTTAAACTCCGAATTTGCGAGCAAAGTTAAAAGATATTTCTGAAATGAAATATAAATGGTTTAAGCTTTAAGATGTAAAATATTTACATATTAAAATGTGTGAGACCTTTATTATTTATTAATAAAGTTTCTAAAGGAACCAAGATTGGTTTTGAATGAAGTATAAATAATATTAATTTTTTGTTAACTAATATTTATGGATAAAGAATATAAATGCATGTTTTGCGACAAATTTAATTATCTAAATGTGTGTGCATATAAATACAATTGTGTAGGATTTGTGGAGAGAAGTTAAGTTAAATTTTAGCGGTAATCTCCAATCAAGGCAAGTTTCCTAAACTTACTCAAATATTTATTCTGTGCAAGTTCCTTAACTCAAACTCGTGTTATTATCTTTCAAGCATGTTAGTGGATAGTTATTGTTGATTATTCCACATCTATGATTATTGATTCGCACTTAGTGCATGTTGCACATGTTCATCAGGTATGAAAGGCTGATCACCTTCATTACCTTAAGGTTCAGTTAAATTCGTCCATGGTCATTATTGATACCCTGTATTATTGAATTCAGTCATTCAATCATTGAAGTTTTGATTCATGCTCTTTCACAATTATTATATTGTTAAGAAATTCTAAAGCTTATTCTTTCTTTCAATCATGATATATCTTCTTTGTATGTAAACTTGTTGAGCAAAGTAGTTGCTCACCCTTGCTATATCATGATAACAAATTTCAAATTAATACGAATGTTCGAGAAAAGAAAGAGGCTGATGCAAAGGACAAGATTAGGTTGATATGCACGTTAACTATTAAGTTATTTGGATGTAAGTTACTTGTGTAAACCTTATATACGTTATTAAAAGAATGTATCAAGATAAGGTTGTAGACCTTGGGAAATATTCTAGAATACTCTAAAATAAATAATATATGTTTATATTTTCCGCATTAGTTATAGAGTAGGTATGAAAATTATGTATCGTGACGTACCAGATCCGAGGTTCAAGGGACCCGGATTTGGCGGCGCCACAAAATTCATACGTAAAATTTCTTATTTTAATATATCAAAAATGTTGGGTTATTACATTCACCCTCCCTTATAAGGATTTTGTCCCCGGAATTACTGTTCAACACTTACACCTATGAGGGTAAATATCATACGCATTCCTATCACAAGTAGATCACGATCTGATTCAATCGAATCGATCTTTAACTATTCAACACAAAGCTTGTCTATCTGATTATACGGAATTTGATTTCTAATAGAACTCAAATTCCTTCTTCAAAATACGTTAATAAAATGATTTATTATTAAATTATGTATTATTTATTTATTAATATAGGTCCTTTTCCTATAGTTCCGATGTTTTCAAACGTAAGCGTACCCCACGGTATATATAAGAATAAATTATTATTCGAATAATACTTGGAACCGTCATATTGAAGGTCCTTGCGGTTGGTTTGTTGGTCAGAGTTGGATAAGTGATCGCCAGCTTTCCGCCGCTTTTCCCTGTGTTCGCACTTTCCCTATCTGCCCTTCTTTTCGGACATTCCCTTACCATGTGATCAGTTGATCCACGAATAAAACAACCATTGTTCTTCCTTAAATTTGGATAATTTGAAGCGATGTGTCCCTTCTGTCCACACTTATAACGTACACCTTTCCCTTTCAAACACTCACCCGAGTGATTCTTTCCATAATTTTCACATTTCTTAACCTACTTCTTTATTCCTTCCTACTTATTACTAGAATTTCCAGCATTGTTCTATTTCTTTTTTCCACTTCCACTACTTCCTTCAACCTTGACCTTATTCTTCTTTTCCTTGTTGTAGAGGCTCATGGCCTCACTTCCTTCTTCGGCTATGATAGCCTTTTCCAAGAGCGATCCAAACGTACTAATCTGCAACACTGCAACCTTGTTATAGATCCATGGTTTCAAACCTTGTTCAAACCTTTGTGCTTTCCTTGCTTCAGTATCCACTTGGTGTAGAGCGAACCTAGCCAATTCGTTAAACTTTGCCGCGTATTCAGAGACGGTCATATTTTCCTGCTTCAGTTCCAGAAATTTAATTTCCATCCTAGCCTGCATCCCAGTCGAGAAGTAATTCTCGTTGAACAGTTCTTTGAACCTTGTCCATGTGACCACTTCTGTTCCGACCCTTGTTTGATTAGCCTCCCACCAGAAGTTCGCTTCCCCTTTCATCATATATGTAGCAAAGGTAGTCTTTTGCTCCTCCGCTACCCTAGCAATTACAAACGCTTTTTCTATTTCCCTTACCCAAGTTTGGGCTTCTATCGGGTCAGTCGTTCCTTTAAATTCAGGCGGTCCTACTGCCTTGAAGTCTTTGAAGTTCGCCAATTGGTTATTTGGCTGATTTCTTGTTGCTGGTGCTTGATTCCGCATTGCTTGTGCCAACATATTTCATAAAATTTTGCATTGGGTCTGCCTGACCTTCTGCATCGTTAGTAGATTCTTCTACCCTTTAGTTTCGATTTTGTCGTCTTGGTGGCATTATCTGGTTATAGAAAACCTTAAATTATTATCTGATTCTTCGTATTCCTTTATACCGTACTGTATCATAATATTTTAAAAACAAAATTCAAAACTTAGACCAATTTAGCTTACCAGATTACCCAATCCAGTTTGCTAGATTGTCTATTTCAGCTTACTGGATTCATGAATTCAGCTTGCTGAATTACCCAATTCAGCTTGCTGGATTCCCAAATTTAGCTTTCTGAATTACAAGTTTATCAATTTAAACAACATACTATCTTAATCAAACATATAACCATACCATTTCATTCATATTAATATTCGTTCCAACAGTACAACATACTTTTCATTATACCGCACATACTGTTACAACCACTTACTATCCCTTAGTGACAATAAAAGTCAGGAGTAGTACATTACGTACATAGCATATCATACATAATTCTTGAGCACTTTATCCTATTTATTCCCTACACCGTTCTTAGATCCTGGGCAAACCTTTGCCTGGTGACTTACTATTCCACATACAAAATATACGCATTGCTTCGGTTCGGGACAATGAAAAGAGACATATCCTTCACGTCCACAATTATAGCACATATTTTGTCTTTTTATGCATACACCTTTATGTTTTCTGTTGCAATTTGCACACCTTAATACTTTCTTAAAGTTTTCTTGGTCAGAATTTTCGATGTCACAGTCATTTATCTTTCTTTTTCATTTCTTGCTTGGAGTTGCAGACGATTTGCTGCATTTAACTCCCATTACATCAATTTGGCTTTTCAGCTTATCTTGTTCTTCCATTATTTCCATTAACGCTTTTCGCATTTGACTATTTAACACCCTTTCCATTTCCAATAACTTTTTCAAACATAACACCTTATTCCTTAGATTCTACACTACCGTTGATGCCTGGTCAGCTCCAACTTCAATGTTCAAATCACTATCTGTCAGCACCACCGTTACTGGTTCTGGTACAATGTTTTCCAAAATGATTACCTTATCTAGGTTGCTTTCAAGGTGAGCCTCCATTTCAGCTATTGGCTTAGATATTGGCTTGGGCGGAGTGATTTGCTCCTTATTCATGACATGAGAGTCTCCTAATCCTTTCTTACCTGACATCTATGCACAAATTATTTTGATTAGTACATAATATATACACATAGCAAATAATAGTTTATATAAGTTACTTTTATTTCGTTTTACAATGAATTTCCTTAATTCGTCTCCTTTAAACTCTATTTGAGTTATTTATTTTTCAATGCTTCTATCTAGCTTAAGATTATAGCCTAAGGTAATCCCCCACCTAAGGTTTCTAACCTATAGCTCTAATACCAACCTGTGGCGCCCCCAAACTCGGGTACTTAAAACCCGTATTTGGTGCATCACGATACCATTTCTTTAAGCTGTTTAATATATTACAAACTTAATATTTATATCAGAGTTGTCTATTCCCCATGTATGGCAACCTTTAATTACATTCCTTACATGTTACATAATGTATATGATCACAATACAAAAGACTAATTATTACAGATAACACCATATAACTTATTCCTTCAGCTTTCCCTTTCCCTTTCCCTTGTCCTTGCCAGAGCCTTCTAGTTGATCACACTTAACTGAAAATATTTAAGTCAAAGCAAGAATAAGCATTCAATTGCTCAACAAGTAATAACAATTATAATAATATGTTGAAGAAGTAAATGTTTTCTTTGAGGACTACTTCTACCACGAATCAATAGTGGTGAAGTCATTTGAAATCATTCTTAACAACATATCAAATCATTTTAAGATTTTTGAAACAACGGAGTGACTTTTGAATACTAAGTGGTCAAAAGACCATGAACTGTCATTTTTTATTTTTGAAAAGGTTTAAACAGAAATTCATCTGTAAACCGTCTGGTCTTACGGACACGGAGAATGATCAGTCCCGTTGTGCCTTGTATTGATCAATACTATATAATACATCACTTCTATTGGCGCATAAAAATTAAATCACCGCTATTAGCGCATAAAAATTTCCCACTTATGGTTGTTGATACTCAGTCTGGAGTCCTAACTAAAACAATTTAGTTGGACGACTTTATCATAACCAATATTGTTCAATAAATACTTTTCAAACCTTGTCTAGCTGGGACAAATAGCTTAGACAATCTTTAAACTAGGTATACACTCCGAAATTTAATAGTATGTATCATAACTGTAGACACCCAAATTTTGCACTTCGTATACTAACCCTGACAGGAGGGCAAATTCGTCAAATGAACCGGCCTGCGAGAGCAAAAGATGGACAAGTACGAACACTCGACGCCACCGCGACGATTTACAACCGAAACCGACGTGACAACAAGGCTGTCCGATTTGAGCATTCCCGAATGATGTGGCACGTCTCTCAGTAATTCCCGGACTGCAAAATACGAACATGTCGGCAAAAACCGACGTCACGACACGAGAATTGAGGCGTAACACGAAAATTGAGAAAGTCAAGCCAGCCAGCCGCGGATTGATCTACGGCCAATGAGTGCGCCTTTTGAAAACACGGAACTCGAAACACGGAACTCGAAACCAGGCTGAGTGGCTGGTGGGCCAGCCAGTCGCAGATCAATCTGCAGCCAAGTCGCAGATCAATCTGCGGCTGCCCTAGGCCAGCCTATTTCAGCTCAGTTTCTTCATTTCATCCGGGGGGAGGAGACAGCAGCAGTTTTGGGAAGAAAAGGAAGAGAAAAACAGCAACAAAGATAGCTCGGGAAAGGAGAGAAAAGAGAGAAAAAAGAGAGAAATTATACTCTTTTGATCAGATTGTAACATATATATTTTCTACTTCATTCAATATACGAGTTTATACGAATTGTGGTAACATTTGCAAGGTGAAAAGCCCTCTTTTATAGCATTTTCGTTATATCATTTTGTTAAGCTTTTGGTCATTTGGGTTGTATTATATGTAGTTTTCTTTGTATATTATTGAGGATACAAGGATTGAGGATTATTAGTGAGGGTTCCCAATGGAACAAAATTCTTCCTAATGACCCGATGATATCCATTTGATGATTTTAGCTTGTTTAATTCTTGTAATATCCATTTTATGAGTGTGTAGAAATTGTGGATGTAAGCCTAGGAACGCGACCCCGTGGTCCAAATCCGATGATGGACAATTTTGGTGGATGTAATAGGATCGATTATCCTTTATTGTAAGATGTAATTGTCGAGCCTTAAAACGACGCCAAGGCGAGAATCGGGTTTAAGGCCCCGTAATAGTGAAATATGTGATTGTTGGCGTTCGGGGTATTTTGATGGCTTACATGCCCATGAATATCCCCTTACGCGTTTTGATGTTTAATTTGATTTGTAACACCAAACAAAAGATTTCAAAGCCAAAACAATAAAGATTTTTCTAAAATCAATCAAAGTAGGATATTAGCATCACGAGGATAAGAATTGGAAATGCTAATGAATGTCGATTCCTATTAAACGAGAAGGCCAAAGAAAATCATTTTCAAACATCACCAAAAAATGGCTTTTATGAATGAACGAAATGTTTTATTAAACCTTTGTGCATAGGGTTAAAGATATCCTAGAAATTGCCCATCATTTTATGAAGGCAACGTATAGATCTCGATTCCTATTTTGACGAAGGTTTGGAAAACTCTTGTTTTGCCAAAACGACACCTAATGAAAATCTCATAGTTTTTGACAATTAAAATCAAATCTTTTCTCATAAAGCTTTCTCGTGTATGCCGAAAAGACATTCCGAAGCATTCTCAAATTAAAGCACGACTTTCCCTAAAAATCCAAATGATTCTTTCATACAAACTCACCACAACATTCACATGGGCACACACACACACACACTCGGACACACACACACACATTCGAGAATTAAAGGATAGGAATGCATCAAGATTGCGGTAACCGTGTTTCACGGAAGTCGGGGGGTGCCTAACACCTTCCCCTCGCTTAAGCAAGCCCCCGAACTCTATGAATCTCGATTCGCAGACCAATTAATTCGGAGTCACATATGAGCCAGCGATTTATAAAAAACGAAAACTCGGATGAGTTGGTACATCCATTTCAAATATACCAACTGGCGACTCTGGTTAATTGGCTCATCATAAAAAATGATATTTCAAAACCCCGTCGACATTCAAGCCGACCTTTTCCAAAAAATCATCTAATCAAAAGGCTAAAATCGGAAATGGACAAATATCGCATAAGCGGCTAAAACCGGCGTCGACAGCTGGCGACTCTGCTGGGGACATTAGAGGGCTTAAGCCGCGTTCAAATCTTGATGCTATCCTATCCTTTAAAATATTCATGAATGTGTATGTGCGTGCGATATTTTGATTTTTACCTTTTATTGTGTGAATGTGCGTTTTGTCCAATAAATGAATGATTGAATGGAATTGCTTTACTTTAAAGTAATCATTTGCATACGGTGAGGACGATGAATGTGAATGCATGTTGAGAGAGTACCTCCTCCTGAGGCGAACCTGTCGGTTGCTTATTACTGGACTCGAAGGGGCTGCTCCCCGGAGATGGCTCAGGAAACGCACCACCCAAATCCGCTCCAATCGAAAGGATTCAGAAGAGTAGATTGCGAAGATTTGGGGACCTTCATGCCGAAAAGCCCGTGAGAGTAACCCTAGGATAGGTCAGCCTCAGATTAACCCAACGCAGGAGAAGTCTCTTCATGCCCTTTTACGTTCACGCGTATAAATGTCATGATCCCACTCATATATGCTTCCCTTTATGTCAAAAGAAATTACTAACCTCTATGTTTTGCAGGGAATGGCTGGGGAGGTATAATAAAGTCATGTTTAGCGTTTGTTTTGCATTTAAAGAATACTAACTTTCTGTTTTGCAGAAAAAGATTAAAAAACCCCAAAACTCAAAGTTACAGCTTTAGCATGCATCCATATCCTTTCATTTTCCCGGACTAAACTTCGAACCATTGTCTCTGTAGGATTGCTCCTCAAACACGTTCGCAATCTAAAAGAGCCCAAAACTCTACATCTGAAATGGCTGAGCTCCCACCAACTAATCCTGGCTCCATATCTAGGGAGGAATTTGATGATTTCAAGAAGCAGATGTTAGAAATGGCCATAATGCTGAGGGAACAATTGATACCTCGACAGGATCCACCCCAACCTAAGGGCGAGCCAGTCGTCCCAAAGGCCATTCCCGTACCTAACAAAACAGTGATTACTATCCCGGAAGAGAGAGATACAGATGACATGCGAAAGAAAATGAAACAAATGGAGGAAACTATCCAATCTATGAAGGGCATAGGCTCCCTAGGCAGGGTTAATTATTCAGATCTATGTGTCTTCCCTAGAGCCAGATACCCGGAGAAATTTAAAATTCCCGAATTTGAAAAATACAATGGGAGTGGGGATCCTTATACACATCTGAAAATATACATCGGGGAGCTTGGATCTTATGCCGAAGACGAAGGTCTAAGAATGCAATTATTCCAAAAGAGCCTGACGGGGGAGGCAAGAATCTGGTATGCCCGCCTTGACAATACTCAAATCCACAACTGGGAGGAATTGGCCCATACTTTCTTAACACAATACAGCTTCCAAGCACAGATGGCCCCTGACAGGTATCAAATGACAAAGGTCAAGAAACAACCGAAAGAATCTTTCAGGGACTATGCACAGCGGTGGAGGGGTATGGCTGCCCAAGTGAATCCCCCAATGAGCGAGACAGAGATGGTAATGACCTTTGTGGATATCCAGGAGGCACCCTATTATGAGCGAGTGATATCGGGGATTGGACGACCTTTTGTCGAGATGATAAAACACGGGGAAATGGTGGACATGGGGTTGAAGTCTGGCAAGATTCGGGATTTCACTGCCTTGGAAACAGTTGCAGAACAAATCCAGAGTGGAAACTATGGCAGCACTTCCCGAAGGATCCAAAACAAAAAGGAAGAGGATGTTTCCCTTATCCTGCAGGGATCATCTAGAAAGGCAAAAAACAATCCTCCAGTACAGGTGCAGAGAGTGGGGCCATCCCGACAACCTAACTTCATTGATCAGAGGGCGGATGGGCGAAGAAGATTCGAGACCTCGAAAAATCGAGTATTCACCCCACTAGGGGATCCTCTTGAGCAGGTGTTGGCCGTATTGATAGCCCAGAGGAAAATAGTCGATTTGGCACCCCCCCCCGAATGGAAGAAGATTTGACCCAAACAAGCGATGCGCCTATCACTCAGGTTCCCCTGGTCATGATACGCAGGAATGTTGGACATTGAAGCACAAAATTCAGGACTTGATTGATAGTGGGGAAATCGTGGTGGAACAGCCAGGGTCACCAAATGTTGAATCCTCTACCTAAACATGATGGGGAAGGGGGTAAATCCAGAAGTATGGCAGTGAATCCCGACCAGTAGAAGATCAATGGGTTTTAAAATTCTGAGTTTTATTTCAAATCCATGCACGCTCATGTTATTTTGTCATGTTATCCAAAAGGAAGATCATGTGCTGAAATGTGTTATATATATGACAAGCATTTTTCGTTTTATGGCAGTACCCCGATTTGAGGCATTCTAGCCCGACAAGCAATATGGCCAAATTTGAAAGAGGATCACGATTTTGGTATAAAGCTAGATTTCGATCTGATGGCGATTGAGCAAAATGAGACAGATATCGACGATACGCCTGACGAGATCGAGGGATGGGTCGAAGATAATCCCAAACCCGACTTAGACCAAACCATCGCCATCAAACATCAGAACCCCCAAACGATCACGAAGTACCCGGAGTAGGGGCAAAAAAAAAAGCAACTTAACACTGGATCAAAAAAACCTTTCAACAGGTCAAGGGACCGGATCTTTTGTCAGCCCAGTGAGATGCCGATGCAACCAGTACGAGGGAGATCACAAGAAAAACAACTTAACGCTGGGGCATTTGTCAACTACCCAGGAAGTGATGGCGTGCAAATTGGCACCCATACAACAATCTCGTCAACATGCACCATCATCATCAAATGCTACGATCATCTGGCATTTGTCAAGCATAGTTTTCCCGGGATACGGTGACCCGCGTGAAAGGGGATTTTATTTGACTTGATAGGAATCAGATTAATTCTGACAAGCATCCGTGGAGCACGATTGTGAGTATGTTTAGACGAAGAAGGCTGTTCAACCTCTTGATTGGGTACAAAGCCTTAATTCAAAGCAACGTTTGCGACAGAATCGACCTCATATGCCAGTCTTCACTTTGCATTGCACAACTTTCAATTGTGGGGTATAAAACCATGATGACGTTGATGGCAATTAACACGTAGTCAGACAGTCGATAATTATCAAGCTAATATCAAGAAGTCAGACGGTAAATGATTACCAAGCTAATGTCTCGAATCGTGGCCTGGGTTATTCGAGTAATTAAGCCTGAGGGGTGTCTCTACACCTGGTGCCCTAAAGCCATCTAGTTTGGGAGTCGCTGGCCCAACACTCGTTACATGGGTAACTCAGAGCCTAAGAAAACGAGCATTACAGTAGAGGAGGCCCGAGCAGATTCGAATCGTGGCATGAGCTACTCGAGTAATTAAGCCTAAAGGGTGTCTCTGCATCTGGTGCCCTAAAGCCGTCTGGCTTGGGAGTCACCGGCCTAACACTCGCTACATGGGTAACTCAAGCCTAAGAAAACGAATCTTGCACAAGGTCAAGCGAAGAATGAATGGTGCAGACCACCAGCTTGTCTCGAACCGTGGCCTTTGTTACTCGAGTAATTAAACCCGAAGGGGTGTCTGTATACCTAATGCCCCAAAACCAGCTGGTTTGGGAGTCATTGGTCCAAAACTCGTTAAATGGGTAACTTTGAATAGCCTAAGAAAACGAGACAAGTGAAGTGGGCTAATAAGGAGAAAAGATAATACGAGAAACTCTCAGCCTTAAACAAGAAGTCATGGAAAAGAAACCCCTACTGAATGCTGCAACGCACAGTACATTTGTCATATGACGTCAATCCTGCTAAGAACGTTGTTGAGAATGGAGACAGGATACCTTTGACGAGGGAAGGTAGTTCTTTTGAATTCGACCTTACTTACGTACAATGACCATGAATGCTTGAAGCTGTTCTTACGATTTCATAACTCGTCAAGTAGAAAATCATCAACTCACGTGGGATTGAAAAAAAAAAAAAAAAAAAACTTCCAATCTAGTACATTCACGGTTCACAACTTGCTAGATTGTGCGATCAATAGATATTCAATTTCATGTGCTTTAACTGCATTTTTGTCGAGATTATAATATCTTTGTGTTGAACTAACACTAACGGCCCGAGCCTTCAAGTTTTGGCATTTGTTAGTCATCTGATATGCAGGATCTTGCAGAGCTGTGGATAACTCAGCATGATCAACATTGCGAGTTCTCGATAGAAATTCTTGGTAGCGACACGCACCAAGGCAGGGGCAGTTAAGAATCGTGAAATGGAAGGAAGCTGAAGTTGCACAGAACTCCTCATCATTGGGCATCTCCCCAATCCCGACTATCACTGCCTCGATATCCCAAATGATCCACGCGCATGAGCATATAAAAGGATGATATAATGCGGGACAACAACATATCGGCCAGCAGAAATGATCGAAAGGCCGAGGAGCCCAACATAGTTGTCAATCATCACAAAGAGCGAAACAGACTGCCTCAACTCGATGAAAGGAAGACGACCAAGAACAGGCAGAGTACCACACCAATGTTGAAGTCTAGAAACAACACTTCACGACGAGGCGTGATCCAATCAAATGTCGGCAAGCAACGACGACTGTCGAATCGTATCATTTGACTGAACAGGGGTCATTTCTATCCAAACATATGTTGGGCACATGCATCTGTCCGTAACATATCTGCTGGATCGTGCATAACATCTTTTGCATGCATACATGTACGATCAAAATGAAAATATTCAGGGGAAAGTACAAGCACGTCGCTTTCAACCTCACAAATGATCAGATCGTGATGGTTTTTACGGCATGGTACGTGGACGATAGTGGTAGGAGATCCAGGACAGAAGCCGATCACACATCCCACTTCAAGAAATCACTCAAAAAAAATCAAAGATCCCTAGGAAGGGCTGGTATCCAAAAATCAACAATCCCTGGGAAGGGCTGGTATCCAAAAAATCAAAGATCCCTGGGAAGGGCTGGTATCCAAAAAATCAACAATCCCTGGGAAGGGCTGGTATCCAAAAATCAACAATCCCTGTGAAGGGCTGGTATCCAAAAAATCAAAGATCCCTGGGAAGGGCTGGTATCCAAAAATCAACGATCCCTGGGAAGGGCTGGTATCCAATAATCAACGATCCCTGGGAAGGGCTGGTATCCAAAAATCAACGACACCCTGGGAAGGGCTGGTATCCAACCAATCAACTAACACCCTGGGAAGGGCTGAGATCCAAATAACTAACACCCCTGGGAAGGGCGGAGATCCAAACAACTAACACCCTGGGAAGGGCTGGTATCCAACCAATCAACTAACACCCTGGGAAGGGCTGGTATCTAACCAATCAACTAAACACCCTTGGAAGGGCTGAGATCCAAACAACTAACACCCTGGGAAGGGCTGGTATCCAAACAATCAACGATCCTTGGGAAGGGCTGGTATCCAAACAATCAACGACCCCTGGGAAGGGCTGGTATCCACACAATCAACGACCCCTGGGAAGGGCTGAGATCCAAACAATCAACAAACCCTGGGAAGGGCTGAGATCCAAACAATCAACGACCCTGGGAAGGGCTGAGATCCAAACAAGGTGGTGAACAACCCCTGGGAAGGGTCAATATCCAAAAAGTGAGCGATCCCCGGGAAGGGCTGAGATCCAAGAAAACCCCGACCAATGATGACATCTGTAGAACAGTATCAAGAGACTGTACAGGGGTCATTTTTCATCAAATTTGCATTTTAAATGTTGTTTCACATGCATTGAATAGATGATAACTCTGTACGTGATCCATGCAGGTTAGGTGTCAAGGTCCTAGCCTATCTGAGTCAAAAGCGATGGCTGCCAAGAACGATGTGCGAGGACGAATTCCAAGGATGCCTTTCAAGCTAGTCAGGAGAATAACTTCCTCTGATGATATTGCGATGGAGTAAGGTGATTACGAGATGGGTGACCGGATACGAGACCCAGTCCCGACCAAACGAGCGACCGGATACGAGACCCGGCACTCACAGGACAGTCGACCGGAGACGAGACCCGGCGATTACGAGACGAGCGACCGGATACGACACCAGGCACTCACAAGACGATCAACCGGATACGAGACCCAATGATCACGAGACTGACGACCGGATACGAAACCCGGCACAAACGAGACGACCGATTGGAAGACGAAACCCGTCGACTAACAAGGCGGGCGGGGATTGATGTATTGACACCTTTACGAATGTTTTGCATGCCTTATATCTTGTGTTGCATCATAAGTTGCATGTGCTGCATCATGTATGTATTGTCATTCTTTTGAACTGTCATTCATGCGTCGGGTGTCTATTTCTTTATCATTTTCATTTCATTTAACATTTCATAAACATGATAAAGAGGGGCAGCTGTAGACACCCAAATTTTGCACTTCGTATACTAACCCTGACAGGAGGGCAAATCCGTCAAATGAACCGGCCTGCGAGAGCAAAAGATGGACAAGTACGAACACTCGACGCCACCGCGACGATTTACAACCGAAACCGACATGACAACAAGGCTGTCCGATTTGAGCATTCTCGAATGATGTGGCACGTCTCCCAGTAATTCCCGGACTGCAAAATACGAAAATGTCGGCAAAAACCGACGTCACGACACGAGAATTGAGGCGTAACACGAAAATCGAGAAAGTCAAGCCAGCCAGCCGCGGATTGATCTGCGGCCAATGAGTGCGCCTTTTGAAAACACGGAACTCGAAACCAGGCTGAGTGGCTGGTGGGCCAGCCAGCCACAGATCAATCTGCGGCCAAGCCGCAGATCAATCTGCGGCTGCCCTAGGCCAGCCTATTTCAGCTCAGTTTCTTCATTTCATCCGGGGGGAGGAGACAGCAGCAGTTTTGGGAAGAAAAGGAAGAGAAAAACAGCAACAAAGATAGCTCGGGAAAGGAGAGAAAAGAGAGAAAAAAGAGAGAAATTATACTCTTTTGATCAGATTGTAGCATATATATTTTCTACTTCATTCAATATACGACTTTGTACGAATTGTGGTAACATTTGCAAGGTGAAAAGCCCTCTTTTATAGCATTTTCGTTATATCATTTTGTTAAGATTTTGGTCATTTGGGTTGTATTATATGTAGTTTTCTTTGTATATTATTGAGGATACAAGGATTGAGGATTATTAGTGAGGGTTCCCAATGGAACAAAATTCTTCCTAATGACCCGATGATATCCATTTGATGATTTTAGCTTGTTTAATTCTTGTAATATCCATTTTATGAGTGTGTAGAAATTGTGGATGTAAGCCTAGGAACGCGACCCCGTGGTCCAAATCCGATGATGGACAATTTTGGTGGATGTAATAGGATCGATTATCCTTTATTGTAAGATGTAATTGTCGGGCCTTAAAACGACGCCAAGGCGAGAATCGGGTTTAAGGCCCCGTAATAGTGAAATATGTGATTGTTGGCGTTCGGGGTATTTTGATGGCTTACATGCCCATGAATATCCCCTTACGCGTTTTGATGTTTAATTTGATTTGTAACACCAAATAAAAGATTGCAAAGCCAAAACAATAAAGATTTTTCTAAAATCAATCAAAGTAGGATATTAGCATCACGAGGATAAGAATTGAAAATGCTAATGAATGTCGATTCCTATTAAACGAGAAGGCCAAAGAAAATCATTTTCAAACATCACCAAAAAATGGCTTTTATGAATGAACGAAATGTTTTATTAAACCTTTGTGCATAGGGTTAAAGATATCCTAGAAATTGCCCATCATTTTATGAAGGCAACGTATAGATCTCGATTCCTATTTTGACGAAGGTTTGGAAAACTCTTGTTTTGCCAAAACGACACCTAATGAAAATCTCATAGTTTTTGACAATTAAAATCAAATCTTTTCTCATAAAGCTTTCTCGTGTATGCCGAAAAGACATTCCGAAGCATTCTCAAATTAAAGCACGACTTTCCCTAAAAATCCAAATGATTCTTTCATACAAACTCACCACAACATTCACATGGCACACACACACACACACACTCGCACACACACACACACATTCGAGAATTAAAGGATAGGAATGCATCAAGATTGCGGTAACCGTGTTTCACGGAAGTCGGGGGGTGCCTAACACCTTCCCCTCGCTTAAGCAAGCCCCCGAACTCTATGAATCTCGATTCGCAGACCAATTAATTCGGAGTCACATATGAGCCAGCGATTTATAAAAAACAAAAACTCGGATGAGTTGGTACATCCATTTCAAATATACCAACTGGCGACTCTGGTTAATTGGCTCATCATAAAAAACGATATTTCAAAACCCCGTCGACATTCAAGCCGACCTTTTCCAAAAAATCATCTAATCAAAAGGCTAAAATCGGAAAAGGACAAATATCGCATAAGCTGCTAAAACCGGCGTCGACAATAACTTATCAACGAATTTCAAATTCAAGGGTAATTGATAATGTACAATAGTTCATACAAGTAGGGACACTTGTATAACCAAACTTAGAATACAAATTTTCAATATAAGTCATAGCAATTCAGTAATGAGATACTTTTAACAATGAACGAATCGAAGGAATTTCGAATTTATAATAATTATAACAATTTGTACAAGTGAGGACACTTGCATAAATAACAGAATAATTTTGATTATAAATACATCACATGAGACAATATCGAGATATTTAAAATCAATAGATAGCTTGAATAAAGTTTTAAGAATACTTGCATAAAATATGGATCCATTGCATAAAGTAAATGTAAGGGTTACGATAATTGCATAAACGAATAACAAAGATCATTATGGATATGAATCATTAACAATAATTATTTACAAGCATGCTTTGAAATTGATAACTCATGTTGAGTTAGGAACTAGCAATAAATGTAAGGAGTTTAGGGTTAGGAACTTGCTTACACAGATCCAATTCATAAAGTAAATGAAAAGGTAAGATACTTGCATACATACACCTATTGCATAAAATAAATGCGTAGGTTCGGATACTTGCACAATAAAAGATTGAGTTAAGATACTTGTATAATAAAAGATTGAGTTAAGTTACTTGTACAACATACGAATCCAGTTCATAATGTAAATGAAAGGATAGAATAGTTGCTCAATAATAGATTGAGTTAAAAGCTTACATAAACCTGAATCCTTTTCATAAAGTAAATGAAAAGGATAGGATACTTGCCTTGGTCGTTGACTACTGTTATGCAATTTAATTTAACTTATTTCGTAAGACCTATCAGTCATAAGATTGATCTTTCAATCAACAAATCATATTATACCTTATAATATCACTTATTTATAAGTAAATTATCTAACATTCAATCACATAATCAAATATTAGATAACACATAACACCATACACATTCATAATTCTAAAACTAGCGCACATCGAGTCTTTAACAATGTTCAATATAGCATGCTGAGTGGTTTCCAACAAACAACCAACAAACTGGTTTCCGTCTCGTCTACACTGTTTTCACAGTGAGTTAGATCGGTTGCTAGTTCGTATATACCTCCGCTCCCTGAAGGAATTGTTTAGCCCAGATACTATACATCGACTATTAAAGAGTACGACTGTACTATTACTTTATGAATTAACACTAAGTCTTTCATTATATAAGTCTTTCTTTATGATCCCGTAAGTTAATTACCCAATCTAACAAACTGGATTCCAAATCCAGCAAACTAGATGGTAATCCAGCAAACTGGATTCCAATCTAGTAAACTGGATTCCAACCTGAATTACAATCTAGCACACTGGATTCAAACTGACATATAATCCAGTTAGCTAGATTCACTAATTCAACAAGCTGAATTTAAACAGTTTTCCCCCTTTATTAAATAATTCATTTAATCATTCTAAAATGTCATAAATATTATACATCCTTGCAAATGACCAAAACCATTATCAAAAATCTTTATATACCCTATATAGGGTTTTTAGGCTATAAAAACCCATTTTTCAAATTTTTAACATCACATAATTAATTAAATTTATTTATACATAACTTCATCATTTACACAAAAAATAGCAAATCATCTTTAAAATCATTTCTTTCTTGAAAATAGACTATATATAGTCTCCTTATAAAAATACACTACAAAAAAATGGGCCTTTAGCAACGATTTTTCGGGCAACGACTTTATAAGTCGTTGCTAAAAGTATATGTTTAGCAACGAAATTTGTCCTGCGTTGCAGATTGTGTCAGGCTTTCACTTTTTGCAACGAAATTCATAAGTCGTTACAAAATTTCGTTGCTAATTCATTGGCGGGAAAAATTTCCGTTAGAAATTCGTTGCAAAATTTTCGGCCACTTGCTTTCCCGTCATCGTGGGCAACGAAAGTTTTTTTTATTGCTAAAAATGGGCTTTAGCAACGATTTTTCAGGCAACGAATTTATAAGTCGTTGCTAAACGTGTATGTTTAGCAACGAAACTTGTCCTTCGTTGTAGATTATGTCAGGCTTTCACTTTTTGCAACGAAATTCATAAGTCGTTGCAAAATTTGGAAACAAGATTCGTTAGAAATTCGTTGCAAAATTTCTAACCACTTGATTTCTCCTCATCGTGGGCAACGAAAGTTTTTTTGTTGCTATATTTCGTTGCCTAATATGGACCACATTCATTGGCAACAATTTTTATTTTCGTTGCATATTGTATACAACTTTTTGCAACGACTATTAAAATGTTGCCTTACATTAAGATAATCCCAATAAGCATGTTTTTGTAAGACCATATTCGGTATTCGGAGAATTGTCAAAAAATATTCGTATTTAGTATTTAAAAATTATGTCCAAATGCAAAAAATATTCGTTTCTATTTTTTATTCGAATACACAAATTATTCAAATATCCGAATTCGAATGTCAATCACCTAATAAATAATTTATTTATAAAAAGTAAAAATAAAAAAATATTGACCAATTACTAACAAATCACAACTATTTAAAGTTGTAAAAATACATATCATAAATGGGAGACATATCAAATACATCATCATTCATAATTGATCACAAAAATCAATTAAAATTTACTAATATAAATTGTACATATAAGCTGTATAAATTGTACTTATAAGTTGTTCCATATTATTTAATTTATTTTTTGCTAAATTTAAATGTATATAAGAGAAAAGAGATACATATACTTAGGGGCATTCCCCAGATCGATACAAAATGTCAAGAAAGGGAACTCAACATGACAAACAGTGAAACTCAGATTCTAAGACAATACAAGAGCATAAGGCCAAAATAATAAACGGACGGAATGCTGACTATGCATATTGGCCCGTTATTTTTACTGACGTGGCCCGTTATTGCTGACGTGGAGGACAAAAATGCCTGACTTAAAAATATCCTTAAAGAAAATGTTGCTCACAAGCATCAAACTCCAAACCTCTCCAAACTAGAAACCTTATATTCCAACAAAAGTCACTAGATCAACTACCTATTATGCTAAAATTTATGTAACACTAATATTTAAACCACCTAACATCGTTTCTATGCATGTGAAGATTAGATAATACACTTTTTGGTCACTATACTAGGAATTGTAATAATAATAATAATTGTAATAATAATTATTGTAATAATAATAATAAATTTTAAATAATTAAAATAATAATAATAATTAAAAATTTAAATAATAATAAAATAATAATAATAATAATAATTATGGTACTAATCCTGCAAAGCCCGTTAGTATTAAAACTTGAACAAAATACAAAAGATGATATATTGAGATATAAATTTCAACATAGATTTGGCAGCCATGAAATAAGTCATGCTGTTGCATGCCTGCATTTACCAATGTTAGAAACTAAAAAGTGTTCACAAGACAAAAGTATTTACCAATGCGATAATTAAAATTTTAAATAATAAAATAATAATAATAATTATTATTATTTTAATTATTTTAATTATTATTATTATTATTATTATTATTTTAATTATAATTATTATTATTATTATTTTTTTTTAATTATTACAAGTATTAGTATTATTATTACAATTATTAGTATTATTGAACTGTGGCAAATCTTTCTATTATAAATATTTGTTATTCGCTAATGTACTCATCTTTGTAATTTATTAGATCGATTCTTATACTTACCCATGGGTTTTTTTAAATTTAAATTTAATTTGTTCGAGTCCTATAACAATAAAAAGAAAAATCTGTCAAAATTATAAATTTTACTCGAAACACATTGATACCCACGTGACTAGTACAAAAAAAAACAAAAAAAATTTTGATTCAGTGGTTAAAAAAACTTTGAATGTAATTTTATATTTAGGGTATTTAATTTGTAACTGCTTTATATTATTTTAAGGTATTTTAATTATTATTATTATTTTAATTATTATTATTATCATTTTAAGTATTTAAAATTTATTATTATTATTACAATAATAATTATTACAATTATTATAATTATTATTATTATTACAATTCCTAGTAAAGTGGCCAAAAAGTGTATTATCTCATTTTCACATGTATAGAAACGATGCTAAGTGGTTTAAATATTAGTGTTACATAAATTTTAGCATGATAGATAGTTGGTTCACTGGCTTTTGTTGGAATATAAGGTTTCTAGTGTGTAGAGGTCTGGAGTTCAACACTCATGAGCAACATTTTTTTTAAATAATTTTTAAGCATGGCAAGCCCGTTAGTATTAAGACTTGAACAAAATACAAAAGATGATATACTGCATTTACCAATGTTAGAAACCAAAAAGTGTTTACAAGACAAAAATGTTTACCAATGCGATAATTAAAATTTTAAATAATAAAATAATAATAATAATTATTATTATTATTTTAACTATTTTAATTATTATTATTATTATTATTATTATTTTAATTATAATAATAATAATTATTATTATTTTAATTATTACAAGTATTATTATTATTATTATTACAATTATTAGTATTATTGAACTCTGACAAATCTTTCTATTATAAATATTTGTTATTCGCTAATATACTCATCTTTGTAATTTATTAGATCGATTCTTATACTTACCCATGGGTTTTTTAAATTTAAATTTAATTTGTTCGAGTCCTATAACAATAAAAAGAAAAATTTGTCAAAATTATAAATTTTACTCGAAAAACATTGATACCCACGTGACTAGTACAAAAAATAAAAAAATAAATTTTGATTCAGTGGTTAAAAAAACTTTGAATGTATTTTATATTTAGGATATTTAATTTGTAACTGCTTTATATTATTTTAAGGTATTTTAATTATTATTATTATTTTAATTATTATTATTATCATTTTAAGTATTTAAAATTTATTATTATTATTACAATAATAATTATTACAATTATTATTATTATTACATTTCCTAGTACAGTGGCCAAAAAGTGTATTATCTCATTTTCACATGCATAGAAACGAATTCATGTGTAATTAATGAATCAATGATATATCTAATTAATATAATTAGAGAATTAAATCTTAGAGAATCAATGATATATTTTCACAAAAATATTTCTAATTTTAAAGATAGATATTAAATTAATATAAAATAATTTTTAAAATTTTAAGTATATATTCTATTAAAGGTACATGCTAATCATTTTAATTACATTAACTAAAGTTTAAAATTATAAACTATATTTGGTATACATATATACATAAATATTTTTAGAATTATATAGAGGTACAAATCATACGTTTACGAATAACTAAATGATATAATTTAAGTATTTGGATAAGTAATATCAATATTATTGATGGAGTTAATGAGCATTGTTTTTGTGACAGAGTTACACAAATTAATTATTAACACTAAAAGTAACCGTCTAAAAAGTGGTCGACTTTATAATATAGATATATACATACTTTCTACGAATGAAGAATAATAAATGACTTTGACCCTTCACTTTAAATGACTTTATTACCTTGATTATCCTTATCTACTTTTGAACAATGATGAAAACTTATTTATATATATAATTAGAATATATATATATATAATTTAATATAATTAATAATAAAATACTCCCTCCGTCCCAAATTAATTGCTCAATTTTGACCTTTAAAGTCAAATTGGCCATTTTTAAAACTAATATTTTTACTATTTTTGTTAAAATATAGGTGAAGAAATTATAACCAAAAGAAAGTATATACAATTTATTACTAACCCCAATTTTTATAATTTTAGAAATATATTTATATATGCTTAGTTATTAATTCTAAAAATAGTTAATTTGACTTAAAAAAGCCAAAATTGAGCAATTAATTTGGGACAGAGGGAATACAATTTAAATGTTATTAGGATACTAAGAAAAAATGGGTTTATATGATAAATTATAGGGACAGTTGTTGGTTTTATGTGTAAGGAGATATGACGTGTCCCAACTCTCCATACGCATCTACCAAACACCCAAAAAAAATAGATATGACGAGTTCCATCTAGATCTGCACCAAACAAATCCTTCCATCTAGATCTAGATCTGCACCATCTCCACCCAAGTTCTCTACTGTCGCCGCCTCCTTGGCCAGTAATGCCGCCTAAGAGTACCGCCATACCGAGTGTGAATGCGCAGGCCTCGACGGCGGAGCCTCCACCTCTAAGTCGGAGGCCGATAGGAAATGACGATGATGTGTTGGGCAGACCTCTCCCTCTTCGGCAAACCCTCTCCCTATAGAAAGCCACTACTCATCGCTCTGCTGTTTGTCCTCACATCTCTCCGCCGGCAAACTCCATACATATCTCTCTCGTCTCACTCCATCCCTCCGTCCCGCTCAAAATTGGAACCCTTAAAGCAATTCTGCATATTGAAACTATTTGAGAAGGTAGTTATCGTTAATTATTATATAAAATTTCTAGGTCTCGTGTGTATAGCTTATCAGTTCTCTAATTCAAATTACCTAATTGACCAAATCAGGATTTGAAGCTTGTGGTCATAAATATTATGTCTGAATAAAGAAAAAGCTTGTGGTATGCCTTTTAAGAAAGGATAAATATACATAATAACTTAAGCAAAGAAGTGCTTCCACAATTGATATGCATTAATTGGATTCGTCATATGTAAATTGAGTTTTTGAGTTTATTTTCAGGCAATTGCTTCAACCATTTTAAAGTACAGGAAGTTGAAAGTAAACCACCCTAAATTTTGAGTGGGATTTTGGTGGAAACAACTTCCAGTACATGCTATATTTTGGATATGCATAAAGGTGAAGTGGAAGTTTCTCATTTGGGAATACAACATACGAACTACAAATCATAGCATAAAGGCCCATGAAAATAGGATTCTTGCATCAAATGGGTTCTCTCTTATAGCTCATAAACCCCTTTCTTTCCATGGCTCAGCCGCTCATGCTTCCCCCCCACGCCTTTATGATGCCGGTATGGCGCCTTCGTGCCATGTGGCTATTGGTTTGTAGTGCTTAGAAAAAGGAATAAAGATGATCTTAATTGATAGCTGCAATAAAATAGAAGTAAAAGTAGCACCACAGTTCCAAATTGCTTTCAAACACTAAAATATTACCAGTGAATTGGGTAGATAATGTTTTCCATATAAAACTTTCATTTTAATTTATTTATCTACTATATTTATAAAGAAAAATCAGTGTTATATTTGCCTTGAGGAATGATATATTAATGGTGTTTTTCAGTATGAGGTTTGTGCCTTCTAGTATTTAAAGTAAAATAGACATTTCTGTATTTGTCTTTAGGTGGTGGGATTGCATAGCTTTGCCTGATGATGTCGATTCTTGTGAGGAAGCCACATTCAGAATGCAAATTAGGCAGCTGGCATTCACGGTTAGTCCCTTACAAATAGATCATGCATGTGAATCTATTACGTTCAGCTAATCAGTCTCCTACTGTGTTCATCATACTAACAATGCTTTCTTGTACTTTCATTAAGACTGTGTTGTTTTGGGATTATGTTACTACTCACTGCTTTCTATCTACAATGATACTATAACCTAATGGTTCTATTTCGAATTTTCCAGTCACTGCAACTCCTAAAGGAAGCTATATTTGACAAGGAATGTGAAATATGTATCCTTTCAAATGCTAAATTAGTTGGCAATTCACTCAAATGTTACTAGCTGGTTCATGACTGTTATTCCTTAACTCTTCCAACTTACAAGTATTCTCACTTGAAATCTATGGCAATCTTATTGGCATGTTTGAGTTGAATAACCTTTAAGTATGGCATTATTAACCCTCTATACATTATTTTACACATCAAAGAGTATTAAGAAATCGCTATTATGCTTGTAATTACATGATATAACTCTTGAAGCAAGACCTTAATATGTTCTGCAATTTGCCTCATGCGGCCCACCATGATTTGATGTGGTAAATGATTGTTTGTGATAGTGATTTGGTTGTAGCATCTCCTGTGGAGGATTACTTTTTGTACATGGATGATGTGCCAGACTATAAAAAGGTAAGACAACATTGTTTGGATGTTGTGAATTCTGTTTTAATTGCCTTGAAAGTTATATGTGTTTGCTTTATATTTTGTGCCAGAAAAAGGCTGAGCAAATAACGAGACCTTTTCTGGATGCCCTTGGTGATGACTATTCAGTTTGTTGTCAAGGTATGATCTCATTCTAGATAACCGCACTTTGCAAATTGTGCTTATATCATTTAATCAATTACATTTTAGAGATTTAAAAAAAAAAAAAAAATTTACAGCCCTCTAAACAACTTTTCAGAGGCTGAGCTATCTCAAAAAGCGGAATATATAACTTCCTATTTCATACATAACTCAGAAGAGTTCAAAACTCTATTAATCATATAACTGAATTACTTCCTTCAGTCAACAAGCAGTGACTCAATTTAAAAGTCACTCTATTTAAGTTGATTTTAGATTTCCTAATATCTTAAGGGTACTTTTCTCATTATTTTTCCACTGTAATGTAGGAAAGATAAAGTTTAAAAGATAAAGAGATATGGTAGGTATACTTTTCAAAAATCAAAAGGGACTCGAGTATTGGAACATCAAAGAAGGGAAGGTCACTTGACCAAGAACGAGGGAATAACAAATCAACCCAAATATCTAAAGCAATTATATGCTTTTAGAGCATATACATATATCCCTGAACAGTGCAGTTTACTGCACTGTAATTCAATGCCAAATCTAATTTTCTGGAAACTTTAAGATGAGTTTTGCATAATTTAATATTAGTTTAGATGCTGCTAATAAAATTTTGCCATGATTGCTTTTCTATATTAACAATATCATGCTACTTTTGGCGGATGGATATTCTTGTTATGATTTGTTATGGGTCACTACGTGTTAAGGTTGCTACTAATTCATATTCCTTGCCCTGCTTTGTATGGGTGCTTATCAACTTTAGCATGCATTTGGTTTGCCTTTCTTCTGCATTTCCCCTCTCTTTAATTTTAATTGTATCTTTCAGTCACCTTAATTGCAAAGTTATATATATATATATATATATATATATATATATATATATATATATATATATTTCCGTAGCTTTATTTCTTTTTGCAATTTAAGAGTGACAAGGAAAAATATGAAAAATCAAGGAAGTTAAAGGTACCTCAGATGCAAGGTTTGATTCCTATTAAGTTTCAATTTTGCATGTAGTTTAACTGCAACATAATATTTGTAACATATATTTTTGTGGAAAACATGGGTCTGACCTATTTTCAGATTCACAAAGTACCAGCTACCGATGTGGAAGCCCTTAAGTCCCCACTGATGGAATTGTTTGAGAAGCACGGTGCTCGAAAGTTCTTTATTTATGTACAAGACTATGAAGATAAATGATCCGAAATCGCATGAAGGGCTGGATCTCAACAAAGTTACACAACAAGAGAAGTGATTTCGTACTATCTCATCTTCTTTCCTTTTAATATTTTGGTTTTGACATTTTGTTCAATACACGCGTATAGGGACATATGCATCTGAGAAATTATTTAATTTTCATCAGAAGTCGAATAATTTGTTTGAACAAATGGATCAGATCATCTAAGTCACATCTCATCTGCTGACCTACAGAGGAAAAAAACTGATTGTATTTCTTATATACTTGTTGAAGCCTTTTTTTCTAGATTATTAATGGCTTTAATGGCTGAAGAGGAATGAATGAGGTCTGAAATCTATAGATAACAAGTGGCAGCAGTATGAGATTATAATATTCCTCCAAAAATCAATAAGTTGAGGTGCAGGATACCCTGATATTATCACACGGTAGCGTAAAAGTTTAAACAGTTCAGGTGAACAATAAAGCTGGTATTGGTTTGTTTCTAGATCTTGTCCTGAAAGTCTATTATTTATTAATTTCTAATTAGGTAAATAGACCTGTTCATGGATTATAACTAATATAATAGCAATCAATACGAATTCATGTGTAATTAAATCTATGATGTCTGTGATTATAGCTAGCATCTTTGGGGCATATACTGTATGGAAATTTGTCGTCTCAAGAAAAGTTTTTCCACATTGACTAATAGCCTCAACTTTTCCATAATTGTTGTCCTTTCTATATAGAAATCTAAACATTGTTATTTAAGATTGTGTGATGGTATTTAAGATTGTGTGATGCTTGTGGTTGTTGAATGTGATTGAATTCTGACTTGAGGTCAACATATAATAATAATCTACAAGTCTTGTAACAGAAAATATGTTTACCACTATGCCTACTGAAATTAATTCATGAAATGGCCGATTAAGATTCCAATTTTTCTTGTAACAAAGCAATCATATAGTCGCAACGAAGGTTCTTTTTCTATTTGGATTTGTAGCAAAAGATATTGTGATTGCCTATTTGTCTTTTTCTGCTTATGAGCAATATGGTGTACATTAGTACCACGTAGCAACTCTATTGTCTTTGATTTTGGCATTAAGTGCCTCTGGTGACCTATTTGCTTCATTTTCTTGACTTGCTATTATTTTTAAATATGTGCAGGAAGACTGCTTCTACGACCTGCCTTACAATACTGGGTATCAAATTTTCGTGCTACGTTTACGGAAGACGAGGGACGAAATTATGAAGTGTACTCTCTATATATGTAGATATATACTTTGATTGAAGAACTGTGGTAGCTTTAGATGGTTAATTGTAAAGATAATGAATGATTATGTAGTGGATGATTTTATTAAGTTAATAATATTTTAGTTTTTTTTGTATTTTTGCCATTATTTGCAATGGGGACATTGAGCCAGCCAGGTACACAAAAAGAATGTCAAATTTTGAATTGGCAACAATATAATTCGCTACCAAAGCATTGAACAAGTTTTAATATAGCAACAATTTGTTATATATTTAGCAACAAATTTTCGTTGCTAATGGCATTAAAAATATAATATTTGGTAACGAAAAATTAACCTAATAACAACGGAGAGGATATTGTTGGTAATATAAAAATAAAAGGTAACATTTTTTATCGTTGCAAATCATATCAACTTTCGTTGCACATATAAAGAAACGTCAACATATAATGTCGTTGCTAATCGACGACTTTCGTTGCTATTGAAAAATAACCAGTAACAAACATTTTCGTTGCTGATTCAGCATAATGTCGTCAAATAATATAATCAGCAACGAAAATCGTTGCTAAAAAGTTTACATTCCGCAACGAAAGCAAGCTTAGGCAACAATTTTCATAATTTACTACAACAAAAAATGTCGTTGCAAAATGGTGTCAATTGCAACGAAAATGTATGGCGTTGCAAAAAAAAAGAGTTCATTTCGTTGCCAATTAACAGGCTTTTGCAACGAAATAGGGTTTTTAGCAACGCAATGTTAATTATTCTGCAACAATACATTTTGTTGCTAAAGGATCGATGTCTCTGTATGAAAGCCAAATGTCGTTGCAAAATGTATTACTTTTGGCAACGAAAAAAATACGTTCGTTGCAGAACAATTAGCAACGCTCATTGCGCAACGAAAGACGTAACGACAGTAAAATCGTTGCCAAAACCCTTTTGCAACGAAATTGGACACCTTTAGCAACGAAAGTCGGTTGTTGCTGAAGCCCCATTTTTTTGTAGTGATATATGTTTTTCGGAATTTTTAAAATCCATTTACTATATTTAAATATTCCAAAATAGCCAAATATTGCTACATTTTTTACAACTCGAAATTGCATCCAAAAATTTTGATATTTTTAAGGTATGTTTCTGCGATATATATATACTTCCACTAATTATTTCATAATATTTGGAGTTAACCACAAAGAGTTATTCAATAATACTTTTGACAATGGTCCATCACGATAAAATCCATAACTTTCAGTCTACACGGTTAAACATTCTCAAATTTTTACATGACTCACATAACTTCCCATATTATCATCCCAAATATTCTTATAATTTTTAAAGTAACAAAGATGACAAAATTACTCCTAGATGTGAACAGTCAGCAGGCTCTATAGCCCTTTTTGTTCACTACCCAAACTGTTTGTACCAAAATAGTCCATACGAATTTTGTACTAATTATTTTTGAGTTCTACTACTTGAGTTTAGTAGTTAACCTATATATCTAGCACCACTCTTTGACATATCACAAAAAGAGTTTGTAGATCTCAAATGGTACTCATGTAAAGTGAACAAAAGTTAGGGTTTTCTAGCCCTTTAGAAACTAGTTTTACTTTTCTTACTTTTGATCCAACTTTTGACATTCCAAAGGGTTAGATCTAAATATAAAACACTTACTAACATGTGGATAAAGAGTTCTAGTGTCCAAGATCATAAACGTTATATCATAAAAATCAAACCAAAACAAAAGGAAAATAAACTAGATTAAGGTTAGAAAATTATACCTTTGCTTTATTTTCATCTTCCTTCTTCCTAGACTTTGTTTATGGAGTAAGATGACTAAAAGAAACTCTCTCCCTTCTCACCTCTATAGCTGCCAAAATGCTCTCTTTTCTCTCTCTTGTTTTCCTTTTTTGTTTAACTAAATGGAAAATGATAGATGAGAGAGAAATAAGATGGGTTTTGTTTTACAAAAGAATTAGTTACTTGCAATATCTATAGATATATAAATTATATCTATATATTTGGCCATCATTAGCAAGCACACCTGTTACACATTATTTGACAAGTTGGTGATGGCTTGTCATGATTATTAGATGTCCTTGTTTTTAAACCTTACAAGCAAGCTACTTAATAAAACAACACCTCACCCATTTTGAATCCAATGTTGCCGGCTGTCCTCTTCATTTTTGTCCCACTTTTTGGTCTTTTTTTATTGTTTTAATGAATTAATTAAGTTGATCAAAATATCTTTCAAGTGGGCTAGCAATTGGGCTTCCTTTAAAATTAATTTGGACTCACTTTTACTAGTTTAGGCCACTAGTTTTCCAAAATTATTATTCTACATTTGGGCTACTAGTTTATTAAATGTTAGACTAATTTAATTAGTCCACACATTAATTATCCAAGTCCATGATTAATTAAATGAGTGGCTTGGTTAGTAAACTAATTAGTCTAGTCCACTAGAATTCCTTTCTAATTAGACTATTAAAATTAATCATTCATATAATGCATAATTCTCATTAATTAACACACATATTAATTAATGTACAAAATTTATTCACTTACTATATTCACTTTAATTAAATATTGAATTAACTTACTATCTTATCAATTGATTAATATTAATATTCTTAGGTTAATCCACTAATTTAAATAACTATTAGTGGGACCTACTTTAACTAACAATTAGTCACATACATTATTTACATAAGCATAACATATTTATCATCATTGATAAATAATTATTATACTCATTAAATCACATATTGTGGCGCCCCCAAATCCGGGTACCTTGAACCTCAGATCTGGTACGTCACGATACATTCGCTTCATACCAATTCTATAACTAATGCGGAAAATATAAACATATATTATTTATTTCAGAGTATTCTACAACATTTTCCAAGGTCCACAACCTTTATCTTGATACATTCCTTAATAACGTACATAAGGTTTACATAAGTAACTTACATCTAAATAACTTAATAGTTAACATGCATATCAACCTAATCTTGTCCTTTGCATCTGCCTCTTTCTTTTCTCGAACATTCGTATTAATCTGAAATTTGTTATCATGATATAGCAAGGGTGAGCAACTACTTTGCTCAGCAAGTTTATGTGGCACCCCCTAATCCGGGTTTCCTAACCTCGAATTCGGTGTTCACGATTCTCAACAACAAACATACTTTCTAACTAAATGCGGAATAATAAACATACATTGTTTATCAAATAGAAATAAAGTCTTACAATTCTGGTCCAAAGGTTCTTTAACCTTAACTTAAAACATACCCTGAATACAATAAGAGTTCACATAACCAAATAACATTTTAAGATAAACTGCTACATAATCCCTATCAGGCAACTATTCTTGCATCTTCCCTTTTCCTTTGTTCCCTTTAGACGTCTCTGCCTTAGTTGAAATAAAGATCATGATATAGCAAGGGTAAGCAACTAGTTTGCTTAGCAAGTTATACACAAGGAAGATATATCATGAATGGAAGGGAATTTCGCTTACAATGTTCAACCACAGTATAGAATTGTGAAGAAACAGGAATTAATAGTCAACAGTTGAATATTCGAATACTTGAATGTCAATTACTGAGTGGTTTGAAATAACCAAGGACGTTTACCAAGGTTCTCAGCATGTGAGCTGGACCTCTTAAATAGTTTTGGTAATCGAGGGGATCAACCTCTCATACCCCGTGATTTATGCATAAACAGTTAATAACCAGCATTGATATCATGCCTTAATCAAATTTATCCTTTTCTCAGCCAAGAGTTCTTACCATAACGATTTAATAAGAACAACTTTTAAAATACATTTGATTTCACAAATTTAGACATGCTTGATCTAGCTGATACAAATAGCATAGATCTATCTCATAAATAGTTCATGCTTGAAAGAACTTTAACTAAATTCACAATTCAATAATAATAGAATAGGAATTCAATTGTACAAGGTGCGGATCTCAATAATCAGTATAGATGTGAATAATCAACAATAATTATTCACTAACATGCTTCGAAAATAATAACTCGAGTTTGAGTTAGGGAACTTGCCTGTCTGCTCAGCTATAAATAATTCTAGCTTTAAGTACTTGGCCTTGAAGAACCTAACATTGATAACGTCGATCTATCAATTAGCAGTGCGTAGTTGTATATCGATACGCTTACTTATGCTATTTATTTAACAATTAAACAAATCACATAGCACACATAAGTTAATAAACTATCGTAAATCATATAAGACACTTAATTGATTTTTAGGTTGATGGTTTAATTAATTCACCATGTATCCCTTAAGTAATAAACACTTATTAAACCCTTAAACAATTAATTATAATTGTTTAATTAATTAACATTACTTTTTCTTAAGTAATATTCAATTATTAACCCTTAAACAATTTATTATAATTGTTTAGTTAATGTGTTATTTAAAATCTCCTTATTTTATCAACTTTATCTTTATTTAATTACTATTTAATATTTGTTAAACAGTAATTAATTAATTATCTTTAGTCTTTAATAATAGTAATTAATAACTAATTATATTTACTTATTATTTAATTATTAATTAAATAATAATCGAATTATTACTTTTAATCGTCTTTAATTATTATTTAAAGATCAAATAATAATTAACTAGGTTTATTTATTATTTAAAGTTAATCAAATAATTATTAATGAACTTATCTTTAGTTATAATAATTAACTACTTAGGTTTATTTATTATTTAAAGTTAATTAAATAATAAATAATTAATGAATTATCTTTAGTTATTATTTAATAATAAATAACTAATTAGGTTTATTTATTATTTAAAGTTGATTAAATAATAAATAATTAATTTACAACTCTTAATTATCCTTAATCATTGTTTAAAATAAATAAACAGTAATTAATTTATTATATATGAAAAATATAATAGCATATCCCAGAATTAAATTCTATAAGGCTCTTATTTTATTTATTCTTATTTATAAATAATAATAATGATAATAAGGTTTTTAAGTATTTAAATTTAATTAAAAATAAATCTTGATGGCAAATCTGTAATTAAAGCGAAGTTTGGGCGGAGGGCATAGCCGTAATTTCTGCCTGCTCGCCTGTCCGCGCATTGCGCGTGGGTTTTCCCTGCTGGGCCAAAACGGCGCCGTTTGGCTGCCGCTGAACCAAATAATATGATGGCCAAACAATAGATACCCACAGTGTAGACAGTTCATTCGAAACAGTACTGGCCTATTTTCACTGTAAAAACCAAATTACCAGAACCTTAGGGTTCTTTAATAAACAGAGGTTTAAACCCAATAATCACAATACCAGATTTCTTAATCCAAATGAACCAACACAATACAATTCAATGCATAATGTAACCAACACAATCGGCTGTTAGAACCTTTAAGGTTCCTCAACAAAGTTTCCCAACAAAGACTTAAGCAACAACACCATTCAAATACAGAAGAAATTTTTTCAAAGAAACCAAAACCCACAAAAATCGGCAGCACAGGTCGAAGTGCAGAAGAAGGAAAATCTATACAAAACCTAAACAAAAAAAAAAAGAAAAAGAAACTAACACAGTAGCTCAAATATCCCATTGTTATACCTTGCGTTGCAACTCTTCTCCTCCTGCCGAAATAAGTGACTAAGTTGGGCGTTTACAGCGCGCTCTCCTCCCCTGCTCCCTCTCTATTTCAATCAGCAAAATTTTTTTTTTTTTGGGCTCAATTTATAGGAAATTGATTACTCAATAAACCGGACATTACCCTAATTGATTCCTCAAAATCCAACGGTAGGAGGGAGTGGCTGTCGTGTCAATTCCCATCCAAACCAACCACGAAAATCGCCGGCAAGCCTCGAGCCGCGCGCTTCCATCCGTCAGTCGCCGGTCACCTTGAATCCTCCGGTCCGTTTCGTTGTTGCTCGGTCGCCCGTGACGCAACCCGCTTTGCCCGCTGGTCAATCATTTGTAGCCACCGGTCGGCGCTTATTCTTCAACCCCACCGGTCGATTTCTCACGTCAATCGCGCCGGCCTCCTCCCCTGTCCCGTCCGATTGAATCAGTAGCCCTAGCGCCCCTACCTCTATTGCTCGGCTGCTTGATTAGAGAGGCTAGGCTTTGGATCCCCTGAGGTTTTGATTTGATCGATTATCTGAGTTGAGGGGTTTGATTTCCTTAGATCGGTTATCCCCAAATTAAGCTACCGTTAGACTTAATCAGGTAGAAATGGATCCGACCCGTTGTCCTTGTCCAACCCGATTGGATTAAGGATTGGGCTCAACCCACTGGTTGGGTCGGCCAAAAGAATTGGAATCAACCCAATTGGAAATAAAAAAAAAGAATGGGTTCGGCCCAATCCGGAAATAACATAGAAAGAAGAAAATGGGTCCAACTAACAAAATGAAAAATGGGCCACTCCAATTAAGAGAAAAATGACCCAATTGAATTAACCACCTTGCTTTTAATTTAAATACTAAACCATTTAATTAATTATTTTAAAATATTTATCTTAACCATAATTCTCTAGTCGAATTTATTTAACCCGATAATGATAAAATTATTTATTTAATTTCCCCAATTTTCTTGCCAATCAATTGTTAGGGTTAACTCATTAGTTTATTCAACTACTAGTGAGCCCCTTTAATGCAACGAAAATCATTGGGCCATACCTTTATATAATTAAATAATAATACCTACATGGATCCAATTAAATTCGTAAGAATTAAATAAAACGAATTTCATATATTAAAATAATTCAACACAATGTTTAGAAATTCCTGGACATTACATCCTCTCCCCTTATAAAAATTCCGTCCTCGGAATTTCAATCTAAGGTTACTCAAACAACTGGGGGTAATTCGCTCTCATCTTCTCTTCGAGTTCCCACATGGCTTCTTCCACCGCGTGATTGCTCCAGAGAACTTTAACAGAATGAATGACTTTATTCCGCAGCGTTTGCTCCTTCCTATCAAGTATTTGGACAGGAATCTCCTCGTACGATAAGTCCTTCTCGACTTGAATTGGCTCATAGGAAATGACATGCTTATAATCTGGCTTATACGGACGCAACACCGACACATGAAACACGTTGTGAATGTGCTCAAGTTCAGGAGATACCGCTACCTCGTACGCCACTTCGCCTACTCTCCTTAATATTTCAAAAGGTCCTATGAACCTAGGGCTCAGCTTGCCCTTTTTCCCAAAATGGATCTTCCCTTTCCAGGGAGATACCTTCAGAAACACAAAGCTACCAACTTCAAGGTCTCGTTTCTGACGATGTAAGTCGGCATACTTCTTTTGACGATCCTGGGCTGCTACTAACCGCTGTCTTATTACTTTAATGATTTCCACGGTTTGTTGTACCAATTCTGGTCCCAACAACCTCCGTTCACCAACTTCATCCCAACACAACGGCGTTCGACACTTCCTTCCATATAACGCTTCGTACGGTGGCATACCGATGCTAGCGTGATAACTATTATTGTAAGCGAACTCTACCAAGGGCAAATGATCGTCCCAGCTGCCACCTAAGTCCATCACAACTGCCCGGAGCATATCCTCTAAGGTCTGGATAGTTCGCTCACTCTGACCATTGGTCTGAGGATGATACGTCGTACTCATTCTCAACTGTGTCCCCATTCTTTCCTGTAGGCTTCTCCAAAAATTTGACGTGAAGCGCGGACCTCTGTCAGACACAATAGATACCGGCACTCCATGTCGCGATACTATCTCCTTCACGTAAAGTTTCGCTAACTGTTCCAATTTGTACCTGATCTTGATAGGTAGAAAGTGGGCAGACTTGGTCAAACGATCTACGATCACCCAGATGGCGTCTAGACCCTTTTGTGTTGTTGGGAGTCCTACTACAAAATCCATAGTGATGTACTCCCACTTCCATTCGGGAATCTCTAAGGGTTGCAACAATCCGCTCGGCCGTTGGTGCTCTACCTAGACCCTCTGACAAGTTAAACACCGGCTGACGAATTCTGCAACTTTCCCCTTCAAATGTGGCCACCAATAGTGTTGACGAAGATCTTGATACATCTTGGTGCTACCCGGATGTACCGAAAATCTCGTATTATGGGCCTCCTGCAATATTTCTTCCCTTAAGTCTGGTACATAGGGTATCCAGATCCTTCCCTCGAACCTCAGCAGACCTATGCTGTCAACCTTGAACTTCAACGTTTTTCCTTCCGACAGTTGCTTCTTGATGCCAATGCATTCTTCATCAAATTCTTGGGCCTCCTTTATCTTATCCAGTAGAGTCGGACCTACTGTCACGGTGAATAACTTTTCGTTCGTCTCCATCGGATCCTTAACCTCCAGTCTCAGACGTTCAAAGTCCTTTATCAGCTCCTCCTGAACGGTCAGCTGCATCAATTTTACCTTGCCTTTTCTGCTTAAGGCATCAGCCACTACATTTGCTTTGCCCGGATGGTACAGAATCTCACAGTCGTAGTCCTTGATCAATTCTAACCATCGACGCTGTCTCATGTTCAGCTCCTTTTGAGTGAAGATATATTTCAGACTTTTGTGATCTGTGTATATCTCGCACCTCTCTCCATATAGGTAGTGCCTCCAGATCTTCAAAGCGAACACTACTGCTGCTAACTCCAGATCATGAGTCAGGTATCCCTTCTCATAGTCCTTCAGCTGACGTGAAGCGTACGCAATGACCTTGTCATGCTGCATTAGTACACAACCAAGGCCCTTGTGTGACGCATCACTGTATACCACAAAACCTCCAGTGTTGTCCGGTAAAGCCAACACTGGTGCTTGGCTAAGTCTTTTCTTCAACTCCATGAAACTCTCCTCGCACTTCTCCGTCCAAACGAACTTTACCGTCTTTCTGGTTAGATTGGTCAACGGTGATGCTATCTTCGAAAAATCCTGGATGAATCTCCGATAGTATCATGTTAACCCTAGGAAACTTCTGATCTCCGTTGGCGTCTTTGGCTGCTCCCAGTTGATAATGGCTTCCACCTTTGTTGGGTCTACCGAAACACCATTACTGTCAATTACGTGTCCTAGAAACTGCACCCTCTACAACCAAAATTCACACTTTGAAAACTTCGCGTATAGCTTCTCCCTTCTTAATGCCTCCAAAGCAATCCTTAGATGTTCAGCATGTTCTTCCTCTGTCACTGAGTACACCAAGATGTCATCGATGAATACTACCACGAACTTGTCCAAATACTACTTGAACACTCTGTTCATCATATCCATGAATGCCGCTGGTGCATTTGTCAGTCCAAATGACATAACCAGAAACTCGAAATGTCCATAACGAGTTCTGAATGCCGTCTTCGGGATATCCTCCTGCCTCACCCTTAGTTGATGATAGCCCGTCCTTAAATCAATCTTTGAAAAGTATTTCGCCCCTTTGAGTTGATCAAACAGATTGTCTATCCTAGGCAACGGATACCTATTCTTAATCGTAACTTTGTTCAACTCGCGGTAGTCGATACAAAGCCTCATCGAGCCATCCTTCTTCTTTACGAACAGAACTGGCGCTCCCCATGGCGACACGCTCGGTCTGATATAACCCTTGTCTAACAGTTCCTGCAATTGAACCATCAGCTCTTTTATCTCTACTAGTGCCATTCGGTAAGGCGCCTTGGATATCGGTGCCGTCCCGGGTACCAAGTCAATCATAAATTCTCTCTCTCTATCTGGCGGCAATCCCGAAATTTCATCTGGGAAGACATTAGCGAATTCCCTTACGACGGGTATCTGACTCAGTTCACCCTCGACCCGTCGAGTGTCCACCACGTGAGCCAAATAACCTACACAACCCTTCTAAAGCAATTTCTTTGCTTGCATCATCGTCAAACAACAAGATTATCTCGGCGATTTATTACCATAGAACACCACCTTCGACTTACTTGGAGTTTCCAGGTGTACGCACTTTTTCTTACAGTCAATGACCGCCCCGTGACTCGCTAACCAATCCATTCCAAGGATTACATCAAATTCTCCAAGACGAATCGGTAGCAAATCCACGTTAAGCTTAAACCCTCTCAACTCAGCACAACAATTTCTATAAATGTAATTTACGGGGATAATCTCTTTGTTCGCTACTTCTACGTTCATCGGGTGTTCTAATGGTTCACTAGGTAAATTAAATCCTTGAGCAAATTCATCAGATACAAAAGAACATGGAGCTCCTGAATCGAATAACACATAGGCATTTATGTCGTTGATTAGAATAATACCTGACATCACCTCCCTGGATGCCACGACATCTTGCACTGTCATGTTGAAGGTCCTTGCTGTTGGCCTATTTGGCTGGGCTGGTCCTCTACTGGTTGCCTTCGAGTTGTTGCCCCTATTGCCACTTCCGCCATCCATGTTTTTTTTCCTTGGACAGTCCTTGCTTCGATGTCCCAGCTCTCCACAAGTGAAACAACCTCCTTTCTTCGCCTTAGGACAATTGGGTGAGATATGCCCTTCTTGTCCACAAGTATAACAAACCATCTTTCCTTTCATGCACTCCCCCGAGTGACCCTTTACGCAATTTCCACATACCTTCCTTTTCTGCTGCATGCTCCCTTGCTGCATTTCAGAATTGCTACCCCCACTGCTCCATTGGCGCTTCCTGTTGTTGCTGCCACCACTGCTAACATTCGCATTTCCTCCTTCTACCTTCTTCTTGTTCTTCTCCCGATTATATTTTGAAACCGCTTCACTCCCACCTTCAGCAATGAGAGCTTTCTCGAGCAAGGTTGAGAACGACGTAATTTGTAAAACCGCTACCTTGCTGTAGATCTATGGCTTTAACCCATTCTCGAACCTTCTTGCCTTCCTCACCTCAGTGTCCACCTGATGTGGGGCGAATCTAGCCAATTCATTGAATTTTGCAGCGTACTCTGACACTGACAAGTTTTCCTGCTTCAGTTCTAAAAACTTGATCTCCATTTTCGCCTACGTACTCTCAGGGAAGTAATTCTCGAAAAATGTCTTGAATGCTTCCCACGCCACGACTCCAGTTCCAGCTTTGCTCTGATTGGCTTCCCACCAAAAGTTAGCCTCACCTTTCATTAAGTAAGTAGCAAAAACTGTCTTCTGCTCCTCGGCGACTCTAGCGATGACAAAGGCCTTTTCAATCTCCTTTATCCACGACTGGGCCTCTATCGGGTCCGCTGTTCCCCTAAACTCCGGCGGCCCTACTGCCTTGAAGTCTTTAAAATTGGCTAAGTGGTTGCCCGTCTGGTTTCCTGCGGTAGTCGTTTGATTCTGCAGAGCTTCGGCCATCATGTTGATAAAGTCTTGCATTGGGTTTGGTTGAGTTCCCTCTACATTATTAACCGACTCTTCGACCCCTTGGTTTCGTAGGATTCGTCTGGGCGGCATTATCTGTTTGAACAAAGTCCTAACACGTTACTCGGGTTTTATAAACATATAAGTATTTAACATGTAATACAACATTGTACTCGAACAATCGCATGATCATCGTGTGGGAGCTCTAGATTACCCAACCTCGGGAATTCTGCTTTTACCCGATTAGTAATTTAAGTTGCTAAAATACCGATTCAGTTTTACTGAATTAACATAACCATTGAATTGACGGTCTACCAAGTAAAATTCTCAAACACATACCATAATAATGTATTTATATTCATATACCAACTTTAGTGTTTTACACGTTCATCACAGGTATATTGCCATAAATGCTACCATCCCATTTAATATAACAAAAGATGGGATTCACTAAACCATTCTTTTCTACCTACATAAATGGAAAGTACATCCTATATACGAACTACCTCGCACCTGCTGAGGTTAATACAAACTCTAGTAAATCAAAAGTAGTACCAATAACACTGCTCAAGGCATAACTACCCACTTCTAACTATCCTCTAAGGGACACAAGGTGAATACAGCTCAACGCTTGCTCTCGCTACTAGAGGGCAGATCCATCCATTTGGCATCGAACTGCATAAAGGCGATGTCTAAGGCTTGCTCCAAGTCATATATCTTCACATCCTTAATTAGCTTTCACCTCATCCCTCAACTGTCCTAACTGTAGCTCTCTCTGCTGCAGCCTCCCCCGCAACTCGGCTAACTCAGCCTGGGCCTGGTAAGCAGCGTCCTTGTACTGCTGCTCAGTAATCTGGAGGGTGTGGTTCTGCACCTCTAGTTGTTTAGCCCTAACCTCTAGCTCGGCGTTCCTCGCCAGCAAATCTCCTATCACATCAGGCTCTATGGGCTCCTGGTTCACTGGACAGCTATCTTGACTCTCGTCCGACTTCCTACAAACACCGCACAAATAAATCAACATCAGTATTACAATAAAATATATTCATTGATGAAATGAAATGATATTTTATTCGGTACAACTAGAACTCTATGAATCTCCGCAACCCATCACCTACATACTCTATGTGAGTTTTCTACTAAGGTTATATCCTAGGTTTCTCGTTCCTAACGTTTATAACCTACAGCTCTGATACCAACCTGTGGCACCCCCAAATCCGGGTTTCCTAACCTCGAATTCGGTGTTCACAATTCTCAACAACAAATATACTTTCTAACTAAATGCGGAATAATAAACATACATTGTTTATCGAATAGAAATAAAGTCTTACAATTCTGGTCCCAAGGTTCTTTAACCTTAACTTAAAACATACCCTAAATACAATAAGAGTTCACATAACCAAATAACATTTTAAGATAAACTGCTACATAATCCCTATCAGGCAACTATTCTTGCACCTTCCCTTTTCCTTTGTCCCCTTTAGACGTCTCTGCCTTAGCTGAAATAAAGATCATGATATAGCAAGGGTAAGCAACTAGTTTGCTTAGCAAGTTATACACAAGGAATATATATCATGAATGGAAGGGAATTTCGCTTACAATGTTCAACCACATTATAGAATTGTGAAGAAACAGGAATTAATAGTCAACAGTTGAATATTCGAATACTTGAATGTTAATTACTGAGTGGTTTGAAATAACCAAGGACGTTTACCAAGGTTCTCAGCATGTGAGCTGGACCTCTTAAAAAGTTTTGGTAATCGAGGGGATCAGCCTTTCATACCCCGTGATTTATGCATAAACAGTTAATAACCAGCATTGATATCATGCCTTAATCAAATTTATCATTTTCTTAGCCAAGAGTTCTTACCATAACGATTTAATAAGAACAGCTTTTAAAATACATTTGATTTCACAAATTTAGACATGCTTGATCTAGCTGATACAAATAGCATAGATCTATCTCATAAACAGTTCATGCTTGAAAGAACTTTAACTAAATTCACAATTCAATAATAATAGAATAGGAATTCAATTGCACAAGGTGTGAATCTTAATAATCAGTATATATGTGAATAATCAATAATAATTATTCACTAACATGCTTCGAAAATAATAAGTCGAGTTTGAGTTAGGGAACTTGCCTGTCTGCTCAGCTACAAATAATTCTAGCTTTAAGTACTTGGCCTTGAAGAACCTAACATTGATAACGTCGATCTATCAATTAGTAGTGCGTAGTTGTATATCGATACGCTTACTTATGCTATTTATTTAATAATTAAATAAATCACATAGCACACATAAGTTTATAAACTATCGTAAATCATATAAGACCCTTAATTGATCTTTAGGTTGATGGTTTAATTAATTCACCATGTATCCCTTAAGTAATAAACACTTATTAAACCCTTAAATAATTAATTATAATTGTTTAATTAATTAACATTACTTTTTCTTAAGTAATATTCAATTATTAACCCTTAAATAATTTATTATAATTGTTTAGTTAATGTGTTATTTAAAATCTCCTTATTTTATCAACTTTATCTTTATTTAATTACTATTTAATATTTGTTAAACAGTAATTAATTAATTATCTTTAGTCTTTAATAATAGTAATTAATAACTAATTATATTTACTTATTATTTAATTATTAATTAAATAATAATCGAATTATTACTTTTAATCGTCTTTAATTATTAGTTAAGATCAAATAATAATTAACTAGGTTTATTTATTATTTAAAGTTAATCAAATAATTATTAATGAACTTATCTTTAGTTATAATAAATAACTACTTAGGTTTATTTATTATTTAAAGTTAATTAAATAATAAATAATTAATGAATTATCTTTAGTTATTATTTAATAATAAATAACTAATTAGGTTTATTTATTATTTAAAGTTGATTAAATAATAAATAATTAATTTACAACTCTTAATTATCCTTAATCATTGTTTAAAATAAATAAACAGTAATTAATTTATTATATATGAAAAATATAATAGCATATCCTAGAATTAAATTCTATAAGGCTCTTATTTTATTTATTATTATTTATAAATAATAATAATGATAATAAGGTTTTTAAGTATTTAAATTTAATTAAAAATAAATCTTGATGGCAAATCTGTAATTAAAGCGAAGTTTAGGCGGAGGGCATAGCCGTAATTTCCGCCTGCTCGCCTGTCCGCGCATTGCACGTGGGTTTTCCCTGCTGGGCCAAAACGGCGTCGTTTGGCTGCCGCTGAACCAAATAATATGCTGGCCAAACAATAGATACCCACAGTGTAGACAGTTCATTCGAAACAGTACTGGCCTATTTTCACTGTAAAAACCAAATTACCAGAACCTTAGGGTTCTTTAATAAACAGAGGTTTAAACCCAATAATCACAATACCAGATTTCTTAATCCAAATGAACCAACACAATACAATTCAATGCATAATGTAACCAACACAATCGGCTGTTAGAACCTTTAAGGTTCCTCAACAAAGTTTCCCAACAAAGACTTAAGCAACAACACCATTCAAATACAGAAGAAATTTTTTCAAAGAAACCAAAACCCACAAAAATCGGCAGCACAGGTCGAAGTGCAGAAGAAGGAAAATCTATACAAAACCTAAACAAAAAAAAAAGAAAAAGAAACTAACACAGTAGCTCAAATATCCCATTGTTATACCTTGCGTTGCAACTCTTCTCCTCCTGCCGAAATAAGTGACTAAGTTGGGCGTTTACAGCGCGCTCTCCTCCCCTGCTCCCTCTCTATTTCAATCAGCAAAATTTTTTTTTTTTTTTTGGGCTCAATTTATAGGAAATTGATTACTCAATAAACCGGACATTACCCTAATTGATTCCTCAAAACCCAACGGTAGGAGGGAGTGGTTGTCGTGTCAATTCCCATCCAAACCAACCACGAAAATCGCTGGCAAGCCTCGAGCCGCGCACTTCCATCCGTCAGTCATCGGTCACCTTGAATCTTCTGGTCTGTGTGGTTGTTGCTCGGTCGCCCGTGACGCAACCCGCTTCGCCCGCTGGTCAATCATTTGTAGCCGCCGGTCGGCGCTTATTCTACAACCCCACCGGTCGATTTCTCACGTCAATCGTGCCGGCCTCCTCCCCTGTCCCATCCGATTGAATCAGTAGCCCTAGCGCCCGTACCTCTGTTGCTCGGCTGCTTGATTAGAGAGGCTAGGCTTTGGATCCCCTGAGGTTTTGATTTGATCGATTATCTGAGTTGAGGGGTTTGATTTCCTTAGATCGGTTATCCCCAAATTAAGCTACCGTTAGACTTAATCAGGTAGAAATGGATCCGACCCGTTGTCCTTGTCCAACCCGATTGGATTAAGGATTGGGCTCAACCCACTGGTTGGGTCGGCCAAAAGAATGGGAATCAGCCCAATTGGAAATAAAAAAAAAAGAATGGTTTCGGCCCAATCCGGAAATAACATAGAAAGAAGAAAATGGGTCCAACTAACAAAATGAAAAACGGGCCACTCCAATTAAGAGAAAAATGACCCAATTGAATTAACCACCTTGCTTTTAATTTAAATACTAAACCATTTAATTAATTATTTTAAAATATTTATCTTAACCATAATTCTCTAGTCGAATTTATTTAACCCGATAATGATAAAATTATTTATTTAATTTCCCCAATTTTCTTGCCAATCAATTGCTAGGGTTAACTCATTAGTTTATTCAACTACTAGTGAGCCCCTTTAATGCAACGAAAATCATTGGGCCATACCTTTATATAATTAAATAATAATACCTACATGGATCCAATTAAATTCGTAAAAATTAAATAAAACGAATTTCATATATTAAAATAATTCAACACAATGTTTAGAAATTCCTGGACATTACAGTTTAAATACAAAGAAGATATATCATGATTGAAGGAAAGAATAAGCTTTAGAATTTCTTAACAATATAATAATTGTGAAAGAGCATGAATCAAAACTTCAATGATTGAATGACTGAATTCAATAATACAAGGTGTCAATAATGACCATGGACCAATTTAACTTAACCATAAGGTAATGAAGGTGATCAGCCTTTCATACCTGATGAACATATGCAACATGCACTAAGTGCGAATCAATAATCATAGATGTGGAATAATCAACAATAATTATCCACTAACATGCTTGAAAGATAATAACTCGAGTATGAGTTAGGGAACTTGCTCAATGTAAAAGTTGATTAAGATGAAACTTGCCTTGATTGGAGATTACAGCTAAAATTTAACTTAACTTCTCTCTACAAATCCTACACAATTGTATTTACATGCACACACATTTAGATAATTAAATATGTTGCAAAACATGCATGTATATTCTTTATTAATAAATATTAGTTAATAAAAACAAATATTATTTATACTTAATTCAAAACCAATCTTGGTTCCTTTAGAAACTTTATTAATAAATAATAAGGGTCTCACACATTTTAAGATGTAAATATTTTACATCTTGAAGCTTAAACCCTTTAGATTCTATTTCAAAAATATCTTTTAATTTTGCTCGCAAATTCAGAGTTTAAACAGCTAATACATGGCTTTTATAGTAAAATACAATTTACTATATTATTACCTTAATTTAAATACTTGCTATATTAGTTTATCCTAGCTTATTTTATAATTCACGATGTTCGGGTTTTATATCTCGACATAATGTACTTAACTATATACACCCCGGTATATTTCTCTTTTAGCTTCGTTTATAGATTAGACTTTAATTATAAAGTCTCGTGGTGCTCATGTCTCATAACTTAAGACATCTTAAATTATTGTTTAATTAGAATTTATTACGCTTGCCTTATATAGTTCGGGACAACGTAGCTTAACGTTGGCCAACTACTCGGCTATTGGAAACCAACATAGTTTTGTTTACATTACAATACTATTCATTTTAGGTCGTTCACATTTTATAAATTAAACGTGTCCAAACTTTTTAGATTCTATGTTACAGGTCTAATCCAGACAGTTAAGATTGTCTGCTTTAGAATAAATTTCATTTTGATTATCTATCCGGACAGTTAAGACTGTCTGCTTCAGGCCAAGTTCTTCTTTAGTTAATATCCAGACAGTATAACCCATCTGTTTACTAACAAAATCTACTGCGAGTAATCATCACCCAATCCAGACAGCTTTAACCTGTCTGCTTTAGGCCAAAACTCCCTTTATGCTGCATTATTATCTAGGCAGTTTCGTAACCGTTTTCATCTTTTTCGCAGTTTTACCCTCTCTCGCTAAAACAGTCATAACTTTTTCGTTTTAAAACTTTTTTAGGCGATTCTTGAGCCCACGCGAAGCTAACTTCTAGGACTACAATTTTCACTTAGATATTTTTTTCAAATTCTGAATAGATCAGGCACAGAAATTCGTGGAAGGGAACTGTCCGCACTGTTTCGACAGTTTTGATTCAGTTATTTTAAAATGACATAACTCTTTGCTCTAAAGTCGGAATTGGTCCATTCTGGAGTCTATGGAAAGCTTATACAGTGTACTATAACATACCAAAAGTCTAAAATTTTTAGAGTAATCTAGCTAATTTCGAATTTTCCTTTTTGGGGCAGCAGTCTTATATTATTCTAACATAGATGCGTTTTAGTATATCTTTCATAACTCGTTCGTTCCACAACATTTTTAAGCCATTCAAAAGGGCTTTTGTTCAATACATATAGATCTACCACACCCAACAAGAAAATCACAAATACCCAACATGGATTTCAAAATAATCAACATAGATCTCAAAATATTTTCCGGAACAAACAAAAAAACTCATTCACTTTCATTATTTTCCAATCTTCCAACATAATCTCACATATATCCACATGTTACATCATATAACTCCATATCCAACCTATTCATAAGGTTTAAACCATCAAGATCACAAAAAAAATTCAGGGATCTAGTATAATAATATAAAACTACATAAAGCTTTAACTAAATCTAGAAATTCTTCTCTTTCTTTACCTTGCTTTGTTGCTTCTCTTCTCTTCCTTCTTCTTCTTCATCTTCCATGACTACCTTTCTCTCTCCTCTTGCCGTGAGCTCTTCTCCCTCTCTCTCTCTCTTAGAGTTCTTTTCTTCTCTCTCTTTTCCCTTCATCCTTATCTTTTTCTTCTCTCTTTATATTTTCTTTTTTTTTATTCTTATCTTCTCATCTCTTCTCTCTCTTTCTCATCCTTATCTCTAACAAATCTAATAAATAGATTTAGTCACATGCTATAATACTCCCTCCTTATCCGAATGTCCCTTCCAAATTGCCACATTTTTTATTTTTTTTATTGCATAACTAGCTTGATTTGCTACTAGAATGTCCCATATAATTTGGGCCAAAGCTTGGGCTCCCATTTAATTCATTTGAGCTTTCTAAATTAATTTATTTGGGCCATGTAAAAATATCATAATTCAATACATAAATTTTATCTCACTTTAATTATTTAATTAGAGTTTTCCATTCCACTCATTTAGAAATTTAATTAATTACTCATGTTCATTTAATCTTTTAACACAAATAAACTTTCTTTAATTATGTTTAAAATAAATAATAAATTGAGATAATAAAATTAATCTCTTAGGTTAGTATATAATTTAAACACTAAAATTCTTCAATACCATAACCATTAGGTTATTTAATTATCATACCTAATATATAATATTAGGTTACAAGGCTTTCTTTATAATTCTTTATATAAAACAAATATATATATATATATATATATATATATATATATATATTATTTATTACACATTTATCAACATTGATAAATATTCATACACATTTCACATAAGTATAATATATTTATCAACATTGATAAATATTCATAATATCCATGTATTCATACATTTACTCACATCACATATAGAAAATAAATAATAAATTTATTTTCTTACATTATAAATTGTTTATATCAATTTATTTACATATAGTAAATGTAACTTAATATATTTACCTTATAAATGACAATTTATCCAGTAAATAAGATATTAAAATAATATCTTCTTTTTAAAATAATTCAATGCTAGAATTTATTTTAATAACATTTATTTAAAGTATACAATAATTCTAGCATACTTAAAACTAATTATTTTCTTTTCCCTTCTATAAATTGTTTTCAACAAGTTAACTGTAGTAAATATAATAATATATTCAATACATTAAAAATATGCATACTTTACACTCAATCATATAATATATGATTTCTTCAATAAAATGACAGTTATACCTTAAGTATATTTAATGCCACCAATAACTTTATATAATAAGTTATTTTAATTTTACTCATCTTATTTCCTTTTAGAAATTGTTTCTACTGTTTACTTACATATAATAAATATATATACTAATATATTTATTATATTCCAAACTCTCATATTGCATACCTAATATTCACTTATGCAATAAAATTTCACATAACATAGCTAAATCTTGATTTTCATATATTTGGCTTGAATATGGTTTGCTGCATTCATCAATTCGGTTTGCTGAATTTATCCATTAGTAATATTATTCTTCAACCTTTCTATCGTTCACATTCTCTTTACATTCTTTCAAATATCAAACCATATAGGTTTTTCTAAAAAATTTTAATCATTCTTCTGCTTCCAATCTAGGTTTTATTCTTTAAACTTTTATTTAATCATTCAAGATTATTTATAAATCTCTTAAATTTTTAGGTTGTCACACATATTGTACATGCATACATTCAAATATAATCAATACTTATATTTAGTATTCAAATTTCCTTAAGAAAATAAATTCTTATTATTCATAATACACATACATCTATTTTAAATACAATTATAACAATAATTGTATTAATCATTAAAATTCATAATTATAGATCAAATTAGGTTTTGATTATCCTTTTATCTTTGTCTCATTTAGCATACCTAGTCAATTTAAAATAAATTGACTAGTCTTACAAATTCATGTCATAAAGAAATAATAATAATAATAATAATAATAATAATAATAATAATAATAATCATTTCTTAAAATATACTTTTATCATTTAAATAATATAGTAATTATATTTTTATAAATAATCATATATCTTTAGTATAAAAATTAACTTATTAACATCATATAATTTATAATTACCAACTATTTCTTTAATAAGAAATTTACTTGAAACCATATATGAAATAAATATATATGTACATATTACCTATTCATATTCCTTTCCCTGCACACATTCCCATACTTGCTTTAATATATAATAAAAATAATTTCTTATTTTAATATATCGAAAATCTTGGGTTATTACATATAAGATCAGCAGCAAAGATCAGAGATCAAAAGCTTGAGAAAAAGGTGCAAACCCCTAATTTTTATAATAGATCTTCAAGCCTGCAATAATTTTATGTTTTAGATGTTTAGGATTATGTGTAAACATATTATATGATGATCTGGGTTGGTTAAACAATGATTCATAACTTTTAAATAGTCGAATTTGATTAAAAACCCAAACTGTTCTTGACAGTCAAGAATAGTCTGACAGTATATTTTGTTAAAGCTTTTGATCCACTTAAATTGTTTGTTTGATATGTTTTAAACCTTGTATGTATAGTATGTCATGTTAGCTATAATATCCAACTGGTAGAATGGTTAAAATATCTCTAGAATGAAAGATATGAACGGTCAAAACCCGTTGACCGCTCACGGGTTCAAGTTTCTGGGCAACCCAGAAACCATGAATAACACGCTGACAGTGTCTGACAAGTTTTTGTCAAGCCTAGATCTTAGCCACATGAGATAATTTATGAGCTTTTAAGGTTTGTATCTGTTCTTTGCCTTGTAATCTACAAGTATAAATCAATTAAACACATAAAGTTAACCTAGAACAAAAGATATTAGCAGTCAAACTGCGTTGACCGACCATGACTGGATGAGTTTCTAGGTAACCCAGAAACTTAAGAACAGTTTGATCCACTACAAAAAAATGGACATTTGGTAACGATTTTTGGGGCAACGACTTATAAAGTCGTTGCTAAAACTGCATATTTAGCAACAAAATTTGTCATTCGTTGCAGTTTGTGAAAGGCTTTCATTTTGCGCAACGAAATTCATAAGTCGTTGCCAAATTTCGTTGTCAAATCATTGACGAAAAAAAAAAACCCGAATATTCGTTGCCAATGTGATTTCTCCTCATAGTGGGCAACGAAAAAATATTTGTTATTATATTTTGTTGCCTAATATGTGGTTACATTCATTGACAACAATTTATTTTTTGTTGCGTATTTTGTACAATGTTTTGCAACAACTAGTAAATTATTGCCCAAAATTAATATAAACTCAATAAGCACGTTTTGGCCTCTCTTATTTTCTCCCAAAATGCATCATTTTACATTTTAAATTATTTATTTATTTAGACGCAATTTTATATAGTCAAATGTTTCACTCTCTCTGTCTCAAAATAAATGCCCAGTTTTAATTTTTTTTGTTAGAGTTATAATTTTTGAAATTAAAATGAGCACGTATAGATATATTTTCTAATTTACAAAAACTAGAGTTTTGTAGTAAATTGAATGTAGTTTATGATGATTAACTTTTGTGGACAGCGAAAGATTTTTGGTTGCCTTATTTTGTGGCCTAATATAGACCACATTCATTGTCAACAATTTTTCTTTCGCTGCGTATTTTGTACAATGTTTTGCAGCGTCTATTATAATATTGCTTTAAATTTAGATAACTCCAAGAAGTACATTTCGTTATCTCTTTTTTCCCAAAACTTCGTTTTGCATTTTTAAATTATTATTTATTTTATTTGTCTTTAAATAACTTGTTGTTTTACATTTTATATGTTTTTCTAAGGTAATGAGACTAATTTGTTGTTGAACTGTAAAGTACGTAAATTTGTTATAGTGAATATTTATTTTATTTTATTATTTATACTTTTTTATTATTATTTTTTGCTGTGTAATTATTTGGTCATCATATAGTTTGTGCTTCCTTGATGATCATCATGATTCATGTTTTGACTAGCTAAAGACAACTATATACTACTCAAATTCCTACAGCCAAAAAGCAATCCATTTTAACGTTTGTGACATCAAGTTATAATATCTTTGCTCTGCTATGTTACGTCAAGTTACTAATATATTTTTTTTGTGCTAAATTTAAACTGTATGAAAAGGAGAAGAATGTACAAACGTCATGGAAAATCCCAAATATAGCATAGACATCATAGGACAGACCCTATGATGTGATGACTATATAAGATTACAACGCCAGAAGCCTAAACAAAGATTTTACATTCTAAACTTTCACGAGGAAGGAAGAAACATTTTTAACATAAGCATGCCACGTGGGCCTAACCTGATAAACCAGACCAAAGCAACAACAACAACAAAAGACTAGGACCCAGCTTATAATTAATACAAGGATACAACAAGACTAAAGTAGACAAGGCTCAAACAGACGGTAGCCCGCCCCAAACCGCAGCACACATGCACACGCAAACCAAACAGCCCAGCTGCATAGCACAAACTGCATAGAACCAGCACTAGGCAGCACAACAGACCAAGGGCCATTAGCACAGCAATAGCTAAGCCGCAGCAGAAAACCAGCAGCAAAAAGGCAACAACAGCATGCCAGCCACAAATCTTGCACCTATGATGTTGTTTGATCTCAAATCAAACATCTCGTTATACACTGCCATGTTGGCTACAAGAAGCAATAAGAATCCAACCCAAAACATTAACTAGTTGGATTTAATTTGAGGTCAAAAGTCCTACTTGGACCATGACCGACTGTTCTTCATGAAGAACACCTTTAGCGACGATCTCCTTCCTCATTCCCAAAAAACTAAAAACCTATGCAGTCCGTCGCTATTGCCCTTTTGCAAATAAATCACATCACATCTAACTACCCATTCAAATATAAATAAAAACTCTTAATTAAAAATAGAAATCTTCCATTAAAGGGTTACAACATCTTTAATAAATAAATCCCAAGTCATCTAACCTTAATAAAACATCAAATGCGAAAATATAACATAAGTCTATTACATAAACATCATTTAACAAATACAACAAGTCTTCATCACTTGTTTGCTTTGCCTTTGCCCTTACTAGTGGATGGCTCATCAACTCTTTCAACTTTAGCTGCAATGTTATTATGCAAGGGTGAAGAACAATTGCCCAGCAAATAACACAATAAAAATAATAATAATAACATGCGAATAAACAATGGATATCGGATAATTAGATACTCGGCTTTTGAAGCAAGATTAGAATACAAGACTCAAAAGAACATCTGAGGGTCACATGCCCACAAACTATGTCCCAGGTTATTAAGTATTTCTACTTTAAACCTTTAACAGTCGTAAGACTATATGGACCTTACTTCTCGTACTTAGGGGGATTAACCCTTTGTACCATATATGTGCACAACATCTAAACGCTAACGCATAAAATAATCCCCTATATAAGAGTTGTTCATCTCAGTTTGACATCAGATTTCGCACCAAAGGAAGTTTGGTTTGGATTTACTTCAATAACGTTTCTAGAATTTAGAACGCTTATCAACTATGGACTACTCGAATCAATAGGAGTTCGCTAGTCAATCAAGGTTCAATAATTAAATATGAAAGGTATTCGAGAACAAGAGACTGAATCTCTAAGCAATACAATTGAATAATTTCTGTATAACTGAAGCATTATAAAGAGGAAATTAAAACATCTCATTTGAATCCATGAAATTGAATTAAACGGAATTAAGAGTTTACTCTGTTAAGTAATAGCATTATGAAGCTTGCATGGTAAAAGAAATGTAGTTTACGAACTTGCGTAATTGAAATCAAGGTAGTAAGTAAGGATAAGATACTTGCTTTTAACGAAATAAAAAGATTAGGAGTAGTAAACTTGCCTCGTGCATAGACTACAAATTAAAATTCGCGTTCTTTAATCAACCTATAAATTACGTTTATAAAGGAGTAACAATAATTAGTTACAGTATTATAAATACTTTAAGATTCTTTCTCATCCAATTTTCATTTTAATATCTCAGTTGACACCGGACAATCAATGGGTATATGCTTACCACCCATCACAGTACCTTAACATTCATTTCATATATTAGTCTAAGCTTTAGATATGTCTACGATAACAAAACATGACCACAAAGAAAGAATAAAAATTTTACTCTCTCTTTTTTTTTTGTTCCACCGCCGGAGCGGTGGGTTTCTTCACAAAAGTCTCGTCGGGCCGAGCCTACCGCCGGGGCGAGAAATTTAATACATTTCTACTGTCGGTGCGAGCTTACTGCCGGGGCGAGAAATGTAGTTCATTTCTACCGTCGGGGCGAGCCTACTGCCAGGGCGGGAAATGTAGTTCATTTCTACCGCCGGGGCGGTGGACCCAGAACTCGATTCCTGCAGTTCGCGAAGAGCACAGAAAAATACCAAATTTGGCCAAAGTTTTTCACAATTCACCGATTAAATCACTACCCATTCATCATATATGTTATGAAATCAAACCCATTACATACACAGTGATTTTAACATCACAGACAATCTAAACAACCAATTAAAGGCTAAATATTTCACTGTTCATACTTTATACTTATATTTTAATACAGTTAGTAAAATCAATCGCAGTGAACTTGTTTCTTAACCAAATTAATCCGTTTAACTTACGTTTTCTTCGTTTTTACATGCATAAACATAATTAGCCATCAATTTAACCAATTAACATGCAAAACAAGTATCAATTTCATACATATAGTTCATATTCATACATAACTACTCTGTAAGTTTATGAACTCTCATATAAACGTAATTTTATAGATTTACTTACTCTAAATCATATATAAATCATATAAAATACATTTATGCATGCTTACAAATATATAACATCAATTTATTAAAGATTTAGCCATATAATTTACTTTACAGAAAACACAGTGTACGTTCATGAAATAAAACTTGAAAGAACATGAATCAAAGTTGAATTTAAGGAATTTACCTTGATTAGTAGCCTAGATCAAGCAACAAATGAACTAATTTCTTCTTCTCTTCTCTAATTCTCTCAAATCTCTCTCCTTTTCTCTTTGTATAAACTCTTAGAAACCGATGAACAATAATATGTATAATAGTAATACGTGAAATTAAATGGTAGAACATGGTGTCAGTTAATAACTAGCACCAACTCCCACTAAGGTCTCGTTTGGCTACTCATTTATTCCTCCTTTCTAATTTATTTTAATAAATTACTTATAATATAGTTCATGTCACATACTTAATCAATTAAATAATCTCATTTAAATCAATTAAATAAAATAAAATAATTCTACATTAAATCATATAGTCATATAAATAAAATTCTCCTTTATTAATGATGACAAATTATTAAATCTCTAATTAATTATTAAATTAATTAGAAATAACATTATGCTTATTTAAATAATGCATTTAATCAAATAAACTCAATTAAACACACACTTTGGATATAAAAATTCTCCACATTAATTTAACTAATGTAACACATATAATTAAATTAATCTACCATAAATTCATCAATTAATTATTTAATTCAATAATTAAATCATCGAAAAATATTTATTTAATTCAATAAATATTTAAATTAAATTACAAAAATTCTCGTTCGTCACATCTTTCCCCCTTAAAAGGATTATGTCCCTAGAATCACGACTCAATTAATTTGTCCCGTTACATTCTCCCCCTACAAAGATTCTATCCCCAGAATCGCTATAGATAGATTAAACAAATAGCTGTGGATAATTTCTCATCATCTGATCTTCGAGTTCCCACGTAACTTCTTCAGCGTTGTAGTTCCTCCAGATCACCTTAACAGAATGTATAATTTTATTTCGTAGCACTTGTTCTTTCCTGTCAACTATCTGAACAGGTTCTTCTTCGTAAGATAAATCTTTTTCAACCTGCAGGGGTTCATACTCTATGACATGCTCGTAGTCGGGTTTGTATGGTCATAATACCGAGACATAAAAAACATTATGGATGTGTTCTAACGTCGGAGGTAAAGCTACCTCATACACGACCTCTCCAACTCTTCGTAACACTTTGAAGGGTCCAATGAACCTCGGGCTCAGTTTTCTTTTCTTACCAAAATGAATCTTCCCTTTCCAAGGAGATACTTTCAAGAAAACGTAGCCTTTCCAGGGAGATACTTTCAAGAAAACGTAGCTACCAGACTCAAACTCTCGATTCTTCTGATGTTGATCGGCATATTTCTTCTGTCTATCCTGAGCTACTATCAATCTTGCCTTGATCACTTTGACGATTTATGCGGTCTGTTGTACCAGTTCTCGTCCTAGCAATTGACGTTCGCCAACTTCATCCCAGCATAATGGAGTTCTGTACTTTCTGCCGTACAACATTTCGTAAGGCGGCATGCCAATACTTGCGTGGTAACTGTTGTTGTAAGCAAATTCCACCACCGGTAGATGATCATCCTAATTTCCCTTAAAATCCATGAAACAGGCTCTTAACATATCCTCCAATGTTTGAATTGTTCTTTCGCTCTGTCCGTCGGTCTGTGGATGGTATGTCGTACTCATACATAACTGCGTTCGCATGCACTCTTGTAGTCGTTTCCAGAAGTTTAATGTGAAGCGCGAATCCCTATCTGAGACAATAGATATTAGAACAACGTGCCTCGAAACAATCTCTTTCACGTACAACTTTGACAGCTGATCTAAATTGAATTTGATCTTGATCGGTAAGAAATGTGCTGATTTCGTCAGTCGATCTACGATAACCCATACTGCGTTGAAACCTTTCTGAGTCGTCGGGAGACCTATTACAAAATCCATTGTGATATGTTCCCATTTCCATTATGGGATTTCTAACGGTTGTAATAACCCACTTGGCCTTTGATGTTCTACTTTAACTTTCTGACATGTCAAACATTTGGCTACATAATCGACAACATCCTTCATCATATTCGGCCACCAGAAATGCTATCGGAGATCCTGGTACATCTTCGTACTTCCCGGATGAATCGAATATCTTGAATTATGAGCCTCGCTCAAAATTTCCTCCTTAACCTCTGGTACTGGTGGAACCCAAATTCTTCCCTCGAATCTTAATACTCCTTCGTTATCCACTTTGAATTTCACTTCATCACCTCCAGATATTCTTTTCCTGATTCTATCACATTCTTCGTCCTGAATTTGTGCTTCCTTAACCTTATCCACCAAAGTTGAACCGATTCTCAATTGAAATAATTTTTCGTCACAATCCTCCAGAAATTTCACCTACAACTCCAGTTTCACCATTGCTGTAATTATCTCCTCTTGAGCGGTAATCATAGAAAATTTCTCCCGACCCTTTCTGCTTAAGGCGTCAGCCACACCGTTGGCTTTACCCGGATGGTATAAAATTTCGCAGTCGTAATCCTTTATCAATTCCAACCATCTCCTATGTCGCATGTTTAGATCCTTCTGTGTAAAAATATATTTCAAACTCTTGTGGTCTGTATATATTTCACACTTTTCCTCGTAAAGATAGTGCCTCTATATCTTCAAAGCAAACACTACCGCGGCCAATTCCAAATCACCCTTTCTCATAGTCCTTTAATTGTTGTGACGCATACGCAATGACCTTACCGTTCTGCATAAGCACACAACTTAGTCTTTTATGTGACGCATCACTATATACCACAAACTTTCCAGTGCTATTCGGTAGAGACAACACAGGCGCCGTACTCAACCTCTTCTTTAATTCTTGAAAACTTTTCTCACACTTCTCCGTCCAAACAAACTTCACCGTCTTCTTAGTTAAATTCGTTAACGGAGTCGTGATTTTGGAAAAATCCTAAATGAATCTCCTGTAGTAAGCTACCAATCTGAGGAAACTCCTTACTTCCGATGGTATTTTTGGCTGATCCCAGTTAAGCACTGCTTCAACCTTTGACGGATCCACCAAAATCCCATCCTTGTCAATCACATGTCCAAGAAATTGCACTCGCTCTATCCAGAATTCACATTTTCAAAATTTAGCGTACAACTTCTATCTTCTTAACGCTTCTAATGTTGCTTTTAAATGCTTTGTATGCTCCTCTTTGGTTTTGGAATAAATTAGGATATCATCGATGAATACTACTATAACTTGTCCAGAAACGGCTTAAAGACCCTGTTCATTAAGTCCATGAATGCTGCAGGAGCATTTGTTAGACCAAGTGACATCACCAGAAACTCGTAGTGACATAACGAGTCCTGAATGCTGTCTTCGGTACATCTTCCTTCCTTACCTTCAACTGATGATAACCACTCCTCAAATCTATCTTTGGAAAATACCTAGCTCCTTTTAATTGGTCAAACAAGTCGTCGATTCTTGGCAACGGGTATTTACTCTTAATCGTGACCTTGTTCAACTCTCTGTAATCAATGCAAAGTCGCATCGATCCGTCCTTTTTTTTAACAAACAACATCGGCGCTCCCCACGGTGATACGCTCGGCTGAATATACTTCTCATCTAAAAGTTCTTACAGTTGTACCATCAATTCTTTCATCTCTACTGGGTCCATACGGTACGGAGCCTTCGATATCGGGGCAGTTCCTGGTGCCAAATCGATTACAAATTCAACTTCCCTATCTGGCGGAAGTCCTGGCAAATAGTCTGGAAAGACGTCTACAAAGTCCCTTACGACGGGTATCTCTTCTAATTTTGGACTCTCTTTTCGAGTATCGACTATGTAGGGTAAGTATCCCACACAACCTTGTCTTAACAACTTCTTGGCCTGCATCATCGTCAGACAACTCGCTTGCCTAGGCGACTTGCTGTCATAAAATACTACCTTTGACGGAGTCATAAGGTTAATACGTTTCTTTTGGCAATCAATTATCATTCCATAATTGAATAGCCAATCCATTCCCAAAATAACATCAAATTCCCCAAGTTTGATTGGGATCAGATCTACAGTCATCACATTTCCCTTAATGTTCACTCTACAGTTCTTGTATACGCACCTAATAGGAATTACCTCCCTATTCGCAATTTCTATGTTCAAAGGATAATCTAATTCCTCCTTAGGTAAATCTAGATTCTTAGCAAAGTCATCGGATATAAATAAACAAGTAGCACCTGAATCAAACAATACATAAGCATCTATATTATTGATCGGAATGATACCTGACACCACATTGCGAGACTGCATGACATCTTGCACGGTTAAGTTGAAAGTCCTGGCGGTAGGTCGGTTTGTTGGTGCTGATCCGGTTATGGTTAATGTACTACCACCACTGTTTCCTGTATTTCCTCCTATTCCTGCTCCTCCTACTGCCTTCCTGGGACAATCCCTAGCCAAATTATCCTTTGATCCCCAAGTGAAACAAGCGCCCTTCTTTGGATTCGGACAATTCGTCCTGACCACAATTATAGCAAACCCTCTTCCATTTCAGGCATATCCCTATATGATTCTTCCCGCATGTAACACACACCTCCACCTTCTTCTTCTGACCTCCCTGTTGATTTCCAGCAGATCCATTATCATTCCACTTCCTCTTCTGATTGTGACTACCACTGTTACTACCACTCGCTTTATTATTCTCATTTTCACCCTTCTTCTTCTTTTGCTCCTGGTTATACTTAGTCAGAGCATCGCTCCCACCTTCTGCGATAATCGCCTTCTCTAAAACTCCGGCAAAAGTGTTCAATTGGGACATTGACACCTTGTTGTACAACCACGACTACAATCCCTGTTCGAATCTTCTCGCCTTCCTTTCATCGGTGTTCACTTGATAAGTTGCGAACCTAGCCAACTCATTAAATTTTGCAACGTATTCCGGTACAGTCATGGTACCCTGCTTCAGCTCCAGAAATTAAATCTCCATTTGATTTCGCGAGCTAGTCAAAAAATACATCTCAAAGAACATCTCCTTAAACCTCTCCCACGTGATTACACCCTGACCTCCTCGCACCTTATTCACTTGCCACCATTAACTGGCCTCTGACTTAAGAATGAACGTTACAAAGACAGTCTTTTGATCCTCACTAACCCTAGCAACGTCAAATACTTTCTCCATTTCCATCACCCAAGTTTGGTCTTAATCAGGTTCAGGGAACCCCTAAACTTTGGCGGTCCTACCGCTTTGAAATCTTTAAATGACGTCACTGGTGGAGCTTGCGGCTGATTCGCAAGTGCTCTAGCCAAAAGGTTCACTAACTGCTGAACAGGATTAGTATTGGCGTCGTTGTTGTTATTGGTAGAGCTCTCCTAAGCTTGTTGATGTGGTTGGCTTCTCGCCGATATTTTCTGTTCAAGAATATACGCTTATTAGATCATCACTCAATTTCTTAAGTGTTCAATATTTAACTCAAACAATTCAGGTTAAACATTTAACACATAACATCTTCAAATAAAATTGATATTTCATTCATTTAAAAGTCTTAAACATAGAAAGATAGCATCATTGCTATTTACATCAACTATCCCAAGATCAAACAATCTTTAGGATTAAATAGTCATATTCTATTGTGTATAATCACGCTGGAATTTACATCATTAACTACCATACATATTTACACATATACTTCAATACGTCTCCTACCACAGCTTACGAAGGCGTCGAACCGCCTTTCTACGTTCTTCCTCCATGATACGAAACATCGTCCTGCGATCCAACATGTACCATAGCAAGTCCTCGAACTGAACTGGATAGTGGAGAACTCAATCCTGGGCTCTATCAATCGTTGTCTGAAAGGTGTAGTCTGTCTCCTCAATTTTAGCCCTCTTTGCCCGTTCACCTTCTTTAGAAATCTCTGCACGTCAAGCGGTATTCATCCAAGCATCCTCTGCTCTAGCACGTTCTGCTGACTCCTCACTTAGATCATTCTTCAATTTCTCGAGTTCAAGTTTCATCTTCTCATTTTCAGCTAATAGATCTTCCTTTTGAGTTTCTGCCGGAACTAACTTTCACTCCACGTCTCCAAGACGTATATCAAGATCCTCAATTTTCTCGTTCTTCTGATCTATAATAGTCTGACGTCTATTTGCCAGTCCCTCCAAGTCTCTGACTCTATCTTGCAACTCTATGGTACGATCATACAAGGCATCGTACATCTTAACATCGACAGAGGTAAGGGGTACCTCCTCGGGATCCCCATCATCCTCCTAAGTCTTTGTCTCAACATCCTCAGAGTACTCCTCTGAGTCAAACTCAGGCTCATGCTCCTGACCCACAACAGTGATCAATGGAGATGGCTCTCTCTATATCAACTACTCCCACATAACATGGATATCACGGGGCTCCTCCTCTCTAGCCACTCGGGGCTCAATCTTCCTAGGTTGACTGCATCATCCAACATCCGATATCCTGATAACAAAATTTAAATTTTAATTAATACTCGGCACTAGTCGCAGCACATAGGTTGTTAACACATAAGCACATAGCACATAAAGTCTTTTATTATCTTTAATGAATTTCGTAATTCATTCCTTAGAACTCGATAAGAGTTTATCACCACTATATTTTCTGACTCTTAAAAGGCTATTACCCTAAGGTTTTCCCCCACCTAAGGTTCATAACCTACAACTCTTATACCAACCTATGACACCCCCAAATTTGGGTACGTAATTCCCACAGGATTTGGTGTTCACTATCCAAATATATCACATCACATCTAACTACCATTCAAATATAAATGAAAACTCTTAATTAAAATAGAAATCTCCCACTAAAGGGTTACAACATCTTTAATAAATAAATCTCAGGTCATCTAACATTAATAAAACATCAAATGCGGGAACATAACATAAGTCTATTACATAAACATCATTCAACAAATACAACAAGTCTTCATCACTTGTTTGCTTTGCCTTTGCCCTTACTAGTGGATGACTCATCAACTCTTTCAACTTTAGCTGCAATGTTATTATGCAAGGGTGAGCAACAATTATCGAGCAAGTAACACAATAAAAACAATAATAATAACATGCGAATAAACAATGGATATCGGATAATTGGATACTCGGCTTTTGAAGCAAGATTAGAATACAAGAATTAAAAGAACATCTGAGGGTCACAAGACCACAAACTATGTCCCAAGTTATCAAGTATTTCGACTTTAAACCTTTAACAGTTGTAAGACTATATGGACCTTACTTCTCGTACTTGGGGGATCAACCCTTTGTACCATGTATGTGCATAACATCTAAACGGTAACGCGTAAAATAATCCCCTATATAAGGGTTGTTCATCTCAGTTTGACATCAGAGTCCACACCAAAGGAAGTTTGATTTGGATTTACTTTAATAACGTTTCTAGAATTTAGAATGCTCATCAACTATGGACTAGTCGAATCAATAGGGGTTTGCTAGTCAATCAAGGTTCAATAACTAAATATGAAAGGTATTCGAGAACAAAAGATTAAATCTCTAAGCAATACAATTGAATAATTTCTATATAACTGAAGCATTATAAAGAGGAAATTAAAATATCTCATTTGAATCCATGAAATTGAATGAAACGGAATTAAGAGTTTACTCTGTTAAGTAATAGCATTATGAAGCTTGCATGGTAAAAGAAATGTAGTTCAGGAACTTGCGTAATTGAAATCAAGGTAGTAAGTAAGGATAAGATACTTGCTTTCAACGAAATAAAAAGATTAGGAGTAGTAAACTTGTCTCGTGCATAGACTACAAATTAAAATTCGCGTTCTTTAATCAACCTATAAATTACGTTTATAAAGGAGTAACAATAATTAGTTACAGTATTATAAACACTTCAGGATTCTTGCTCATCTAATTTTCATTTTAATATCTCAATTGACACCGGACAATCAATGGGTATATGCTTACCACCCATCACAGTACCTTAACAGTCATTTCATACATTAGTCTAAGCTTTAGATATGTTTACGATAACATAACATGACCACAAAGAAAGAATAAAATTTTTACTCTCTTTTTTTTCTTTTTTTTTGTTCCACCGCCGGGGCGGTGGGTTTCTTCACAAAAGTCTCGCCAGGGCAAGCCTACCGCCGGGGCGAGCTTATCGCCGGGGCAGGAAATGTAGTTCATTTCTACCGCCGGGGCGAGCCTACCGCCAGGGCGGGAAATGTAGTTCATTTCTACCACCGGGGCGGTGGACCCAGAACTCGATTCCTGCAGTTCGCGAAGAACATAGAAAAATACCAAATTTTCCTTATTGAATTAATATAGCTTGTGAACTGCTTATGTTTAAATTTCATAGTATGATATAAATGACTATTTTGAATGCACATCATTTCATTCATATCTCTTGGTCTAGCAATACAGTGACTTATTGTATCTTAAGTCACATCAGCACTCATACATCTGCATGTATTGCTTAAATTAAATGTTATGCTATAAGTGTTTTTGTCATCATCAAATAGGGGGAGATTGTTGGGAATCTGCATGCGATCATTTAGTCCATTATCATAGGGGGAGAATGTTATAAGATCTGCATGAGATTACCATTATTCATTATATGTGATTTGATTGATGACAAAATGATAAGACGAACATTCATACTGGTAAAGCCTTATAAAGTCCTTAATGAAATATATGTACAAGGACTTAGAATTAAAAGATCAAATATGTTGAGTTGATCTAAACTGAATGAATATCTATCTGATCAAAGCATGTTTGTAACATTAGGCATTGTAAAGTCCTTAAATGAATTTGATGTACAAGGACTTAGAATAAAAAAAGATCAAACTTGTTAGGTTGATCTTATGAGCTGAAATGATATACATGTATAAGCATGGGATAGACTAAACGTAGAGTACTGTGCAAACATCCAGCAAAGGATCGTAGAGCAGTCAGCTAACTTCGCAGTGTCAAAGTATGTCTTCGCAGAGTCTGCCAGGCAAATGTAGAGTGAAGCTCGACAAGACGTAGAGCTCTCTCTCGGTAGGTCGTAGAGTTCTCTCCGCAGAAAGTAGAGCATTCTCAGCAGGACGTAGAACTCTCTCGGCAAATCATAGAGTTATCTCGGCATCACAATGCTAACTTACAGAATCGTAGAGTATGCCAAATAAACACAGTAAAAGGCTCGGTAGATCGTAGAGCTCGCTCGACAGCAATCTCTCGGCATCGTAGAGTTGAACCAGGCAAACGCAGAGTGCAGCTCAGCTAGGAAATCGTAGAATGCAACTCAGCCAGGCATTCGTAGAGCGAAGTTCGGCCAGGTGCATCGTAGAGTTGAGTATGTCATCGCAGAGCTTGTAAAGCAAACGTAGAGTATGGCTCAGCGGATCAAGGAGCTTACTCAGAATCGTAGAGTGTGGACTGCAGAAAAGCCTCAATGAAAAGATCGTTGTGCTAACATGGGATCATAGAGTCAATCAAGTCAAGACACTCTACGACTCCCATGATCTATCTACATTCAGGCAACAACGTAGAACAGTCTCTGCTGAAGCACTCAAAGTTAAAGTAGCAATCTTCATAAAGATTACTAAGTAAGCTGAGCATAAGCTATCAAATATAGGAAAATCTCTGAGCACATCCAAAGAATCAATCTATAACAGAGTTCACAGGGTAGCTCAAGCACACACTCTACGATCCATCAAGACTCTATGACTTACACTAAAAACAAGGTCGTAGAGTGGGAAAGCAAAAACTAGATCAAAGTGATCGTAGAGTTGAGCCTAAGACAATAGAGACAGTCTTAGCAAAGCAGATGAAGAACATAGAGCAGTACTTTATGACGTGACGTAAGAGAGAATGTTTGAAGACTAAATAGAGCAGTCCTCTACATCAGAAGTGCTAAAGGCATCAAAAGATCATAGAGCAGTCCTCTATGACATAGCAGCAGGGCTAACACCTGAAGAACATAGAGCAGTCCTCTATGATAAACAAACTGCAGCAATGGCTCAACAAAGTTCATGATGCTATGCTCTGAGAACGAAAAGCTAAATGGAGATCACAGAGCATAAGAGAGCACAAACTATAGTATAGTAAGAAGCACATTAAAGCATAATGCAAGTGCAAATAGCCACTCTACGAACAACAAGGTTGTACACATCCGACATGATCATAAGGTCACATTGTAAGGCAAGCAGCTAACTCTACGATCAGAGGCAACAGACTTCAGTCTAAAGCAAGCAGTTAACTCTACGATCAGAAGCAACAGGCTACACCCCAGTTGATCATAGAGTAAGTAAGTGCCAGCAAGGATTAAAGTTATCAGAGCACTTAGGGTTACTATCCCAAGATGAGCGACTAATTAGTTAAATGAGTAAAATAAGGAACGAATTTGAGTAGGGTTCAAATAGTCATGTTTTCGACAGTCAACATGCCACTTATGTGACTCCACTATTTTGGTAACAGCTAATGGATGCTGACTCAGCCATCACTAGCAGACTTCAAGAAGTAAAATATTCTGTGGTGCAATAAACAAGTCTGCAGAAAGTGAGTCTCTAATGGAAAGAAGTGCAACGGGAAAATATCAACGGCAAGCTTCCAACGGGAAGAAAATGGAGATCTACATAAGAGAAAACTACATTCAGATTATAGTGAGTGTGTAGTGAATAAGAGCAAGAACACCGACTAGACAAATAGCTAAAAACTTCACTGCAATATGAGAGGTATGCCGAAGGGCTGGCATATGAGCTAAGAGTTGAATGACCAAGAAGCCATGATCAAGAGTGACCAAAGCTGAAGGCAAATCTAGACGGGCAACTCTATGATCAAGCAAGGAACACTGTGAGCTGAAAAAACAAAGAACTGACTTGGACAAGTCAACCAGTGTTCATCTAGAGTGATCATTTGCATCTGCTATGTACCAGAAGAAGAAGATCTTCAATGTCCATCATCAGCAGCATCCAGAAGAAGATCACAACCAGCTGCTAAGTACTTGAAGATGAAGGAGATCAAAGTTCATCTTAGCAGCACAACCCAACAAATAATCAACACACCAAGGAGGGCGTAGCGTCCTTGTCTTAAGTGACTAAATCAAGTTAACTCTGTTGGACTTGCTGAGTACCGGAGGGTACAAGAGATTCTAAGTCTGCTGGGCTTAGTCTACAAGTTCCAAGTCTGCTGGACTTGAAGAGGGTCATAGGATCCTTGTCCGAGGGACTAAGATCAACTCATGTCTGCGGGACTCAAGAGGGGTCAGAGGATCCGTTTCTGCAAGCCTTGAGGAGGGTCATAGGATCCTTGCCTTAGTGGCTAAAAATAACTCTCGTCTGCTGGACTTGAGGAGGGCAGAGAGTCTTTGTCTTTGTGACTAAAACCTTTAGTGGATTCCTACTTGTTGAAGTAGAAGAGTGGAGTAGAAGTTATTCAATCTCCGAACCACTTAAAATCTCTTGTGTTATTTACCTTATGTCATTTACATTATGTACAATAACTGTTATATCTGCTATCAACCATATCGTAGATTTGTCGATTGAACTGAGATTATATTTACATCTTTGAAGGGGTTATTAAAAGTATATTCTGATGTGCATGAATTGATTCTACTATTCTTAACTGTTATACTTTCATGTATTAAATAAAAAAAATTTAAAGATCTATTCAACCCCCCTTCTAGATCTCTATTGTGTCCCCGGGAACTAACAAATATTAATTCTTACTGTTGAAGAAAATCCAATCTGTGTAGATGAAGATATTACAAGATTTAACTACCTTGAATTCTCTTGATGAACTTTGAAATTGGATTTTATAGGAATGGGAGAGGTATGGCTTGAATGGAATTAGGAGATTATTAAAGTAGGATTGGAACAGTGTAATTTAGGGCTTGAAGTTGACTAAAAATTGGATTTGAGAATTTTGCCCCAAATTTCTGTCTGCTACTTTTTATTTTTATTTTTCTGAAACAGACATGCAGCATCGCGGCGCTCAAATGCATCGCCTAAGCGTTCGAGCATCAGAAGCCTTAGCCTAGTCCAGCGCATCGGCACTCAAATCCTACACTTCAGTGCTCTAGTTGCAGCATGTCAAGATGAGGCCAACGTCACGGTGCTCTAAAGCAGCGCCTAGGTGCTCGAGCAACAGTGTGTGGGCTTGGCACGCGCCCCAGCACTTAGGTTGTAGTTTGTGGGTTTCGTGCGTTCTCCCTTTTTATGTGATCCTTGGTGCTGTATGACCTGACTGCATTTGACACAACTTATTATAAGCCTATTAAATGAAGATAAATCGGTAAAATAAACTAAAGAAATAAATAAATTGAACACGAAAAAACTTAGCTAACATGAAATCAAATAAAATAAAAATTAAATTTGAGTTGCCTCCCAATGAGTGCTTGTTTTATAGTCTTCAGCTTGACTACTTTCTTTCTCATCCTGGGTCGGTAAGAGTGATTGAGGTCTTTAGGCGATCAATGTCGCCCTCGAGTAGTGCTTAAGCCTTTGCCCGTTCACTTTGACTATCCGCTTCACGTTAGCTTATTTGATCTCTATCACTCCATGTGGGAACACCCTGGTGATGATAAAAGGTCTCGAACATCTCGACTTGAGCTTTCCCAGAAACAACTTTAATCGGGACTTATCAAGAAGCACAGTTTGGCCCGACTTGAATTTTTTTCTCATAATCCTCTTATCATGTCATCTTTTGAGAGTACAACTTCCTATAAATACCTCATTTACTGTGCCTTCAACTAAATTGATCTGATGGTATTCATTAGAATCATTTTCATAGCCTTAAAAACGTTAAAAGTTACCTCTTGATCTTGGACTCTCATAGTAAGCTCGCCTTTCTGTACATCAATGAGAGTTCTCCCAGTTGCTAAGAATGGCCTCCCAAGAATGATAGGAATCTCTTAGTCTTCTTCAAAGTTAAGAACAATAAAATCTGCGGGAAAAATAAGCTTATCCACTTTTATCAACACATCTTTTACTATTCCCCTTGGATAAGTGAGCGACATGTTCGCCAATTGTAAGGTAACATTCGTGGGTTTTGCCTCTTTTAATCCGATATTCTGATAAATTGACAGTGGTATAAGATTAATACTAGCCCCCAAATCATACAAAGCTCTACTGACAAACTGACTGTCAATGTTGCACGAAATAGTGAAACTTCCTAGATCTTTAAGCTTTGGTGGTAGCTTATTCTGAAGTATTGCACTACACTATTCCGTGAGAGCCATTGTCTCGAACTCGTCTAACATTCTTTTCTTAGACAAAATATCTTTCATGAACTTCATATAACTAGGCATTTGCTCCAACGCGCCAACGAACGGGATATTGATTTGAAGCTTTTTAAATACCGCCAAGAATTTAGAAAATTACTTGTCCAGCTTCTGTTTCTGCAATCGTTGCAGAAACGACACAAAAAGCATGGTAGGAATTTGTTTATGTCCATTAGAACTTACAACTGGATTTTTTTCTGTCTTCTTTTCTTATTGCCCGTTCTTGCTCCTTTTCTTTTCAACATCACTATCTTCTTCTATAACAAGTTGTGACTCTTTAGATTTCCTCTAACAGCCTCGTGTAACTCTTTACCACTGCGAAGTGTAACTACATTGCAATATTCTTAGCCTTCCCTCTTAAGATTAATCTCAGTATCGCTTGGTAAAGTACCTTGAGGGCGATTATTGATAGCAATGACAAGCTGTCCTACTTGGTGCTCAAGGTTTCAAATTGACACTTCTTGGTTATTCATCCTAGTCTCACTCTGAGCTATGTATCTGGAAAGAAGTTCCTCCAAATTTGACTTCTTCTCCTTTTATGGTGGAGCTTGAGTTGAGAATCCCGGAGGGTATGATTATCTCGAAGTAGAGGATTGGGCTTGGTTGTTGCTTCATGAGAAATTTGGATGATTTCTCAAATCAAGATGATAAAAATTGGGATTATTATTCTTCTGTTGTCGATTGTAGTTGTCCGCATACTGAACTTACTCTGAACTGATGGTGCACTGATCACTAGGATGATTCCCAGCAGATAAATCACAAATCATCGACACATTCTAAATAGACTAAACCCCTAGAGCGTCAATCTTCTTTGTAAGCGTGGCAACCTGTGTAGCCAATGCAGTAACTGCATCAAGTTCATATATCCCTATCGCCTTTGGTTAAATCATCCTCGCAGAAGGCCACTGTTAATTATTAGCAGTCATGGTCTCCAACAACTCATAAGCATCATCAAAGTTTTTCCCTATTAATGTTCCACCTGTAGTAGCATCGATACTTGATCGAGTTGAACTGAACAATCTATTATAGAATGTCTAAACTTGCAACCACTTAAGAATGCCATTGTGTGGACATCTTCGGAGTAAATCTTTGAATCGTTCCCAAGCTATGTAAAGAGTCTCAAAATCATGTTGTGTGAAAGATGTGATGTCATTCCTCATCCTTGCAGTCTTGGCTGGCGGAAAGAACTTTGCCAGGAATTTCTAAGCCAAATTAGTCTATTTAGTAATAGACCCCGATGGAAATGAATGTAGCCAACTCTTTGCTTTATCACAAAGTGTGAAAGGAAATAATCGGAGTCTGATAGCATCGTCGACAATTCCATTATACTTGAACGTGTCACAGATTTCTAAGAAACTCACCAAATGATCGTTTGGGTCGCCATTAGGTAACCCACCAAATTGCACAGAATTTTGAATCATCTAAATAGTACCGACTTGATTTCAAAATTGTTAGCTTGAATAGCGGGCCTTTGAATGCTTGATTGGATTTCTGTAACAAGTGGCATAGCGTAATCTTTCAAATATTTCTGCTCTTCTTTAGCCATTATATCTTGATTGTGTGTATCTTGAATTCTTTCCCTTCACAGTCTTCGAAAAGTTCTCTCAATTTCAAGTTCGTAAGGATCTGGTTCCAGACCTTGAGATCGCCTTCACATACAAAATCAAGATAACCTACAAAAGATTAACAGAAAAATACGTTTAAATTAAGATTAACTTGATTAAATTTAATATTGAAAAAATTATTAGAAAAATAATTCCTCGACAACGGCGCCAAAAACTTGTGTCCAAATTTCATAATTAGTGATTACGTGTAAGTATACACGATCACCAACTAATATAATGATAAGAAGGTTGTCGATCCCATAAAGAATTATTACTAATAACTACTAATTATTAAAATTACATCAAATCAACCTTATTTAAACAATTGAATTAAGATTATGAAATAAAAATAAAAATTATTCAAACTACAATTAAAATTACTGAACAAAGATTAATATCAAATTAAGAGGTTAAGACCACAATTTCTCTTAACGCCTCATCTGAATTTCTTCGCTCTCCATTCAATTAAATAATCATAACAAATCGTTAACCGAGAATTCAAAATTATTTATAAGCCTCTTCCGATGATCACATAAAAATACCCCTTCTAATTAAATCACTATATTCTTATGTTAAATAAATTAAAATAGATTCATTAAGCTCAGATTCTCCCAACATATACATGCAACATATAGGTATATTCTTATCCTATACACAAATCGCGTTATTCAATCCTAAGAAGAATAAACTAGATGTGTGTCATCATATTCAGGTCTAAACATTATAATCCACTTTCCAATGTCATATAAGTTATCAAAATAATCATTAGCCAGGCAATCAAAATATGAAGTATAGAATACGATAAACGATTCGCATATGATTAACAATAATCAAAAAGAGAGTAATTAATTCAAACTAAACATTGGGTTTCATTGTAATCTTAAACTAAAATTTAGTTCATAACAGATAAAGAAAACATCATCCAAAATATAATTAACATCCTTGGATTAAGAAAAAAAAAGGAAAATATTAGAGAATAAAAATTGTATAGCATAGTCCTCGATCTCCAAAACTCTACCTTCAATCATTGCTCTCATTCGCGTGTTCTCCCTTCTATTCCTTGAAATCTGATCACCAATCCTTGATTCCATATCTCCTTTTCATAGCAGCCCTTTTTATGTGTATTTATAGGACCTCTGTACGTGACCTGGTAGGCGTCGTATCCAATTCAAACTCAAGTAAACTCAGCATCCCCAACTTAATAAAACAGCACCCCAGCCTGACAAGTCAGTGCCTCAGTGCCTACTCGAAGCACCTAGGCACTGCCTTCCTACATGTCAAGCACCGTGGCATTTAACCTTCTCCCCCGCACGCGCCTGCCACATCTCGTGCTTGTCTACGCCAACTCATGCTTAAGCGTTGCTCAACTACTTGGCTTCTGCACCTAGGCGTCCTTTGCTACGCTTGCCTGCTGCACTTCACGCCCTAGTGTCCCAACTCGCGCCTAAGCACCCCAAACTGCTGCCTACAGCGCCTAAGTGCTGCTGACCAATGCCTTTGACCGTTTGTGCTTAACTTTGACTAAAATTCAATAAGTTTCATAGCCCAACTCCACTTTTTGTTCTCGCTTCCTTTTCCTACACAAAAGTAATAACACATAAAAAGTAACATAAAAAATACTCAAGAATTCACAACTCATCAAGCTGAAAATATTCAATTCATAGGTATAAAACCCACTCATTATCGACACGGACATGATTCATAAATGAGTTCGTGTTATAAATACGTGTATACACGAGTTTCGACACGAAATGATTGGCACCCCTACTTTTTCCCATATATATATACATATATATATATATATATGCTTCTTCCCAGAAAATGGATATCTCTTTTGTTGATCCCATTTTCTTTCCATCATTCCAGTAAGTTAATTGTTGGTATGCTATATTCTTAATAGCAAGCACAAAAGTAGGAAAGCTAGCCCCTTAGAAAGTAGTGTTAAAAAGCTTTATATAGGAGAGGTCGTAGAAGACCTTACTTAAATTTTACTGAGCCGTGGTTAGACTGCGTTTGAAACTTGAAAAATACAAAGAAATAGAAAGAAAAATGAAAACAAAAAAAATAATTTTTTTAAAAAAGATCTATCTGAACAAAGAAAACCTAACTATCTATACTCTTAAAAAAACTAATATTAGAAAAAATATATATTAAAATTTAGTGTGGAATTGAATTAAAATGCTCCATAAAATTTAAATTTCATTTTCTTTTTTTTTTCATTTCTTTTCCCTCAAATTTTCCAAATTTTAAATAGTGTTTAAATTAACCGATTTAGCCGCATAAATGTAGAATTTCATTACAAATCCTCCCAAATACATGTGACCTCCCACAAGCCACAAATATATTATGAACAAATTTTAAACTCGTTTAAAAATTTGACATTGCAAACAATGCTTAAGAACAATAATCCATTGTATCACTATTGGGAGCTATCTATCAGGTTATTCCCTCTTATATGAGTAGGCCCAATTAATAGTCCATATGATCTATTAGCCCACATAGATGATATAAAATAGGTTTAAAAAAATAGAAGGAACTAATAACTAAAACAGAAGAGAGAAAAAAAACTGATTACCACAGAAAATTATGTAGCATTTTTCAACTTAGTGATTGGAAGGTCGTTCATGGCCCAATCGTACTAATTTTAAGTGGGTAATATCATAACTTGTTGATCTTCAATGTGAATGGTGAGATTGAGCATCAGAGTCTCCTAGCATCAAGTTTCGCTATACATGATAGACATTTTTTGCGAGTGTTGGTGATGTTTTTCAGTTTTCTCTTGTTATTCTTCTTGTTGAAGATATATGACAAAAATATGTTATTATTAATGGTTGTTACTGCTTTATGCCTTTAGTTATTGCTAAAGATAACGTTGTATTGCCCATTATTGTTGATAATGAATCATTTGGTGGACTACGGTTCATTGGTTTTTACTTCACACATTGAGGGGGTTTTCCACGTAAAAATTTATTTGTATGTTTCTGTGTGCTTGTTCTCGATGAAAGTAGTATACCCTCAAGCCAATCATATTTGATGTGATAAGCATTTACTTTGTAATCTTGTTTATTTATTAATAAAAAGAATTCATTTAATTAAATGCATTCTTTATCCATGTTAATTGATTGAATTAATAAATGTGATAAACTCATAGTTTTGGAGTAATGCTTTTAGAATCATGAAGAGTTCATGCTAATGAGATCTAAATTTTAGATAGCTCAAAACTAAAATGTTCCTAATCGTTGGATCACTAATATGGGGTTACTGATTCCGGATAGATTAGTACATACTATGTTTGCTCTGTTGAAGAGGATAATTGATCTCATAATCATTTGTGTAAAGACACTAAAACAAGTATGTAAGATGTGACTTGCTTAAGGAACACCTAATGGAGTTTTACTTGCCTGACAATAGGAGTTCCTGGTGATAGTAGTACAAGTGATCCTTGAACTTGAGATCATCATAGTACCTTGTGTATTCTGAGTTATATTTTGTCATATTCCTTAAGACTCTTTGGGTATATTATAGGGTATGTTCAGGTATAATAAAGTATACATGGAGGTAGGTAAATAATAAATAAAGGATATATCACTTCCAGTAAAGGGAGAGAATGTCTTTTGCCATTCGATAAATGACAACTCAAAAATCATTGGCCAAGGTGAATGGAAATTAGAAAAGAGTTTCTAATTTACATTAACTAGAGTTTTTCATTTTAGAATCGAAATGCATATGATTAAATAAATAAGAATTGTCAGTAATTTCGTGTCTTATGTTTAATCGGGACATTGTATGGTAGAAGGATTGAATTGTATAGTAACTATTTACGGAATAGGTTCTTTGTGATTAAACGTTGATTTCATATTATCCAGATAGTCAGATATGCTGAGAGATGTCCCTCATGATATGCTGTGAGGTGTCCCTTATGATGTAGAATAAATATTATTTATTTATATTTGAATTAAAGAAGTTTAATTTATTATAAATAATATTAGAATGGTTCTAATTTATTTATTATACTACCGGTATAATATTGAACCTAAATGGTCACACCATAAAAGAGAAATATTATTTTAGAAGTAATTGGCTTAATAATAATAATTTAGTATTTGGAGAAATACTAATATTTGTAATTAACTATTTGGAGAAATACTAATTATAAAATAATAAAAGGAGTATTATTATTATTATTATTATTGTTATTATTATTATTATTATTATAAAATAAGTTAGTTCCTAAATAGTTTGGGAATTAAATTAAAATCCTAATTCCTAAAGAGTTTAAGAGGAAGAAAGTCTATATAAGGAAAGGCCTTATGATAGATTAAGGGTGAAAGTTATTGTGAGATACTACGTAACAACAATTCTCTGTAACCTAGAGAGTTCAGAGTGTAAGCGGGAATTAGGGTTAACCACCCAAAGTTTAGAGAAACTTAAATTTACTTTTTCAATCAATATTCTCTTGGTGAATCACCTTTAGAGAGCTGCATACATTGAGTAGAATTTGAAGAAACATGGAGGAGCAAAGGATTAGAACTTGAAGATCAAATCAATGAGTTGATTAATCTTCGTAAGGTATATCTTTTATCCCTTCTCGATTAATAATATCGCATCAAGGTGATCTTAGGATTGTAGTAAAAATTTTAAATATGAAGAAGAATGGAAGAGCAAAGGATTAGAACTTGAAGATCAAATCAATGAGTTGATTACTCTTCATAAGGTATATCTTTTATCCCTTCTCGATTATTAATATCGCATCAAGGTGATCTTGGGATTGTAGTAAAATTTTTTAATATGATTTATGTCATGCTTTCGCTTTATAAACATGTGATTGTATGTATGTTCTTAAATCTGCAAACCAACACTCGATTATTAATTGTTTAAATTATTTTTTCTATTGGGTTTAGACAAGAGGGGATAATTATATGTTCCATTGTGTTATTTAGTGTTATTTGGATAGCTATTTTTCTCAACAAGTGGCATTAAAGTTGTGGTTGTTGTTAAATTTTTGCTCTATGTTAAATAATAGAAACTAATACGAGTAGGATGGTGACTTTGAATGGTTCAAGTTATCATATTTGGAAAGGAAAAATAGAGGACCTTCTTTATGTAAAGGATTATTATTTGTCGATGATTTCTGAGGCAAAGCTTAAGAAAAAGATCGATGGCGAATGAAAAATTCTTCATTGTCAAGTGTGTTGTATTAGGCAATGGGTTGATGACAATGTTTTGAATCATATTAGTGGAGAGACTCATGCACATAGTTTGTTTAGTAAGGTCGAGCAATTGTATGCTCGAAAAAGACCAGAAATAATAAGTTAGTTTTGATTAAGAAAATGATTGCTTTGAGGTATCATGATGAAAAACCTTTGACTGATCAATCATAAATTATTTTAGGAAATTATTAATCAGTTGGTTGCAATGGGTATCAAGTTTGATGACGAGATACAAGGATTATGACTACTTGGTACATTGTCGGATTCGTGGGAGATGTTTCGAACGTTGTTTTCTAACCCCACTTCAGATGGTAAAATTACTATAGATTAGGCTAAAAGCAGTGTGTTGAATGAAAAGGTCGAAGAAAGTCGCAAGACATCTCTTCACAGTCAGATATACTAATTACTAAAAGAAATGGGAAGAGCAAAACTAAACATCTGATGAACAGAGGAAAAAGCAAAAGTTAGCCTAATAAATCTGCAAATGTAGAGTGTTCTCATTGCCATGAAAAGGGATAAATCAAAAAAATTTGACGCCAATTCAAGAGAGAAAATAATATGTAAAATGATAAAAAAAATAAAAAATAAGAATGATGATAATAGGGATGATAATTGAGTTGCTACCGTTTTCAATGATTTTCTCATTATGTATGAGGAAGATCTCAGTTTCGCTACTCATGAGATGAGTTGCACTACTAGGAAAAAGGCCTATAGCGAGGGTCGTTGGCCATAACTATGGGCCTTATGATCCTAGCTATATGTATTACCGATGATCGTCAACCCTCGTCGTAAGTCGCGTGGCTAAATCCTTTAGCTATGGTCTTAGGGATCTTTACCGACGGTCATGAATGTAACTATAGATCATGTCAAAATCGTGTTTCTACTCTTTACCAAAGGTCACTAGAAGTTATTGCTACGGTCATGACCGTAGCTATAGATGTCTATAGCGACGGTCCTGACCAAGGCTTTGGGTTTTTGGAATGTTATAGCTACGGTCGATGACCGTCGCTATAACCTTTGTAGATTTAAAAAAAAAATTAGTAATGCACATATTTATTCAACAAACATAATACAATATAAAATAAAACAGAAAAAATATTATTACATCATTTAAAATAATACATCCCCTAAAATATGACGATCATAATTAATTTAAAGTAATTTAGTAAATGATAAGGTATATAACAAAACGATTTCTAAAACATTTCGAATCTTCGTTGTCTTCCTAGATCGATAATAATCATCCCTCTCTTTTTAGCATCAATATTGATAGTAAATTCTCACTGCAAATACAAACATAAATAAAAGTAAATCTATATAATCTAAACAATCTCAAACATTTTAATTATCCACAATAAATACACGGGCAAAATTTTATGAAGAAATAATATAAGCTTGTTTCCACAAGTTAGTAAATCATAGTTTCTCCTGAAGTTAGACGTACGGGCATCGGAGAAGAGGAAACATACCTTCCAACCTGCTGATCTTGCATGGTCCACAGCTGCCACAAGATCACTATCTGATGCTAGGACAACTTTGTCACGGTCTTCATCTTCATACTACAGAATACAGTTACTCATAAGCTTAACTTTGCAGAAGAAATTTTAAAAATCCAAACTTGAAATTTTTTCATGCCAACATATACCAAAATCTGAGGCAGGTTGCAGCAATCAATGTCATCTTCTACTCTCTGAAGTATGGAAGTTATCAGTTCTGTCAAACTTCGAGTATCTGTCCACAAGAGGGGGAATATTATGTCAGTAATTGGACACTTGAAAGTGTACACACATTTACAGTTCTGTTTAATATTTTTAAAACAATGACAGAAAAGAAAGATAAAGGAAACAGAGTACACATTGAGGAGAAGTTCTGATAAATTTTCCTCGGCCTTTTCTTAAGTTTCTTCAATATTCCATGAAGGACATGATGTTCCGCAGAAATATTAAAAGGTTTTCCGGTTAGTATTTTTTCCCTTTCTGCTTACTTCAACAGCTTTCCAGTAAAATCAGTTCATAAGTGAGATAAAATTCCCTACATTTTTGTTTCCAATTTTGATCCAAATAAGCCTAAATGACACATGTAGAGGATAACCTCAGTCAAACAATAAGCTATATAGTTATACTTCTACATGTAAGCCGAGAACTCAGGATCATCCAGGGGTCAGTCTCTGTGCCTAGAGGAATCGCTGGTGGAAATATGAGTCAATATAAGCTGACTGCATGTGTGCCACATTTAGACTACCTCACATTTCACCAGCCACGTGATGTATGGCTGATGGGAAAATCAGAATAGAAGCATACCACAAGTGACCCTATGCATTTGCCCCTTTCTATCTTGAATCTTGAAAGCAAAAGTTGTAGGCAAGGTTAACGAAGGATAGGGAAGATATCTCGCTGTCTGCTTCTTCAGAAGGTAATTTCAATGAACCCTCACTGAGATATCACCAGTATTATGTAACAAAGGCATAAAAAAATCATAAGCATGTCAATGTAACGAAATAAAAGCCTACCTCCGTGTCTCGTCTTCATCATCAACAGGAGTTAGAGATTTCCTTCTCTTTCATTTTTCTAAAACCAAATATAACTTATAACCTATGAATTGGTACAAAAAGCAACAGAGAAACAATCGCGATTTCCTTCTCTCTCATTTTTCTAAAACCAAATATACTCAAGAGTCACAATTCAAATGCACAACTAAAGCCTGATCTAAACCCAGCACAATCGATCATATATAATGAATTACCAATTTAAAAGACGCAAGATAACCCATACTAGGTATGAAAAAAAATGATCCCTATACATAACAGTTAGTGTGCAATCTGCCAAGCTATCTACCAAGTTAGGACAACAACAAAAAAATGGGTTGCTCCAAGCAATAGTTTAATGCAAAACAATAACATCTTAGAGGCAAATTCCAATTGCGGAATCATCTGAGTTGAAAATCAAGCCATTGGTTCTAATATATTTGTAGTCACAGAGGTTATAATATAAATGCATGCCCTACATATATCAGAAACAGATAATAAGAGGAAAGTAAAGGAAATCAATTGAATGCAAAAACATACAGCAAGTAGATAGTGGAACATTCTAATAAGGACAGGACAACTGTCATACATAATTTATATTAATGAAAATTAATCTCAAGGGGAGAAGGCAATTATATTAGTGCAAGTGCTCTCCATTGCCAATCATAAGGAATAAGTTTATATGACCCCACCCATATACAAATTTTATTTTGATTGATTGTGAAGATTGCTTTATTGCTTCAGCACAATGCATTAAAAATCCATAAAGATTAATAAGTAAAATGTGTTGGGTACTCAATAAAACGAAATGAGACTCCTTAACGACTGCAAATAGACTAACGAGAAACTTAGGGGTTGTGCAGGAAAAAAGGGGAAGAAAGTTACTACACTTACCAATATATCCTCTTTGTCGCATTTTAACAAACAACTAATGTGCATCATACCATTTCAGCTCCATATATCCAACTTTCAAAAAATTAATGCTTCTTTCTGCAAGTTTTTGACAACCAACATAGGGAGTCAATATAAAGCGTTTGAATTTTTATTTATTTTTTATAAAGCAAACATGTCAATTTTTTGAGCGCCACTTGAAGTGGCGTTTGAACTTTTTTTAATTTTTTTATATATAGCAAATGGGGAGTAGGTGTAAGAGGCATTTTTTTTAATGCCACTTCAAGTGGCGTTTAAAATTTTATTTATTTTTTAATAAAGCAAACATGTTTTTTTGAGTAGTCCCAAACGGAAGTGTGGAAGTGTGATGTTTGGTAAGTGATAGATTTTAATAGTTTCACACAATGTACTTTGGAGATGTCCTATTTTATACTTTTTGATTTTTTTTAAATAAAATTAGATTTATTTAAAAAACAATGAACTTATTTGTTTGTTTGTTTGAGCAATGAACAGTCAACGTTGAACAATAAGAGAGAGCAAACGATTTTTTATATACAAAAAAAAATCTGATTCAATCTAGGAGCAGGAATACCAACTAATAATGTTTTCTTATTTTTAGCTTAAAGTCAGACTAGGAGCAGGAATGCATGCATGAACGCGAACACTTTTAAATGCATGACACACATTATAGCTGAAGTCTTATATTCTCTTTTATTTCCAACTGATAGAGGAAGGACATAAAAAAAAATATTGATATCATTTTACCTTTTTTGAAAAAGAAAGTATTGAAAGCAAATATGTCAGACATATGACTAGGGTATAAATGGATATATACGGATCCGGATACAGTAGTATTCGTATCCGTTTATTTGCGGATACCTTTAAACCGAATACGGATAATTTCCGTTTTTTTTTCGAATACGAATAATATCCACTTTTTCTCGAATACGGATGCGGACGAATACGAATTTTCCGGTTACCATTTAAAGCCCTAACTATAACTAGAATAAGAAAAAAAATAATGAATTTTAAAGTATAGTTTATTAATGAATGAATGTTAATTTATTTATTTTTAATAAATAGTTAAATACAATAATCAATGTTCTAAATTATTATTCAAATAAATTTTTATCATTTTTGAAATCCTAAATTTCAAAATGAATGCTTTACTTATTAATATTTAGATGTTCATTAATAAGTAGATGTCTATTTTATGTGTGTGGAGTAATACTGTAGTGTGTATGAATATTTATAATTTATAATTAAAATCAAAAGTTTACATTGAATATTTAATTCTCAAATACTTGATTAAAACTTTAATAATATATTTATGGGGACTTTTATTTATAATTTATCCTCAAAACATAGATTTACAATTTACTTAGTTATAAAAAGTTTATTTTATTTCATTATATTTATGGAGAGTGCGAGTTATAATGTATGTGTGACAACTGACAACTAGTTAATCTAACTTGATCCAAAATTTACCTTGGACTTACTTTAAATATTTGGACTTCTAATTTCTAAATAATTGGGCAAATGAAAGTGATAAATACTCATTCCATCCGAAAATTCATAAACGTAAATTAATTATTCAACCCTATTCTAGATTAATTCTAAATTAATTTGGACCTAATACATTTTAACAATAAAATTATATTGTTCCCGCCTCCCAATATTGCAAGTATGTTTTGAAAGTAAAAAACTTATAACAAGCTAATAGCTATAGTTTTGTTCTTCTAGTATATAATTTTCTTGTTAAATGATACATTTTAGATATTTTAACTTTATAATAATAAAAATCCATTAACTATACTTAAATCAATTTATTTCAGTTTATTAATTTTATAATAAAAGTGTTATTTCCTACTTTTTAGAAGTGAAATGACATATTTTTAATGATAGTGAAAACTAATTATTATATAAGAAATGCCACTTAAAAAAATTATTTTGCTTATTATATAATATATATATATATATATATATATATATATATATATATATATATATATATAAGTTATTTAGATATGAATTCCGGATATGAATCCGAATCTGGATATCCGTTATCTGTCGGATATATTTACGGTCAGATGTTAAACGAATACGAATACGTCTATATTCGTATTCGTATCCGTTTATTTGCGGATACCTTTAAACCAAATACAGATATATCCGTTTTTTTTAATACGAATAATATCCGTTTTTTTCCGAATACAAATGCGGACGAATACAAATTTTCCGGTTACCATTTACAGCCCTACATATGACGCCTGGGTTTGGAATTTTTTTTGTATTTTTGGTTAAAAATTAAAAAGATCTAACGCTAATTTGACTGGCGTTGAATTTTATTTTTTTATTTTTTTTATTTGTATTTGTGACGCCCCCAAATTCGGGTCTCAAATGCCCGGATTCGGTCATCACGATCCAATACAACCATCCACCTTGTAACAACATACAATGACTAAATGCAGAATATAATAAACATATGTTGTTCATTCAAAAGGTGTTACTAGTCCCAAGATTCGATAACCTTAATACATAAAGCAAAACATACCCTAAATATTAGTCAAGGTTCAAATTACATTGATAGTAAATTAAACTAAGCATAAAACAAGGCCATCTACTTGAAGTCTATTACTTCATTTTTTTTTTACCCTTGCCCTTCCCTGAAGTCTCGGGTTTAACTGCAATAAAAGTCATGATATAGCAAGGATGAACAACTAGTTTGTTCAGCAAGTTTAAATGTAATAATAACGGATATATCATGATGAACGGAATATAAAAGAAAAGAATTCAACAATATGAATATCGGAAGCAAGAATAATAATTGCTTTTAGAATAAATGATAGTCAAGTAGACTTTGAACAATAAACTTCCAATGGAATCAATAGCTGATTGACCCTTTGGTTACTGGCTACAAAATATGTACTTGAGGGGATCAGCCTCGCGTACGCTATGTATATGCATAACATTCAATTCTGCTGTTTGTATCTTATATTAGATACGTGGGATACTCTCCTAAAATAAAAGGGTGTTCACTTCAGTCTACGAATCCATACCATCAATTGCCCTGGATAGCCTTTATATAAAAATTTCTTGCAATTGTCTGACCGAACAAGGGTTCAGACTCAATCTTAAAACAGTTTATGAATTATAGAATTTTAAATAATGTACAAGTCCAAGACTGTACGAATTCAAGTGTACCAAGTGCGAGTATCAATAAAATCGATGTGGAATAATTGTAAAGTAATTAATCCACTTAAAACATGCTTGAAAATAAGGTTCAAGCTTAAATAAATAATTTGCAATACAATAACATCCTACTCGAATATAATTTGAGTAAGGTTAAGGAACTTGCTCAATAAAATATGAGTAAGGAAAGAAAACTTGCCTGATTGTGGACTCACCGCTATCTAGCTTTATACGTCTCTATTCAATTGACCTAACATTAATAATGTTGGTCTATCAATTAGCACTATGTATAATTGTATAATGATACACTTATTTATGCTATTTATTTAGCAAATAAGTCAATCACATAACACAAATAATTCAATAAACTATCATTAATCCTATAAGGCACTTTCTTAAGTGATAAACACTTATTAAACCCTTAAACAATTAATTATAATTGTTTAATTAATTAACATTACTTTTTCTTAAGTAATATTCATTTATTAAACCCTTAAACAATTTATTATAATTGTTTAATTAATGTGTTATTTAAACTCTCTTTATTTTATTAATTCTATCTTCATTTAATTACTATTTAATATTAGTTAAATAGTAATTAATTAATTACCTTTAGTTATTAATAAATAATAACTAATTATATTTACTTATTATTTGAATAATCAAATTATTAATCGTATTTGTCTTTAATTATTAGTTAATAATCCTTATTTATTATTTATAATAATAAATAATTCATTTATTAGTGTATTATTAATTAATATTAATTAAATAATAATTAATAATTAATTTAATTATTTTTGTATTTAATTACTATTTAATATTAATTAAATAATAATTACCCCTTATTTATTATTTAATCTTAATTAAATAATAAATAATTAATTTATTAACTTTATTTGTCCTTAATTATTATTTAATATTAATTAAATAATAATCAATTAATTATTATCCTTATTTATTATTTATTATTAAATAATAAATAATTAATGTATTAACTTTTATGTTAATTAAATAACATTTAAATGAGTAATTATCAGTATTTATTACTTAATCTTATTTAAATAATAAACAATTTGTTTATTAACTTAAACACTCTTTTAATCATTATTTGATATTAATTAAATAATAAATAGTTAGTATATTATCACTAATTCTACTTAATTATTACTTAATATTGATTAAATAATAATTAAATAGTTAATTACACTTAAACAATATTTAATTAGTTTAATAATCAATTAGTAGTATTAACCTTTATCATTTAATAATTTTTAAATGATTTAAATATGTTTTAATCACTAATTAAACTAAACATAACTTAAGTACACTAAACTAATTACCAAATAAATATGATAATATTCTACATGATTTTAAAAAAATTTGGGTCCAAACGGGGTCGTCGGAACCAGCCGTAATAGTGCCGAACCGGTCACCGGAAAATTGCGCCAGTTCGATGAATAGTGAACCGACAGGGGTTTTTAGTATTTTCGGATTTTTTTTAAGATTTGGGGTCCTTGGCCAAAACTTGAATAACTTGAGATCTACAACTCCGATTGAGGTCCAGTTAGTCTCATTGGACTCGCATCTTTCCAAACTACAAGATTCCATCATCAAAATATAAATTTGGACAAATTTTGTACAATGAAATCAGCCCGAAAGGGGACTGTTCATACATGTTTTTCGACAATGGTGTGTTTTGGTCAAAAATCCATAACTCACTCGTTTCAACTTCTTTTTAAATGATTCTAACTAGGTTTTGTTCTTAACTTACCTATATATTATTAGAAAATTTAAAGTCCCAAAACTAATTTATATATTTCAAAATGTGCAATTTCTTCGAACAAGTCACGCTCTAACCGTCGGTAAAAATCATTTCAAGCTTTTTGCTAGATTTTTCTACATAAACTCATACCATTACATATTTAAACTATATGATATCCTATATAAACATATATAGCAAGATTCTAGGTATTTAGAACTTGAACTTAATATTTTCACCATGAAAATCAAGAGAAAAGCAAAATTAGAGTTTTCTAGGGATTTTCTTACCTTTTGGTTTTGATGGCTACTTTCCTCTTTTTCCCAAAGTATGTTGTGTAGGAGGACATGAACTAGATAGAACTCCTTCACTAACTTGGTGACTCAAAATATTTTTGCTCTCAAATGCTCTCAACTCTCTTAGGAGATGAAGGAAATAAAATGCAAGTGTTCTCTCTCTCAAATGACTAACCGAGGGAAGAATACTTACAATAATATTACATATAGGAAATGTAAGTATACATTTTACCATTATTAATTTAGTGTGTAGACTTTATGTAGGGTGGCTAATTGACAACTTAGGAAACTACACCAATAAGTCTAGCACACAACCTCCAACACAACTAGTTAATTAATTAAAATAAATTTTGAAATGCAACTTGCTCTCATCTTTCTCTCATTGACGAAAATGCTAGGGGTTTTATTCCAAAAATGTTGTCCCCAACATGTTACAATTAATCATTTAATGTTACACCTTTAAATTACCAAGTGGGCTAGGTTTTGGACTATACATTAAATACACATTGGGATTTAAAATTAAATGATTGGGCTAATGAAACCAAATCTATTTAATGTAATATTGGATCATTTAATTTAACCCAATGATTGATTAATTAATTTATCACACTATTAACTACTCCATTCATGGTCAAATAAATGATTGGTCTTAGTCCATTGATTAAATAAGTTAGTCAATTAGTAATTGATTCCTTATTGGACTATTAAATTTTATTATTCAATTTGACAATATTCTCATTAATTAATACATTTATTAATTAATCTACTCAATTTAATTTACTAACTATATTCAATTTAATTGACTATTTAATTAGTAAATACTTTAACAATTTATTGATATTAAACCTAAGGGCTTGATCACTAATTTAACTATACTATTATTGACTTCCTTTAATTAATTTAATTCAATTAATCGCCTAGTCACGTAGTCTACCAATGTGCACAAAGGTTTAAATAAGCACACAAACTAACTCATTAGAAATTAAATTATATATTTAATTAATAATGACGCTTAAAAATTCACGGGCATTACAATATTCGTCGGTCTATTCTATCTTATACTCATTTGCCGTAACATTTTTTCTCCTCTCACTCTTTCTCATCTAATTTTCTTCATTCAGTCCTTTATTCTATCTATTTATTCTCTTTCCTTTTATTTTTTCCGTTGAGTTTTTTTCTTCCATCAACCTCTTTTAATTTTGTTCAGAACACCCCTAAAGGTATGTATATTAGTATTTGTTGTACTCATTTTAATTTTATTATAACATTTAATGTTACACGTAATTTTATTTTTTTGTCCATATTCGTAGTGTGAAATTTTTTTAACACATTATGAGTTAAACAGTTGGTTATAAGTATAAGTTTTTTGATGCTATAGAGTTTAACACATTTAATGTTTCATAAAGGATTTTAACACATTGTATTTATGAACTATACGTATTCTTCCCAAAATTAATGATTATGATACTTATTAGTATAATTTGTGTTAAATTAAATATTTGTCTACTTTTAAAGTAATGTTATATGAATGATATTTTTGCAGAATATTTACGATGAATAGTTATGTTCAAGTCTTGTGTTTTTGGGGAGGTGAGGTTTTGACGAAAAATGTAAATGACTTCAAATTCTCAATAGGTCTGAAAAAAGTTATCATCATACAACGTAACACCTTGTATAACGAGCTGATTCATAAACTTTACAATGAGTTGGGAAAAAACCCTTCCCAATAGAATTTCAAATTAAGTTGTAAATATCCAAGCTATATTGTGAACAGGATGTCCAATTTTTATAGATTGGAAATTAACAATGACAATGACGTTGATATTATGTTGGGTATTCCAAAAAGATGCTACAACAATAATTTTAGAGTAGAGTTGTATATCGAGCTTGAACAAGTTACTTCATCATTAATGGGTTCTGATAATTTTTTATGGGGCATAGTGGATACACTAATTTGTTAACTCAGCCTAGCCCATTAACTTTGTTACAGTTAGAACAGATGAATATGTCATATGGAGGTGCTTCTCAAATGTGTCAAAATCAGGGCATTGATGTTGGTGGTAGTGTTCATGGAGGGATGTCATTGAATGATGAACAAAATTATGACCACTACTATAATCGCAGCAGAGACCATGTTGTTCAGGGAGCCTGCACTCCAAATGATGTAGTAGAAGTTGAGGATGCAGATGATACACGTTGGGGCCCTGACCATGGAAAAACATTGATTTCTTCAGCTATCATTAATATTGCTACATGTGAAGATTTTCCTGATAGCTATGGTGCAAGTAAGATTCCTCCCACTGATGATGAAGGAAGTGATGAAGATGGCTCAGTGCCTAGCCGAGAGAATGAGGATCATAATGTATATGTTGGTAATGTCGGTGATGTTGATGTGTCTAACTGAGAACATCAACCTATGGCTTCATGGTTTAAAATTGAGGAGTTTAAAAATGAGATAATTGATCACGGTGGTTGTGGGGCAACATTTGATAGCTCTTGTGATGAATTGTACTTGGGTGCTCTTTTTGCAAACAAAAATGTTCTCAAATCAGTAGTTGAAGGGGTACACATTAAGGAACGTAGAAATTTTGACACTTATAGGGCAATGAGACAATTTATGAAGTCAAGTGTAAAGTGAAAAATGCTCTCGGAGGCTTCGTGCATCCAAATTAAAGAAACACGAATATTTTCATATTACAAAATTACCGTATGAACACATATGTCAGTTTGCAAATCCCTCTCAAGATCATGCCAAGCTTACAATAAAATTTATTAGAAACACCATCAAATCAATGATAATTCCTTAATGTGTATGTTAATATTGTCATCAATAATTTTTAGTAAATAGTTTAAAGAATCTTATGTAATTAAAATTGTGTGCGTTTTTATTAATGTAATCAGATTACGGAAAACCCGAATACCAAGGTGGTGGATATATAATCCATGATCAAAAAACATACGAATATTATGTGACGTACAAAAGAGTGTGTTGTATGGCAAACAGGTTGCAATTGCTGCAATTTATGCCAACTGGGATACATCATATGCACAGCTCCTTAGATTCATGACTGCCATTAAGACATATAATATGGGGAATGTTGTAAAGATTGAGGCCGATCCGTACGTACTTGGTCAAGGTAAATATAATATCCCGAATATTTCAGAAATTAGTAAAATAAGAATTTAATCAATAAAATTCTTATGAAGGGACGAAGTAGGTTTGGACGTATATGTATAAACATGTTTTATGTAATGTAAAGTATGTGATTTTGTGTAAAAGATTAAATGTGTATATATACATGTGAAATATATACATATATTGGGAAAATTAGATTTAATAGTTAAATAAATCATTAAAAAAAGTGGATGAAATTAATTAATTAATATTAATTAATTGAGATTAAATTAAAATTATATTATTAAATAATATAATTTGAATATTAAGCCTTGGACGACAATAGAATTTTTATGAACTAAATTTCATGTACAAGTTAATTAATTCACTTACTTAATATTGGTGAATTAATATATGTATTTTGTTCTAATAAAATGAGGGAGTTTATTAAACTCATTATTTTAAGATATTACATATGAATGTAATATATATTCATTTATGTAGTGGCTTGATATATTATATTAAGCTAAGTGGATGTAAACTAATAGTTGATCAAAGCTAATTAATTTAATTAGTATGAACTAACTAAGGAAGCGAATAATTGCATATAAGACAAGAATAATGCTTGAAAACTTGAATTTGAGTTTGGAGTGGAATTTGGAGACGCGGACTGCACAGTTGAGTCCGAAACGTCGAAAATAGTAAGAATAGATTAAAAACACAAAATGTGTTGGGGTTGACTTTTTGGTCAAAAAGTTAACGGTTGATTTTTCGATAAAAGTCTAATTCGAAATTTGGAGATGAATTTGAAGAAACAGATACTCCCATGAAGTTGAGAACGTCGAAATTAGTAGGAATCGATTGTAAGTTCAAAAAAAATTGATTTTTAGAATCCAAAATGGTCAAATGGACAATTAAATGAATAAATGAGTAAATAAAAGAGAAAATAATAAATTTTTGAAGAGCATTGGCCCTAAGGGGCGGCTAATTTCTGATGAAATGAAGGGAGAGAATTATTGGGGGGACAAAAGAGGGAACAAGGAGGAAAACATGGAAAGAATTAAGGAGAAAAAGTGGGAAAAGGAGGGGTCATGTTGGCCATTATCTCCAAAAACTAACTAAGCCTATACAAGGCAAAATTATCAGCATTATACCTCATTTCCAACTCCCATCTCAGCTGATATGCAAGAGAGAGGGAGAGAGAGAGGGGGGGGAGAGAAAATAAATAGAAGAAGGAAGAAGAAGGAGAAGGAAAATTCTAATTAAGGTAATTCCTAAATTTAAATTCATAGAAATTTCTTGGATACTTGTCTTTAAAAATATGAAAATCCTAATTATGTTAAGGTATTTTTTATATGTCTTAAATGATATGTAACCATGGAGTATGAAAGGGGAGGTAAAGCTATGAAACAAAGGAAGGAAAAAAACTAGTTTAAAGGTAAACCCTAGCCAATCTTTTGGATATTTATGTGTAGATGTTATTTTTTATGGAATTTATGTAAGGAGGATATATTTATGTTGATATGTGATGGTTTAATCATGGATTAACAAAAATAAATCAGAAGAGTTCAAGAAAAGAAATGAAATGAAAGAGAAAGAAGAAGAAAAACGTCGAAAAAAGGGAAAACGAAAGCTGATTTTCCGGAAGGCATAACTTCCTGTGTATAATGAGTTAGGAAGTGAGCCATATATCAAAAGAAAGCTCTGGAAGTAAGATAAAATAAAAATAAGAATCCCGTCAAAATTCCTTGCGGTTTGTTCGTGGTGAACGTTTGAATAAGACTGGTTGGGTGGTGAAAAACTGGACTACCAAAATCTGGAAAATCAGATTCTGACGTGCTTGTTGTGAGACTTTTCTGGGCTTGTGTGTTCAAAATTTGAAAGTGATGTAAATATAAAAGTTGTAGCCCCGAAAGTTAGTTACACGTGGGTGCAAGAATCACCCAAAAAGGTTTTGAAACGAATTAGTTATGACTGTTTTAGCAAGAGAGGGTAAAGCTGACTAGGTTTTTTGTAGCAATCTGACCTTGTTTGAAAAAGTGAAAACCTTTTTTGATTGAACAATGACTCAAAACCAAGGCCTAGATGAGATTAAAGTAGACTGCATAAGGTTTAATTTGACGCAAGAACGGACAAAAGTGTATTAGTAACGAATGAGATATGATAAAAACAAGAACGGTGTTTTGTTAAAGAAAAACTACGAAAATGAGTTTTTATAGCTCGGATTGAATTGAATTTTGAGCAAGGATATATTTTAACATAAAATAACATATTTTAACGTATAATAATATTCTAAAGACTTTAGGAGGATTAGTGGAGTCGTAAGATAAAGTAAGGGTAAAATGGTCATTTTGACTGTAAGATTATAAAACTGAAAATATGTTGGTACTCAAGGACGAAATACGATAAACAGAGTTACTACAACGAGGTTGCGATTAGTTATCGATGACAACATTTATTTAGGAATTAATAAGGTAATTAAATAAATCCTTATAAATGATATAGGTTATTATTTGGAAGAAGTGAGTAATGTAATCAAGAAAAGTGCAGGCAGACAAGCAAGTTTCCTAACTTACACAAACTTTGTATTGTGAAAATTTCTAATATCATTCAATTATATTCTCATGAATGATATATGATGTATTGAAGATTTAATTCACGCAATGCTTATGTTGTGTGAATTTTAAACTTATACAAATCTTTTAATATTTGTACAAGTTGTTTGAGCTATGTTAAATTGTAAAATCCTATGTTTGGTTATGGAATTTCATTTTTTATATGAGATTCATCTTATTATGTGAAATGATTTATAAAAGAGAGTTATTTGCCATTTTATTCGGCTTAACTCGATTTGTGAGCTATTCTAGTTGGAATGTTTATTGTTGTGATATTGAATTGTAATAATTCTTGAATTGTGATAGTTAATTGTGCCAAGTCAAAATTAAATAAATCTTGGGCAATTAATAATATTGGTTGCACTCCATGCAACAATGAGTTTTATATGAGTAAATGGGGTTATGATTGCACCCCGTGCAATGATGTGTTTGTTAAGCGTTAAACCAAGAATATCACTTATGTGTTAAACTAAAGAAGAAAGGTTCTAGAATTGAACTGGTGTGTTTAAGATTATGTTTATTCATGAAAAATGTTTAACGAAAAAGGAAAAAAAAATTAATTTCTATTTATTTGAGCTACTTCACAATTATTGTTCAATTGTTGAAGTTTTTAGAAAGATTATTCTATTCATGAATGTTGTTTATTCACTACTTATACTTGTTGGGCAATTAAATGCTCACTCTTATAAATTCTAAAATTTTTGCAGCTACAGCGGAAGAATCAAAATGGTCAAAAGAAGGTAAGAGTTATTAATTGTTAAGGTAGAATAGTTAAAGTATATGATGGGTTGTAATATTATATAATAATGTTATAATATTATTTGAGGTAGTTATGTAAAGGTCTTCGTACTTGGGAGTAGGTTGAATTATACTGTAATATTTTAATATTTACTGTGATGTTGTAAGAATATGTTGAATAGGTAGTATCTTGACGACATCAGACTCGGGTTTAAAGATAGACCGGGTTTTCGGGTTGTCACAGTAAATTTGTTTTTAAGCATATGTGGTGGGCATTCAAGCTGGTGATTGATAATTGGTTACACGCTCGTCCAGTTCTCACCATTGATGGTATTTTTTTAAAAAGTAAATATAAGGGAAAATTACTCGTTGCCATAGGATTTGATTCGAGAATGAGATAATACCCTATTACTTATGCTTTGGTTAATGAGGAAACGGGTGACAATTGGTCATGGTTTTTGAAACTTCTTCGTCAATACGTGTGCAAGCAGCGGCGGAAAGTGTGTTTGATTTCTGATCGTGCACAAGGCTTAATACAAGCTATGAGCGCATAAGAAAATGGGTTCACTGTGCCTGCTGGGGTTCATCATTTCTGTCTTCGTCATGTTCAAAGCAATTTTGCATCTACAAACCTAGGTTCTGAGTTAAAATTGCTTTGTTAGTGTCGACGCCGGGTTTTTCCCGCTTCCTTCGCGATATTTGTCCTTTTCCGATTTTAGCCTTTTGATTAGATGATTTTTTGGAAAAGGTCGGCTTGAATGTCGACGGGTTTTGAAAGATCGCCTTTTATGATGAGCCAATTAACCAGAGTCGCCAGTTGGTATATTTGAAATGGATGTACCAACCCATCCGAGTTTTCGTTTTTATAAATCGCTGGCTCATGTATGACTCTGAATTAATTGGTCTGCGAATCGAGATTCATAGAGTTCGGGGGCTTGCTTAAGCGAGGGGAAGGTGTTAGGCACCCCCCGACTTCCGTGAAACACGGTTACCGCAATCTTGATGCTTTCCTATCCTTAAATTCATGAAATGTGTGTGTATGTGTGTGCCTATGTGAATGTTGTGGTGAGTTTGTATGAAAGAATCATTTGGATTTTTAGGGAAAGTCGTGCGTTAATTTGAGAACGCTTTGGGAATGTCTTTTCGGCATACACGAGAAAGCTTGATTCTTTATAAGAAGGGTTCGATTTCAGTTGTCCAAAAACTATGAGATTTTTCGTTAGGTGTCGTTTTGGCAAAACAAGAGTTTTAAACCTTCGTCAAAATAGGAATCGAGATCTATACGTTGCTTTCGTAACTCAAACGATGGGCAACTTCTAGAACCTCTTTAACCCTATGCACACCGGTTTAATAAAACGTCACTTATTTTATGAAACCATTTCTTGTGATGTTTGAAAACGATTTTCTTTAGCTTTCTCGTTTGAAATAGAAATCGACATTCATTAGCACTTCCCATTTATTAACCTCGTGATGCTAATAGCCTAGTTTGATTGATTTTATGAAAATCTTATCATTTAGCTTTGAAATCAATTTCGTCTCATAAATCAAATCAAGCATAAACACGCGTCGGATCTATTCATGGGCATGTAAGCCATCAAAATAACCCCAAACGCCTACAATCACAAGTTTCACTATTTCGGGGCCTTAAACACGATTCTCGCCTTGGCGTCGTTTTAAGGCCCGGCGATTACATATTTACAATGAAAGGTACATCGAATTTATTACATATATCAAAAGATGTCCATCATCGGATTTGGACCACGAGGTCGCTCTCCTAGGCTCACATCCAAAATCGCTACACACCCACAAGATCCTAAGAATAACAATCTAAATAAACTATGCATAATACATCATTACAACGAGCTAAAATTCACCAAATGGATATCATCGGGCCATTAGGAGGAATTTTGTTCCATTTGGGAAACCTCACTAATAGCCCTCAATCCATGGATTCACAACAATATACAAGCACAACTACATTTAATATAATTTGGATGACAAAAAGCTTAACAAAAATGGTAAAACAAAATGCTAAAACAAAGGATTTTTCACCTTGCAAAATAATCCCCACAATATGTATGAATTTGTGTATTGAATAGAATAGAAAATATGAGATGTAATCTCCCAAAATGGGTACAATTGCTCACTATTTCTCACTCTTTTCTCTCTTGATTTCTCTTATTTTCTTGCTGTTTTCTCCTTCTTTTTCTTTCTTTTTCCGCCGCTGCTGCTGAACCTCTCCTCTCTCTTCTCCCTGTATGCTGAAATGAGTTGTTATAGGCTGGCCAGAGCCAGCCGCAGATTGATCTGCGAAGATTGATCTGCGGCTGGCCGCAGATCAATCTGCGGCTGGCTGGCCGCCTGCCTTCCACCCAGCACGCCAGCCACTTTGATTATTTAATTCTTCTCGGTTCCCGCACCGCACCTCGATTCTTGCGTCGCGCTGTCAGTTTTATCCGAAATGCCTGTATTTTGCAGTCCGATAATTACTGCGGGACGTGACACATTATTCGGAAATGCTCATTTCAGATGGCTTTATCGTCACGTTGATTTTGACTGCAACTTGTCGCGGCGGCGTCCAGTCTTCGCACTTATGCCGATTCTTTTGCTCTCACAGGCCGGTTCATTGACGATTTTGCCCTCCTGTCACAGTTAGTATACGAAGCGCAAAATTTGGGTGTCTACAGCTGCCCCTCTTTATCATGTTTATGAAATGTTAAATGAAATGAACATGATAAAGAAGTAGACACATGATGCATGAATGACAGTGCACATGATACAACACATACAAATTATGATGCAACGCAAGATGTAAAGCATGCAAAACATTCGCAAAGGTGTCAATGCATCAATCCCTGACCTGTCGCTCGTCTCGTAATCGTCGAGTCTCGTATCCGGTCGATTGTCTTGTGAGTGCCGGGTCTCATATCTGGTCACCCCTCTCGTAATCACCTTATTCCATCCCATTGTCATCAAAGGAATTTATTCTCCTGACTAGCTTTGAAGGGCATCCTTGGAGTTCGTCCTAGCACATCGTTCTTGGCAACCATTGCTTTTGACTCTGATAGGCTAGGACCTTGACACCTAACCTGCATGGATCACGTACAGAATTATCACTTATTCAATGCATGTGACACAACATTTAAAATGAAAAATGACCCCTGTACAGTCTTTTGATATGATTCTACAGGTGTCACCGTTTGTCGGAGCCGGTTTTCGTCGCCGGACATCCATCTCGTAATCGCCGGTTTATCGTCGCCGGTCGATTGTCTCGTCGGGGCCGGGTATCGTCGCCGGTCACCCATCTCGTAACCCCCGGTTATCGTCGCCGGTTGGTTATCCTGTAGGAGCCAGTTTTCGTCGCCGGACATCCATCTCGTAATCGCCGGTTATCGTCGCCGGTCGATTGTCTCGTTGGGGCCGGGTATCGTCGCCGGTCACCCATCTCGTAACCCCCGGTTATCGTCGCCGGTTGGTTATCTTGTCGGAGCCGGTTTTCGTCGCCGGACATCCATCTCGTAATCGCCGGTTACCGTTGCCGATCGATTGTCTCGTCGGGGCCGGGTATCGTCGCCGGTCACCCATCTCGTAACCCCCGGTTATCATCGCCGGTTGGTTATCTTGTCGGAGCCGGTTTTCGTCGCCGGACATCCATCTCGTAATCGCCGGTTATCGTTGCCGGTCGATTGTCTCGTCGGGGCCGGGTATCGTCGCCGGTCACCCATCTCGTAACCCCCGGTTATCGTCGCCGGTTGGTTATCTTGTCGGAGCCGGTTTTCGTCGCCGGACATCCATCTCGTAATCGCCGGTTTATCATTGCCGATCGATTGTCTCGTTGGGGCCGGGTATCGTCGCCGGTCACCCATCTCGTAACCCCCGGTTATCGTCGCCGGTTGGTTATCCTGGATCTCAGCCCTTCCCAGGGTTTGTTGTTTTTTGTCTTTTTTCTTTTTGTGGATATCAGCCCTTCCCAGGGGTGCTCACCATCTTGTTGTGGTTCACGTGGATCTCAGCCCTTCCCAGGGTTTGTTGTTTTTTGTCTTTTTTCTTTTTGTGGATATCAGCCCTTCCCAGGGTTGCTCGCCATCTTGTCGTGGTTCGCGTGGATCTCAGCCCTTCCCAGGGTTTGTTGTTTTTTGTCTTTTTTTCTTTTTGTGGATATCAGCCCTTCCCAGGGGTGCTCACCATCTTGTCGTGGTTCGCGTGGATCTCAGCCCTTCCCAGGGTTTGTTGTTTTTTATCTTTTTTCTTTTTGTGGATATCAGCCCTTCCCAGGGGTGCTCACCATCTTTGTTGTGGTTCGCGTGGATCTCAGCCCTTCCCAGGGTTTGTTGTTTTTTTGTCTTTTTTCTTTTTGTGGATATCAGCCCTTCCCAGGGGTGCTCACCATCTTGTTGTGGCTCGCGTGGATCTCAGCCCTTCCCAGAGTTTGTTGTTTTTTGTCTTTTTTTCTTTTTGTGGATATCAGCCCTTCCCAGGGGTGCTCACCATCTTGTTGTGGCTCGCGTGGATCTCAGCCCTTTCCAGGGTTTGTTGTTTTTTGTCTTTTTTTTTTCTTTTTTTTTCTGGATGGGATTGTTGATCGGCTTTTGTCCTGGATCTTCCACCAATATCGTCCACGTACCATGCCGCAAAAGCCATCACTCTGATCATTTGTGAGGTTGAAAGCGACGTGCTTGTACTTTCCTGAAGATTTTCATTTTGATCGTACCTGCATGCATGAAAAAGATGTTATGCATGATCTGGCAGATATGTTATGGACAGAGGCATGTGCACAACATATGTTTTAGATAGAAATGACCCCTGTTCAGTCAAATGATACGATTCGACGGTCGTCGTTGCTTGCCAACATTTGATTGGATCACGCCTTGTCGTGAAGTGTAGTTTCTAGACTTCAACATTGGCTTGGTACTCTGCCTATTCTTGGTCGTCTTCATTTCATCGAGTTGAGGCAGTCTGTTTCGCTCTCTGTGATGATCGACAGCTATGTTAGCTCCTTGGCCTTTTGATCATTCTTGCCGGCCGATATGCTGTTGTCCCGCATTATATCATCCTCGCATATGCTCATGCACGGGGATCATTTGGATGTCGAGGCAGTGATAGTCAGGATTGGGGAGAGGCCCAATGACGAGAAGTTCTGTACAGCCTCTGCTTCCTTCCATTTCACGATTCTTAACTGCCCTGCCTTGGCGCGTGTCGTTGCCAAGAAATTCTATCGAAAACTCGCGATGTTGATCGTGCTGAGTTATCCACAGCTCTGCAAGATCCTGCATATCAGATGACTAACAAATGCCAAACTTGAAGGCTCGGGCCGCTAGTGTTAGTTCAACACAAAGATATTATAATCTCGACAAAAATGCAGTTAAAGCACATGAAATTGAATATCTATTGATCGCACAATCTAGCAAGTTGTGAACCGTGAATGTACTAGATTGGAAGTTTTTTCTTTTTTTTTTTTTTTTCAATCCCTCGTGAGTTGATGATTTTCTATTTGACGAATTATGAAATCGTAAGAACACCTTCAAGCATTTATGGTCACTATACGTGAGTGAGGTCGAATTCAAAAGAACTACCTTCCCTCGTTAAAGGCACTCTGTCTCCATTCTCGACAACGTCCTTAGCAGGATTGACGTCATATGACAAATGCACTGAGCGACGCAGCATTCAGTAGGGGTTTCTCTTCTATGACCTCTTGTTTAAGGCCGAGAGTTTTTTTCATATTGTCTTTTCTCTTTATTAGCCCACGTCACTTGTCTCGTTTTCTTAGGCTATTCAAAGTTACCCATTTAACGAGTTTTGGACCAATGGCTCCCAAACCAGACGGTTTTGGGGCATTAGGTGTATAGACACCCCTTCGGATTTACTTACTCGAGTAACAAAGGCCACGGTTCGAGACAAGCTTGTGGTCTGCACCATTCATTCTTTGCTTGACCTTGCGCAAGATTCGCTTTCTTAGGCTTGAGTTACCCATGTAGTGAGTGTTAGGCCGGTGACTCCCAAACCAGATGGCTTTAGGGCACCAGATGTAGAGACACCCCTTAGGCTTAATTACTCGAGTAGCTCATGCCACGATTCGAATATGCTCGGGCCTCCTCTACTGTAATGCTCGTTTTCTTAGGCTCTGAGTTACCCATGTAACGAGTGTTGGGCCAGCGACTCCCAAACCAGATGGCTTTAGGGCACCAGGTGTAGAGACACCCCTCGGGCTTAATTACTCGAATAACCCAGGCCACGATTCGAGACATCAGCTTGATGATCATTTATCGTCTGACTTCTTGATTTTAGCTTGATAATTATTGACTGTCTGACCACGTGTTGATTGCCATCAACGTCGTCATAGTTTTATACCCCACAACTGAAAGTTTGTGCAAATGCAAAGTGAAGGTTGTCACATGAGGTCGATTCTGTCGCAAACGTTGCTTTGAATTAAGGCTTTGTACCTCATCAAAAGGTTAAATAGCCTTCTTCGTCTAATCATACTCACGATCGTGCTCCACGGTTGCTTGTCAGAATTAATCCGATTCCCATCAAGCCAAATAAAATCCCCTTCACGCGGGTCATCGTATCCCGGGAAAACTATGCTTGACAAATGCCAGATGATCGTACCGTTGGAGATTGAATTGACATGAGGTAGCATTTGATGATGGTGCATGTTGATGGGATTGTTGCATGGGTGCCAATTTGCACGTCATCATTTCCTGGGTAGTTGACAAATGCCCCAGTGTTAAGTTGTTTTTCTTGTGATCTCCCTCGTACTGGTTGCATCGGTATCTCGCTGGGCTGACAAAAGATCCGGTCCTTTGACTTGTTGAAAGGTTTGGGGGATTTTTGATTTTTTTGATTTTTTTTTTTTGATTTTTTTTTTTTTTGTGGTTGAATTTGCCCCTAGTCCGGGTTCTTTGTGACCGTTAGGGGTTCTGATGTTTGATGGCGAAGGTTTGGCCTAAGTCGGGTTTGGGTTTACCTTCGACCCATCCTTTGATCTCGCCAAGCATATTGTCGATATCTGTCTCGTCCTGCTCGATCCCCATCAGATCAAAATCTAGCTCTATACCCCAAAATCGTGATCCCCCTTCAAATTTGGCCTATCGCTTGTCAGGCGAGAGTGCCTCAAATCGGGGTACCTGACATAAAACAAAAAAATGCTTGTCATATATATAAAACATTTCAGCACATGATCTTCTTTTGGATAACATGACAAAATGACATGAGCGTGCAGGGATTTGAAATAAAACTCAGAATTTTAAAACCCATTGATCTTCTACTGGCCGGGATTCACTACCATACTCCTGGATTTTTCCCTTCCTGGATATCACCTGATGCACGGTCCAACTGGCCACGGTGAGGTCAAGCAATGGAGCTCATTAGGAGGTGCATGGATCACATTGGTATGGATCTGGCATTGATGGCATTTCCTGACATGAGTATCGCAATCAGTTTTCATGGTTAGCCCGTAGCGACCCGTTCACACGCTTTTCTTTGCAAAAAGTGTTCTGCTCATATTGGCTCTGCACACATTGCCATGTACTTCGTTCATTAATCTGTGGGCTTCTTCGGCTTCCAGATATCTCAACAGTCCCATAGCTAGGTCCTATTCATGCAAATCGTCTCCGCTTAGGACGAATTTCACTGCCCATCCTTGGATTCTCTTTCCTTGGTCAGATCTGCATTTTCGGGAGGGGAGCTATATCGAAGGAACTCTTTAATATTTTGATACCAAGAACATTTAGGAGGGGCGTCACTATGGGAGATCCCTCTGATCTGATCCTCGCAGGCCGGACAAGTCTGTACCGCAATTTCCCCCTTAAAGCTCATCTCGTACCGTGATGTGTGAATCAGGGAAGCCAGTGTATTTCATGACTACCGGCTTCTGCCATTTGGATGGATGGAGTATGGATTTTACGGCCTCTTAGTTGGGTCTTAGGGGCAGTCTCGCAAAACAAACCAGGGCCGTAATTTAGTACTGTGCCAGTTACAAGTTGGCAAATGCATGTCAACACTGATGCATGTTCATTATTTTTTTTATTTTTTTTTTCTTTTTTTTTGTGTGGTCGAATATGCCCCTACTCCGGGTTCTTTGTGATTGCTAGGCCATGCCTTCACGGTTCTCTAATCTTATCCTGCAAAACAAGGTCAGTGTTTGATGACATGATAGTATTTAGAAGTTTTAGAAAACCCTGGTACATGGTATGGATGGCCTTCCTGCAAAACCATGCCAGTATTCTCTTTATATGTGCAGGTGATGTAATCACATGATACAGGACATATTTATTACGATGATGACGGTATGACAGTTGTATGTCCTTTACATGACATTTATTTGACTGAATGATAAAAGGGCATGAAGAAGCTTCCCTTCCGTTAGGTTTATCAGAGGCTGACCTACCCTAGGGCTACTCTCGCGGGCTTTTCGGCATGAAAGTCCCCAAATCTTCGCAATCTACTCGTCTGAATCCTTTCGATTGGAGCGGATTTGGGTGGTGCGTTTCCTGAGCCATCTCCGGGGAGCAGCCCCTTCGAGTCCAGTAATAAGCAACCGACAGGTTCGCCTCAGGAGGAGGTACTCTCTCAACATACATTCACATTCATCGTCCTCACCGTATGCACATGATTACTTTAAAGCAAAGTCATTCCATTCAACCATTCATTCATTGGTAAAACACATTCACACAACAACAGGTCAAAATATCGCACGCACACACATTCATGAATTTTAAAGGATAGGATAGCATCAAGATTTGAACGCGGCTTAAGCCCTCTAATGTCCCCAGCAGAGTCGCCAGCTGTCGACGCCGGGTTTTTCCCGCTTCCTTCGCGATATTTGTCCTTTTCCAATTTTAGCCTTTTGATTAGATGATTTTTTGGAAAAGGTCGGCTTGAATGTCGACGGGTTTTGAAAGATCGCCTTTTATGATGAGCCAATTAACCAGAGTCGCCAGTTGGTATATTTGAAATGGATGTACCAACCCATCCGAGTTTTCGTTTTTATAAATCGCTGGCTCATGTATGACTCTGAATTAATTGGTCTGCGAATTGAGATTCATAGAGTTCGGGGGCTTGCTTAAGCGAGGGGAAGGTGTTAGGCACCCCCCGATTTCCGTGAAACACGGTTACCGCAATCTTGATGCTTTCCTATCCTTAAATTCATGAAATGTGTGTGTATGTGTGTGCCTATGTGAATGTTGTGGTGAGTTTGTATGAAAGAATCATTTGGATTTTTAGGGAAAGTCGTGCGTTAATTTGAGAACGCTTTGGGAATGTCTTTTCGGCATACACGAGAAAGCTTGATTCTTTATAAGAAGGGTTCGATTTCAGTTGTCCAAAAACTATGAGATTTTTCGTTAGGTGTCGTTTTGGCAAAACAAGAGTTTTAAACCTTCGTCAAAATAGGAATCGAGATCTATACGTTGCTTTCGTAATTCAAACGATGGGCAACTTCTAGAACCTCTTTAACCCTATGCACACCGGTTTAATAAAACATCACTTATTTTATGAAACCATTTCTTGTGATGTTTGAAAACGATTTTCTTTAGCTTTCTCGTTTGAAATAGAAATCGACATTCATTAGCACTTCCCATTTATTAACCTCGTGATGCTAATAGCCTAGTTTGATTGATTTTATGAAAATCTTATCATTTAGCTTTGAAATCAATTTCGTCTCATAAATCAAATCAAGCATAAACACGCGTCGGATCTATTCATGGGCATGTAAGCCATCAAAATAACCCCAAACGCCTACAATCACAAGTTTCACTATTTCGGGGCCTTAAACACGATTCTCGCCTTGGCGTCGTTTTAAGGCCCGACGATTACATATTTACAATGAAAGGTACATCGAATTTATTACATATATCAAAAGATGTCCATCATCGGATTTGGACCACGGGGTCGCTCTCCTAGGCTCACATCCAAAATCGCTACACACCCACAAGATCCTAAGAATAACAATCTAAATAAACTATGCATAATACATCATTACAACGAGCTAAAATTCACCAAATGGATATCATCGGGCCATTAGGAGGAATTTCGTTCCATTTGGGAAACCTCACTAATAGCCCTCAATCCATGGATTCACAACAATATACAAGCACAACTACATTTAATATAATTTGGATGACAAAAAGCTTAACAAAAATGGTAAAACAAAATGCTAAAACAAAGGATTTTTCACCTTGCAAAATAATCCCCACAATATGTATGAATTTGTGTATTGAATAAAATAGAAAATATGAGATGTAATCTCCCAAAATGGGTACAATTGCTCACTATTTCTCACTCTTTTCTCTCTTGATTTCTCTTATTTTCTTGCTGTTTTCTCCTTCTTTTTCTTTCTTTTTCCGCCGCTGCTGCTGCTGAACCTCTCCTCTCTCTTCTCCCTGTATGCTGAAATGAGTTGTTATAGGCTGGCCAGAGCCAGCCGCAGATTGATCTGCGAAGATTGATCTGCGGCTGCCTTCCACCCAGCACGCCAGCCACTTTGATTATTTAATTCTTCTCGGTTCCCGCACCGCACCTCGATTCTTGCGTCGCGCTGTCAGTTTTATCCGAAATGCCTGTATTTTGCAGTCCGATAATTACTGCGGGACGTAACACATTATTCGGAAATGCTCATTTCAGATGGCTTTATCGTCACGTTGATTTTGACTGCAACTTGTCGCGGCGGCGTCCAGTCTTCGCACTTATGCCGATTCTTTTGCTCTCACAGGCCGGTTCATTGACGATTTTGCCCTCCTGTCACAGTTAGTATACGAAGCGCAAAATTTGGGTGTCTACAGCTAGAAAGCGGGGAGCACCCATCAAGTACGAAAATTTGAGGCATACATGAAAGAAATTAAAAAATATCTCGTGAAGCTTATGATTGGTTGCGTAATATCCCACCATAGATGTAGACACTTGCCCATGACGGTGGTTGTCGATACGGTGTAACGACCTCAAACTTAGTGGAATGTTTTAACAATAATATAATGTCTACTCAAAATTTGTCGATCACTGCCATGGTTGAACATATATTTTACCGATCTGTTGAACTGTTCAATCTGAAACGGATGAAATCTTTGAAAGAAAACAATGATGGGCACGAGTTTTGTACTGAGTCTAGAAAAAGGTTTGAAAGAATTATGCAGAAGGCAGTTGCTCACGTAGTAAATTCATACAATGTACTAACTGGTATATTTGATGTTAAAACTGCACGAGTTCGACGCGGTAACAACTGGAAGGGTGCCAGGCAATATTGTGTGATTGAACGAATGGTCTTGCTCGTGCGAAAAGTAGAAAGCAGAACGATGCCCTTGTTTTCATGTTGTTTTGGCATGTATAAAGATAAAAAAAGATTGGCGTTTGTACATTGCAGATCATCACAAGAATGTACAATATGCAAAAATGTGAGAACCTAATTTTCAGCCACTAATGCACCACGACTATTGGACATTCCCGCTACCAAATAATTAGGAAGCCTTTGAAATTTTAATACCTAATGCAAATTTGAAGAGGACAAAGAAAAAAGATGGAGAGAGAGGTGGACGACAAGAATCCCCACTGAGATGGACATATCCAATAGAGTTGTCCATTGTAGTGTGTGTGGATAAGAAGGACACACAAAGCATAGTAAAAATTGTAGTAAAGTACCACAATCTCAATGTCATTAAATGTTATATGTAATAGATTTTTATATGCGAACGAATGTAGTTGTGTACTTATCCAGCATTTTCGAAGTTTCCAACGAATACTTGTTCTTCATAACACTGTTTTCCTATTTTGAATGTCTTTTATATTTTAATAGTTTTTATGTTGCTATAATATCTTTATTTGATCTCTTAAACTTTTTTACAGACATCAATATTTTGTTATATCCATTCTATCTCATTGGGGTTGGAAATGAAAGAGTATATAACTGATCTTATTTTTATTTATTTTTGAAAAATTTGTTGAAGAGTCTAATCTTATTTATATTTTTAAAAAAAAATTAAACTCGTTTAAAAGAAATAAATTTAGAAGAATTTTTTAAATAAAATAAACATTATAAAAACATATTCACTAAAGTGCCATTGACATTGGGAAGCGCGATAGACCTAGGGAAGTAAAGTCAAATTTAAAAAGTGAAAGGAAACTAGAACAATATTCGGTCTAAAAACTAGACAAAATGTTGCTTAACTTTTATTTCACTCTCCTCTAAATTACAAACAAACAAACAAATGCTATGAGTAGTCACACAAATTTTTGGTGTTGTAAGTACGTACAACTAAAAAGTGGCGTTGGTACAAATTTTTTTAGAAAAACAAAATTTTATTTTTAAACTAAAGTATTATTATTTTTTGAAATGAGAGATTGATAGATTTTTTGGAATGACAGATTTTGAAATTCCATTAAACTTTCAGATTGGTGTTAAATAAAAAAAAGGTTCCAAAAGTCTAAGATCTTTTTTCCAAATTTGCTATATATATAAAAAAGAAGGTTGAAACGCCACTTCAACTGGTATTCAAAAAACTGACATGTTTGCTTTATAAAAATAAAAATAAAAAAAATTCAAACACCACTTGAAGTGGCATTCAAAAAAAATGCCTCTGACACCTATTCCCCATTTGTTTTAAAAAAAATAAAAATATTCAAACGCCACTTCAAGTGGCGTTCAAAAAAAATGCCTCTGACAACTTTGCCTCATCTTTTTTTTTCAAATTTGCTTGATAAAAAAATTATAAAAAAATTAATGTAAAATAGGTTCCAACACCACTTTAAGTGGCATTTAGATTAAATTTTTTTTAAAAAAATAATTTCGTTTAAAAAATATAGGATAATTTTTTTTATAAAAAATGTTTTATTTAAAAAATAATTTGGTTTAAGTTAATCAAATAGTTTAATTAAGTTAATCCTACTCTAGCGCCATTTCAACTGGTATTGGATTTGAATTTCAAATTCTAACGCCACTTATATTGGCTTTTGGCCTATATTTAGAAAGTTTGAATATTTTGGATGTAATTGAGAAAGTTGAGTGAGATTGGAGCTAGTCTCGGAACATACTCGCGAGTCGATGTGTTGCCTAGTGGAGCATAGATAAACATAAATTTTGGAAGAATAAAAAACTTACAAACTGAAAACCCTGAAAATAACTCTACGAAATTGTTAGAGAAGAGAAAGCCTAAGTCCTAATTTGTAAATTAATACAGAAATATATGGAGATCAAATGCTTACGAGACCAAAAATTTAGTAAATATGTCTCTAGTTCACCTAGACTAGAGATTTAGATGATGAGGTAATAGAAGAGATATCTGGTAAGAGAATTAGCCAAGAAATCCACCGGAGGTGAAATAGGTGAAATGTGAGAATTAGCTTGCTACTCGTAATTAGCTCTTTACTTTACGTTCCTTAGATAAATCCCCAACTGCTGTAGTTGTTGGAACTTTTATTGGTACTTTAAGAGATCGCTTCCTGGTCAAATCCGACCACCGCTGAACCATCTGAGACGAGAGAGGGTTGAATTAGATGAATAAAATGAGATGGGTAGAGTGCCCTAGCTAATTATTTGTAAATACTTTTACCCAATACCTACCGTTACACAAACACTCACATACAAATGCTATTCTGCACTTATGGTCATTAAGAGACCCTAGTTATATAACAGCAGTGCACCTATTTACCTACGGTCGGCTCAGAACCGTCACTATATGTCTCAATTGCTACATTTCTGCATCGACCGTCAATATAGCTCGTCTCTTTAATCCCAAATTCTTGTAGTGTTGGGTCATTAATAGTGGTGCATCAATTCATGTTACGTCGCGAAAGGACTTCTTTACTTTCTATGCAACTGGTGACTATTGGGTTGTAAAGATGGGTAATGATAGAGTGTCAAAAGTAATGGGCATTGGAGATGTGTGTTTGAAGACTAACAATGGTACAAGCTTAGTTCTTGAAAATGTTTAAATATGTTCCTGATGTTAGGTTTGTATATAACACAAGCATTCAATCAAATTACATAAATAAAGTAGAAGCGCGGTAAAATTAGATTTTAAAATTTATACAAACCATCACCATGATCTTTCTTTATGTATAATTATTAATTAAACGAAAGAGATAGAGAATAAGAAATTATACCCTCGTAGAACTGTGCTTCCTCGGGTACAAGTTCAACTCCAATTCCTTCGTGCTCTACTTGAATTCCACCAATTAAATTCCTTCCTTTGATCAACGTTAGCCACCCAAGTGTTTGGCCTCTAGATGTGATCTACCAAGGAATAATACTTGTTCAAGAAGATGTGTAATACCCGAGAATTTTGAATAATATTAATATTGACTTTTCTATTTAAGTTGAATATTTATTCGAATATGAGTATACGTGATCTACCATTTTGGTAGTGGTGTGATAAAGTGACTTCTTGTTTTATTTATTAAAGAAATGCTTTATTAAGAAAAGAATTTATTAATGTTAATTAATTATTGTATGACTAATAATCTCTATTAAATTATTTAAGTGTTATATGCCATGCTAACTGAGGTGTAACCGTGTGATGAAATGTATATGATTTGTAATAAAGTTTCGGTGTTCATTCAGTAGATGTGTGATATTTAAATTGCATGAACAACCTATGTGACATCTTGATGTGTAACATTAATGTATGAATATGTACTGAATAAAACCTTATAGTAAAAGTGGGTTGAATGTTATAATTTATTAAATAGTATAAGGGAATTTATGTGGCTTCATAGGATATGGTGGATCTATTAAATGTGCATTTTAACTATATGAAAGGAAATGAATTTAGTAAATAAATATTTATTATCAAATATTTATTTTAACATGTATGTGGGCATATTAATAATTAAGTTTTATCGAAAGTATGAGTTAATAATACTCGATTAAAATACATGAGAATTATGTGAGGTAATTCATATTTGTTACATGATAATTACTTCCATACTTAAATATTATTGTAATAAATGTACTGTGGAATAATAATGTATATGGAATATTTGGGTGTTAGCGATTAATGAGATTTTACTTTAATTAATGTGTATGGATTATATGATATGTGTACATGTAACTTTAATTGATACCATGTGACTAGCACACTATATGGCCTACGTTACATTTTTTTTAAAATCAAGTATGCTAACAAGCCTTTTTTGTAATGTCTGAGTATTACTCTTGTCCCACAATAAGAGTCACATTCTTGCCCAAACCTTCATTTCCGTGTTCTACAAAAAGGCTACAAGCCTACTTCCTTGCAAGCCATCAGTAGATTACAAATGATGAATGGGGAGTGGTCCTCATAGTATTTGCAACTGTTACACCAAACCGCAATTACCCATCAAATTCTTCTTCTTCACGTTGGTTTCCTAATTTGGATAATTGTAATGCCCGGTTAAATGGTTTTCTATAAATTGGAGTTATTTCTTCACAATTCAAGTTGCTAGAGAATTGCATCAGTGAGATATAGAGAGTGAGTGTGTGATAGTGAAGAACAATCTGAGATTGGTAGGAATTTTGTTCTAAGCTTCAACAGAGGTAACGCACTGTTAAGCCATTTTATTAAATTGAGTTTACTAAATTAGTGGGAATGCATGAATTACTGAGAATTTGCTTGGGAGTTGTTAGCATGATGTTTGTTAGGCTTATATGTATGTATAATAGCAATGTGGCTGATTATTAGCATGCTTAAGTAAAGAAATTCGTGTTGGGTTTGAATTCTGCCGAAGCAGAGACGTTTCTGAGTCATCCAGGGAAGGGCGCAGCTGCGTGCTCCCTGTAGTACAAAACGGCGCAGCTGCGCCGAGTGCCAGACACACCTACTTGTTTCTGCTGATTTCTGCAAGTTCCCAACATGTTAGTTTGACTTTATTAAGTATATAAATGAGTTTAAAATCTATTTATGATTAGCCTTGCATAGCATGAGTATCCTAGCTTCACCTTGTATGCGTTTTTCTAAAGAAAACTTATAGTTTTAAAACTAGACCTTACCGAAACTTACAATGTTTAAGTTCTGATCATACAAACATGTGTATATAGTCTGATTATGCATGACATAAGGTTCCAAGATGCTTCACGTGTGCTAGACGATCACAACTTAGTTTAAAACGACTTTTAAAGGCAACCTTGGACATTTTAAAGCAAACATGCATGATTATAATGATAATTTCATTAAGAGATGTTGGACATGCATGTTAGTACTCTAATATTTCTCAGGCATGATGTGTATATGTGTTCCTCTAGTATGTTATAGCATTGCATCGTTCAAACATGAATTTAGGTAAAATTTCCAAGTTGTGGACTATGTTAACTAAGTATAGATGATATGAACACATGAGCATGCGTATTTCAGATGTTATAACCTTTGTATATGAATAAGTACTTGGTATGGTAAGTCACATGGATTCTTAAACTTGTCCGACATTATTTTACCAAAAGTTCTAGACTAAGAAATTATAGAGTAGTAATATAAACTTGAAATGATCATGTGAGCATGCAAACCTCTTTAACATGTGTACATAGTAATTGTTAATGTATTGGTATGCTAGGTAGTGGACTGAAACCAGGAAGGCAAAAGCTCAACCCTGGTCTGGCCAGGGGACAGCGCAGCTGCGCCGTCCCTAAGCTTAACCAGGGCGCAGCTGCGCCCTCCTGCAGAGTAGTCAAGTTGATTCTTTTTGTAATCTGAGTCTTGTGGATTGCTTGCATTATTATTCTGAAGTGTAGAGCAGAAGTTGTAGTAATGTTTTTGGTATCCAAATATGATGTAGTATTATTTGGTGTATGAAATTGTATGACTAATGGAATTCTTATATATAACTATTATACAATAGGATTACAACGTGTCATTAAGCTTTAAATTCGTAGACTGCGCTAAAGGCAAGTTCCCTAACCTTACTCAAACTTATATTGAGCAAGTTTCTTACCTTGAACCTCTTACATATTGCAAGTTTCCTTTAACCCTACTCAATTTACATTCGAGCAGGATGTGGTATATTGTGCAAGTATTCGAACCCTTTCTCTTTATTGAGCAAGTATGTAAACTTGTATATTCATGTATCATACAAGTATGTGGCGATGACTCTATTTCTTTATAAACTGTCATTCATATTCTAAGGATTGGTTTAAGATTAATATCCCTTAAACCTCATTGCGAGTATTGGTATTCATTAAATCATTGAACATGATTATAAAAGTTGTCTAAATCATTGTTTCGGTTAGACTATTATACAAGTGTTAGAAAGCTATTCCAAACCAATTGTCTTGGTGAGGACCCTTATCTAATGAGATGAACAACCCTTATAAAAAGGGGAAATTATACATTGTCGGGGAACCGACGTGCGCACTTATAAGCATGCGACAGTTATGCATAATCTGGGGTACTATAGGCTGATCACCTATGTACTTGTTTTTATTGGATTCTCAGTATAAAAACTGTTAATTCTAGCAAGAGTTCTTAGTCCTTAGTGACTACTCAATGTTCATATTCTTGGACTTGAAATGATTAAATGCAAGAATCCTATTGATATTCTTCAGTCCATAGCGATTCTTATGTATAACAATTGATTTTCCTTATTGTCCTTGAATTATCCTTTACTATCATACCCTTGAAATTTGAACTTTATATTGTTCACCCTCATTGTATATACTTGTTGGGCAAATTCGTTGCTCATTCTTGTTTCATTTAAACCTTTCAGTTAAGGCAGAGCGAGGTGAACCTTCAGGCAAGGACAAGGGAAAGGGCAAAACTACGGAGTAGCTTTGTTCTTCCTTAAGAAGAAGATTATTTACTATGTTTCTTTAAGACTTCTAATTCAGTTATGTAATAAGCTTAGGCATGGATTATGTATTAGTACTATGTTTTAGTTTGAATCAAGACTTTTGGTTGATATTGTAGTACCGGTTGCGAGACCTTGGGACGAGAATAATTATATTAAATCAATGTAATTTATTCTATCTTTTCCGCTGCATTAGTTTTATGTCATTATTGTGTTAGAACGTGACGGACCAAATTCGAGACAGTGGCGTCAGAATTTGGGGGCATCACAAGATGAGTGTTGACAAAACCCTAGTTTCTATCTCTATAGAAATTATAAGTACTCTCCACAATTCTAATGCAAGAGTGTGTAACCCTAATCTATGATAAGACTCATCTTATTTATAGATGTAGGAAAACCATTCCCTAAACTATTTAGGATTAGAGTTTCTATTCTAATTAAACTCTTAATTCAATTAGGAATTCTTGAGAGAGTACTTCTATTAATTAATTCTCAATCCCTATTAGGAATTAAATAATAATAATAGTAATAGTAATAATAATAATAATAATAATAATAATAATAATAATAAGACTCATCTTATTAATTTATATTTAATATTTTCAAAATATTAAATAATAAATATTAAGCTATTTAATTTATTCTATCTCCATAGACTAAATTAAATACACTTAACTTATTATTACAATTATGTCATTTACTTCTTAAACAAAAATTTTCCTTTTGCGGTGTGACCCTTTAGGTTCTCCATATTAAACCGGTTGTGAATAAATCAATTAGAACAATTCTAATCTTATTTAAATAAATAAATTAAACTATTTAATTTATTTAAATAAATAACATTTATTCTACAATAAGGGTAAGTCTCCTTAGCGATCAACAACTTTCCAAATAATATAGATTTCAACATTAATTACAAAAGAACCTTTCAGTCAATAGTTACCGTACAATTCAATCATTCTGCCTTACAATGTCCCAATTAAATACAAGACATGGAATTACTTCAAGTTTTATTTTATTTAATTATATGCATTTCGATTCTCAAATGCACAACTCTAAATAATGCAAATTAGAAACTCCTTTCTAATTTCATTCTGCCTTGGCCAAGGACTATTGAGTTGTCCTTTATCAAATCACATAGGATATTCACATATTTACTAGATGTGGTAGATTCTTTGTTGATCATTCACGTATCTCCATGTACAACTCATTATACCCAAGCATACCCTTTGATATATATACTCTAAAGGTCATAAGGGACATGTCAAAGTATAACTCATTATACACAAGATACTATGATGATCTCAAGTCCAATGATCACTTGTACTACTATCACTAGAGGAATTCCTATTGACAGACGAATAAAACTCCATTAGGTATTCCTTAGAGAGCCACGTTCAGTGAACTTATTCTCCAATAAGCACCTACATACTTGCTTTAGTGTCTCCACAAAAATGATTATGAGATCAATCATCCTCTTCCTAAGAGCAAGCAACGCATGTACTGATCTATCCGGATTCAGTAATCCCCTTTTTAGTAATCCAACGATTAGGAATGATTTTAGTTTTAAGCTTTCAAAGAATTTAGATCTTATTAGCATGATCATCATCATGATTCTAAAAGCATTGCTTAAAACTATGTGTTTATTACATATTAAATAACAGCACCATGTAGATAAAGTAAAATTCCTTTAATACTTTTATTAATAAATGAATAAGATTACAAAGTATATGCTACATAATATTAAATATGATTGGCTTGTGTGCATATTACTTTCACCTGATATTCGGCTAGATCTTATTTGTGCTAGTAAACTTGATGATGATGGATTTCACAACGTCTTTGGTAATGGATAGTGAAAACTTATTAACGGGTTCTATAGTTATTGCTAAAGGTAAGAAATATTTAACATCGTACACATTGCAGACAAAGCTCTCTACAAACATTGTTAATGCAGTAGAGAATGATAGTTCAACAGAGTTGTGGCATAAAAGACTTGGTCATATAAGTGAAAGGGATTGAAGTTATTGGCTAAGAATAACAGTTTATCTGGATTGAAACATACGCAGTTGAAAAATTGTAGTGATTGATTGGCTGGAAAGCAAAACGGGATTTCATTCATGAGTTCTTCATTATGAAAACTAGATATACTTAATTTTGTGCATTATGATGTATGTGGTATAAAAGTAAAAACATTTGGTGGGTTCTCTTTACTTTATGATATTCATTTATAATGATTCGAAGAAGATATGGGTATATACTTTGAAGACCAAAAATTAGGTACCAGATGCATTTAAGTAGTTTCATAAGGTAATTAGTTAAGAGACAAACGGGTAAAAAGCTGAAGTGTTTCTGAACATATAATGGAGGTGAGTACATATACCCATGTGATGAGTATTGCATAGAGCAGTATATTCGGTATCAGAGGAAACCTTCTAAGACTCCTCAGTTGAATGGTTTGGTAGAGAGAATGAAAATGACTTTAGCTATAAAAGGGTTAAAAGTTTGCTTTCACAAGTAAAATTACTGAGTTCTATATTTCTTAGTTATGGTTAAGATGAGTTTGGTTACAAATTGTATGATTGGGTCAATGGTTCGAAGCCGAGATGCTATATTCATTGAAAACCAGAATATAGAAGATAATGACAAGTCCGAGAAGATGGTACCGAACAACCTTCATGATCTAGTTAACTTAGATCCAATTCCTTCGACTTCCAAATTTTCTAAGCATGTAGAAGAAATTCGGGCTGAGAACATGAATTTAAATGAAGCAGATGTTCCTATATAGGAAGAGATTGAGGATGATGCTCCCAACCGCTACACTTGTTGAAAAACTCATGAATATATGTTTGGAGGTCTATTTGAGACCATAAAGCTTCTATACTTTATTCTTCTAATGCTTATACATTGTTGATAGGTACAGGAGAACTAGACAGTTATGAGGAAGTTTTGAAAGGTGAATATAAAAAGGAGTGGATTGACGCTATGGAAGATATGATGCAGTTATTGCATGAGAACCATACATTTGAGTTGGTGAATTTTCCTAAGGATAAAACTACTTTGAAGAATAATTGGATTTATAGGGTAAAACAAGAAGAACACACCTCATTCCCATGATACAAAGCTATATTGGTTGTGAAGGGATTTACACAAGAAAAATGGTGACTTCGATGAATTTTTTTATTCCGGTTGTAAAAATGTCATATGTTTTTGTGATACTTGTCTTAACTACTACACTTGATTTAGAGGTTGAGCAGATGGATCTGAAGACTTCTTTCCTGCATGGCAACTTAGAGCAAGATATTTATATGGAACAATCAGAAGGTTTCAAAGTAAAAGGAAAAAAAGGATTAGGTGTGCAAGTTGAAGAAAAGCCCTTATGGCTTAAAGTAAGCACCGAGGTAGTGGTATAAGAAGTTTATGTACTTATTGGGGAGCATGGCTACAAGAAAACTTCTTCGGATAAGTATGTATTTATGCACAAATTTCCTTATGATGATTTATTATCCCTTTGCTTTATGTTGTTGACATATTGATTGTTGGTAGAAATTCTAATACACGAATTGAGTTATTGAAGAAATAGTTTAGCGAGTCTTTTACTATAAAAAACTTAGGTCCAACAAAGCAGAAACTTTACATAAGATCAATCACGTAGGATAGATGTGCTAAGCAGTTGTTTCTATTACAAAAGAAATACATCGAGAAGATACTTCAAAAGTTTCACATGGATAAGGCTAAAGTGTAACACTCCTCTTACTTCCCACTTTAAATTGAGCATAACACAATGTCCTTCAAGCGATGAAGAGAAGAAAGATATGGAAAGAGTTCCATTTGCCTCAATTGTAATAAGTTTAATACATGGTATGGTGTGTACACAGCCAGACTTGGCGTATACCGTTGGCGTTAGCAGCCGTTATATGTCAAATCCAAAAAAAGAACATTGGAATGCAGTTGAGTGGATTTTGTGGTATCTTCGAGACACTTCTAATTTGAGACTTTATTTCAGAACTAGAAAAATAGAGTTAGTTGGTTACAAAGATATAGATATGGCTGAAAATATCAATATTCAAAAAGCTACTTTAGGTTACATGATTTCTTTTGCTGGCGGGGTTGTGTTATTGAAGCCTAGACTGCAAAAGTGTGTTGCACTTTCTATAACAAATATATAGTTTATTATGACAATTGGAGCGAGTAAAAAGTTGCTCTAGATGAAGAAATTTTTAAACGAATTGGGATTCAAATAAAAGAGATATGTGTTGTCTTGTGACAATCAGAGTGATATTCACCTAGGTACAAAATTGTCATTTCGTTCCAAATCAAAGCATATTGATGTGAGATATCATTGGATTAGAGATATTCTTGATGTAAAGTTGCTAGGTCTTCAAAAGATTCATGCAGATGATAATTAATGGTTTCGATATGATGACAACGATTTTGCCAAGAGGAAAACTTGAGTATTACAGATTGAGCACCGGGATGTCGAACCCCTCACATAGTCGTAAGGGGAGATTTGTTGGGTTGTTCTTTTCTATGTGGGTAGGCCTAATTAGTAGCTCATATGGATGATATGACATAGGTTTCGGGAAAAACAGAAGGAACTCGTAACTAAAACTGAAGAGAGAAAAAGGAAAAACTGATCCCTACAGAACTTGTGGCTAATTTGGTCAGATCATAACTTGTGGTCACATCATAACTTGTTGGTCTTCAATCTGGACAGTAGGATTGAGCATTAAAGTCTTCTAGCATCAGGTTTTGGAGTACATTTTTGATACATTTATTTGCGAGTGTTAGTAGGGTTTTTCAGTTTTCTCTTGTTATTCTTCTTGTTGAAGATATATGCCAAGAATATGTTAGTCTTGATGGTTGTTGCTGGTTTATGTCTCTAGTTATTGGTAGAGAGAATGTCGTATTATCCATTATTATTGATACTGAACGATTTTGTGGACTACATTCTGGTGGTTTTTACTCCTCACATCGAGGGGGTTTTCCACATAAAAAATTGCTTGTGTTTTTTTGTGTGCTTGTTCTCGAGTACTAATTGCTTGAATTATTTCTCCTATTGAATTTACAAAAGAGGAGAGAATTATATTGTTTTATTGTGATATTTAGTATTATTTGGTTAGTTATTTCTCCCAATACAATCATACATGCGTACGTATTCATTAGTTACTAAGATGTTTATAGGTTATGAGGCCGATGCATCCTTGTTAACATCTTAACAATCCACCACGATCATACTTAGGATCACGAGATTTTTATTGTTCACATAAATGGACATCAATCCACTTTACGTGTTGAGCTTTTTTAACACTGATCCTTCCTGCCATCTTTCTATGTTTGAAAGTTGACATAATAAGATCAAAAGATGCAAAAATAGATAAATTAATAAAAGTGAGGGTAACGAACTCGTCTAATTAGGAGTTTAATCTATTAGGACAAATGCATATTTGGTTTGATGATAAAATAATGTATATTTATATCCAGTAGTTGATTGTACAGTCCTTATATTGAAATTGATGTAAACGGACTTAGAATAGAGATCAAACTTGTTAGGTTGATCCAACACTCATCATTCGTAGAGTGAATACTTAGTATAGAACTAAGTCAGGAATTGATCATAAAGCAAGATAGTGAAGCAGTCTAAGATCGTAGAGCTGACTGCTCAAAAGTTGGAGTTCGTAGAGCAATAACAGTGAATGATCGTAGGGCATACTAGTCAAGATCGTAGAGTCTGCCAAAGATCGTAGAGCAGTCTGTTAAGAGATCATAAAGCATATTGAAGATCGTAGAGCAGTCTGCTAAGAGATTGTAAAATATAGTGAAGATCACAAAGTCTGCCAAAGATCGTAGAGAAGTCTGCTAAGAGAGCGTAAAGAAAGTTGAAGATCGCAGAGTTTGCCAAAGATCGTAGAGCCTTCTACTTAGAGATCATAGAGCTTATTGAAGACAGTAGAATCTGTCAACGATCGTAGAGAGCTCATTGAAGATCGTAGAGTCCATTAGAGATCGTAGAGCTTATTGAAGACCGTAGAGTTTGTCAGAGATCATAGAGTTCATTGAAGACTGTAGAGTCTGAAGAGATCGTAGAACTTATGGATTGTAGAGCTTGCCAATCGTAAAGTCATTTAGCCAGATACTCTGTGAGCACCATGAAACTCTAGATTAGGAAAATCGTAGAGTATATCAACTCTAACAATAGACTGACATATCAGCTTTGACAATGGATTACAAATGTCAAGACACGTGGAGTGTAGATCCCAACATAGTTGTTGAACATCTTAAAGTTTAAAAAGAAGATCAGATCGAAGTGTGTCTAAACAGCTAGTTTGGTGATGTGACAATGACCCACTTGCAGGTCACTATAGCAGTGTTAATATAACATGTCACAACCAAAAGCAAGCTGACACATACTCACCCAAAAGTCAGCAATTAGACATCTTCTAAGATTGGAGCATTAAATGAGCAACGACAACTTTCAAATGGGATAATCTTAAGGAGATCTATAAGAGGCACGCAGATTCAATACAATAGTAATGAGAATGTAATATACAAGCTGATTTGCTGCCAAACTCTCAAGGCTCTACTCTATGATCCTAATGATCTTGAAGATCTAGAACATCTCGTTCAGCTGCTAGGTCATTTTAGATTGGACTTAAAAGCCACTCAGCAGCACCCCAACCAAATACTATATCTTAGTGATTGAGAGGTCTAAGTGACTTGAAGAGTTCTAAGTGATCTAATTGCTGTCAAGTCTAAGTGACTTGAAGAGATCTTAGTGATCTATTTGCTACCAAGTCTAAGTGACTTGACGAGTTCTTTGTGAACCAGTCTTAGTGACAACCAGTTTTAGTGACTCTTGTTCCAAGTGTAAGTGACTTGAAGGAATCTTTGTGATTTAGTTGTTGTAATAGTTCTTTGTGAATTGCTCTCGTTCCCGACGCTTTTGTTGAGTCTCGTCCCCAACAGTCATATTGCCGAGTCTCGTCCCCGATGCTTTTATTAAGTCTCATCCCCAACGATCACATTATCGAGTCTCGTCCCCGACGTTTTTGTTGAGTCTCGTCCCCAACGATCATATTGCCAGGTCTCGTCCTTGACGCTTTTGTTGAGTCTCGTCCCCAACGATCATATTATCGGGTTTCATCCCTGATGCTTTTGCTAAGTCTCGTCCCCAACGATCATATTGCCGAGTCTCGTCCCCGACGCTTTTGCTGAGTGTCGTCCCCAATGGATTTAATAACGATTAATCAAAAAAAGACATACCTTCTTTAGTGTTCGCCCATCTTTCTCACGTTTGATCCGTTTTTACCGTTTTTCTCATTTTTGGTATCTTAAGACCCATTGTTATCATATTTTAGATTCTCGAAACACTTTATAATTTTGAAAATTCGTTTTTTTTCACTTGATTTTGATGCATCTCAATCGCTTAGCATGCCTATTTATATTTCTTTTCTCGCTAAGGAAAACACAATAACCAATTGAACTAAATTGTAAAAAGAACATACTTGATTAGTTGCTGGAAGCTCTTCTCCATGACTTAGATATGAATCCTCATACGTCAAGTAGTTTCATGATTCTTAGGGCCTCCTCGGGGCTCGTCCTCGTAGATCAGCTTTGGCAGCAATTCTTTTCGTTTGATGCACCATTCTCGTTTGGTCTTGATCAGTTGGTCCCCCTCCACCTAGAGCCATATATCAATGGGGATTAGTGTCAAGATGCTAGATTCATTAGGGCGCCTGTGCTTCTTTCCTGTATACTTTACTTTGACTTTCGCATTCATGTATATATGCATAGATGTTATGTATGGATCAATAAATATTTTATGTATAGATTCGCTTCGTTAGTCGTTACATGCTCATTCATTTTCATTATCGTGATGTATGTTCATTGTATATGTGCTTGGATAGAAATGACCCCTATTTAGTCAAATGATACGATTTTATCGACAATGCGATCATTCTTGAGTTAAGGATTCTCTTGGGACTTCTGTCTTTTCCCTTCCCTAGTCGTAGCGATCTTACTTCATCGTAACTTCTTTCGAGAGTTCCCATTTCTTTTGATGAGAAGTTTGGTACAGCTTTAGACTCCTTCCATTTCAATAAATCTTAAAAATGCCCTAGCCTTTGCGCGTGCTGTTATCAGAGATTCATAGAAGAATCTCGCTTTGTTGACCACGCCAGGTTTCCAATAGTGGGCAATATCCTGCACACCAGACGAATAACAAAAATGCGCCAAAAGCTTGTCCCCTCGGGCCATAAGGATTAGTATAATCTCATCAATGATGCATATAAAGTTTAAGTACACGAAATTAAATATTCATTTGCTCTACCATTTAACTCGTGTTCGCAGTGTTTTTATCTTATTACTAAAGAACCTGAAATCGCGTTGGAAAATGATTCATTTCTAAGCAACTCGTGAATTGTAAATGATGTGCCATGCATATACTAATTTCATAGTTATCTTTTTTTCTTTTGAATTTTTTTATTTAGCAAATTATGAAATCGTAAGAAAACTGCTAAGCATCCACGGTCATTATATATGAGTACGATCAAATTCAAAAGAATTATCTTCCCTCATTAAAGACACTTCGTCTTCATTCCAGATACCGTTTTTCGTAGAACTAACGTCATCTGACATGTATACTATGAGTGTCGTAACTTTTAGTAGGGATTTTCCTTCCATGACTTTAGATGATCTTAATTCTTCTAGCCCAGAATTTTCTTCTTTTTGACTCTATATTTTCTTTTCTCTCCCTTTTTTTCTCGCTTAACTCGTCTTGTTTTCTTACGCTATTCAGAGTTACCCATTTAACGAGTTTTAGACTAATGGCTCCCAAACCAAATGATTTTAGGGCACTAGGTGTAAAAACACCCCTTCGGGTTTACTTGCTCGAGTAACAAAGGCCACACTTTGAGACAAGTTAGGTGGTCTACTTTATTTATTCCTCGCCTGACCTTGTGTATGTGACACCCCCAAATCCGGGTACTTCAATCCCACAGATTTGGTGTTCACTTTCAAAACAACTTCATAATATTTTACATCTAACTACCCACAATAAAGGATAATAACAATATAATAGAACTTAAATAATAAATTCTCCCATAAGAAGATTACATCATCATAACTAAATCCCAGGTCATCTAAACTTTATTACATCATTTGCAGAAACATAAAACACCATTACGTCTATTACAAAATCTTTATGAAATAAAAATTAAATAACATCTACTATTATAGTATCTTGTCTTTGCCCTTGTTTGTAGATGACTCTTCAAACTTCTTGTTTTCATCTGCATTATTTTATGCAAGAGTGAGATAACAATTGCCCACAAGATAATAGAGTACAATAATAGTATATGAATCACAATCGACTTAGCTTTAGTTGGTAAAATATTCTTACCAGAAATAATAAGCTTTACTTAAAAGATAGAAGAAGTTCAAAGAAATAATAAACTATTAAACTGAACAACAGATATCAACATCAAGGAATACACTGATGGTCACAAGACCACAAACTACATCTAGAATGTCAAGTATTTTTACTTTAACTTTAACAGTCTAAACGACTATAATCATCATTTATGTCATAGGTTAACATGTGTTTTTATTGTAACCTTTAGCAGTCTAAATGACTATATGGACCATCATCTCGTACTCCAGCTGATCAACCCTTAGTACTATGTATTGCGCAAACATTTTAATGTTATCGCGTTGCTCTAAAAATAATCCCCCTGATATAGGGTTGTTCATCTCAGCTTGATCATTGAGTTTCGTACCAAAATAAGTTTGGTTTGGAATTAACTTCAAAGAAATCTAAAACTTTAGAATGCACATCAACTAGATTCTAGTTGAATCAATAAGGGATCGTTTAGACATTCATCAACTATGTACTAGTCGAATCAAATGAATCTTTAAACGCTCATCAACTATGGACTAGTTGAATTGTTAAGGGTTTACTAGCCCATCAACAATGTACTAGTTGAATTGTTAAGGGTTTACTAGCCGTTAAAGAATTGACGTAGCAATACAAAATTATACAATGCTAATCAATTTTCAAGAGTTGAATAACAACAATTCACAACTGAACAAACATCATATGACAAAGCTATACTTTTGAAAGAATTTAGAAAGCTTAAGTAGAAATTGTAAATTTAGAATAATTCAGGAACCTTGTTTTTAAATAAGGAAACAAAGATTAAAGCTTGTACAACATAAATTAGGGTTTAAGAACTTATAAGAATAAGAACTTGCTTAATAAACGATAAGGAATTTGCTCAACAAGCACCAGGGTTAGAGAACTTGTATAAATATGATAAGTTAAAGAATAATAACTTGCTTAATGTAAGAATAGGGATAGGAAACTTGCTCAAATAAAAGTTGAGGTAAGAAACTTGCTTAATGCAAAAGAGATAGAGTTTAGAAACTTGCGTATAAATAACATGTTAAGGATAGAAAACTTGTCTCGTGCATAGATTAACAATACAACACAGGTTCACTGATTTATCCTACATATATCATTAGGATCACAATATAAATTAGATACATTCAGGTCAACCTCATTGGTTTAACTCACCATCTTAGTTATATTAACATTGACCATGTATATTCAATCCCTCTTTAGTTAAACTTGTTAACTTAACTTAAGTTCTAATTAGTATATACCACTACACAACACAGATTTGAGATCCTTGTTTAGCAAATAGTTCAATACTTAACCCACATTATCAAACTTCACAAACAATAACTTAAAGGGTTTCATAACTTATTAATTCACAATCTAAATCAACATACTTATGATAACAATCTGTTATAATGTCTAATTACAAGTTTAACATCCCTTTACAATCTTTCATTAAGGTTGCACAAGCATTCCAAGAAGTTATACGATTAAAATCTCAAGTCTGGGCCAAACTGCACAGCGGCGCTGCAGCACTGTAACAACACCAGAAGACTGGCGTTGCGGCGCCAGACAAGCCTGTAAAGAGGCATTGCAGCGTTGCATCGCAGACTCAGTTCCTACAGCTTGCGATTCAGTACAACACAACCTAAAAACTCCCAATTTCATTGATTTAACAGAAAAATAAACCAAACCCAGAACCTATAAACTTCATATAATCAAAACCCAGCATGCATCTAACCATTATAACAACAAAACAACATCAAACACCCAAACATGAAGGATTAAAACCCATGTTTATGCTATTTCTTCACTTTTCAACATTGTTAGCGAATCAATTCACTACAACCTCAATTCTTAACCAAATCAGATTATTAGACATGCATTATTTTCGTTTCTTAATACCCAATAACAATCTTCTATCAATTTTAGACTCAAAGTCATACATATCACATATATATATATATATATACAGTCCATTTCTTAGGCTCACCCTTAAAAAGCTCACCCCAAGCTCACCCCCCTTTTGCGACGGACCCGACGACGGTTTGGGTGTACAACCGTCGTCTATACTTTTAGCGACGCTATATATTGTCCGTCGCTAAAAGTATAGACGACGGGTTGACACCCAAACCGTCACCGGGTCCGTCGCACAAGGGGGGTGAGCTTGGGGTGAGCATTTTAAGGGTGAGCCTAAGATCCTTACTATATATATATATATATATATATATATATCACCAAAACCCAAATTCTTCTTGTTTTAACATAATTACATGGATTTTGATTTTTGAAAATCATTTACAAACAACATAAAATTGATTACAAAATCATATTAACAATCTTAATCCTTCTTTACTCAATTTAATCATAGAAATCAAGTTTTCATAATGAATACTTAAGAATACAACTAAAACACTAAAACCCTTTTGAAAGTATAGATACTTACTTGTAATTGTTTAGAAAAGATGATATGAAACCCTTGTTAATCCTTCTTCTTCCTTCTTGACACACCAATTTCCCTTCTTAATTTCACAGAGTATGGTCTCTCTCACTTTTCTCTCTATTTTCTCTGTATTCTCTCTAACTATTAGACTTGGACTTAGGCTTAGGGAAATGACTGATGAAAAGAATACGTGACTTAGAAAACTGACAACCACTAATACACGTACTAATTCACCCACTAACTCCAGCTTTATCAGTTACACCAACCAAGGGTCATAAGACCTTGTTTGGTTGTACAAACTAACAAAATCTCTTTTTAAAATATTTTAATAAACCCTTAAAATATAGTATTGTGTCACTTCCCTTTAATTAAATTAAAACTCAATATTAACATAAATTATTTATTATAATAATTCTTTACTTCTTAATTTTAATAAACTCTTTAACATGGAGTTTATTTGTCGCACCATTAAATTAATAATAATATTAATACGATAAATCTTTATTATAACTCGCATTATAGTTTTATTTATACTCGACCCTTAACATTATAACTTTATCAACAAATCTCAACTCTCTAATTTAATTGTTAAATTAAATTAAAACATTATCATTAATTAATTGATAAACAATTCAATTTATCCCTTAATTTCATTGTCTAATTAAATTAAGATATTACAAACATATTAGCGTAATAAAGTACGCACAAGCAATAACACCATTTAACATAATTTATTTAATATAATCACACTTAATTAACTTATTCTAAAATAATACTCATCAAATACTTATTCATTTAATAAATAAACCCATTAAAATATTTATTTAATTCTAATAAATATTTATAATAAAGTAAAAAATTCTCGATCATTACAGTGCAAGATTCGTTTTCTTAGGCTTAAGTTACCCATATAACGAGCGTTGGGCCCGTGACTCCAAAACTAGACGGTTTTAGGGCACTGGCTATAAAGACACCCCTCAGGCTTAATTACTTGAGTAACTTAGGCCACGGTTCAGATCTGCTTAGGTCTCCTATGTCTTCCAACATCTAAGCCTTTCGTAATGCTCGTTTTTTTAGGCTCTAAGTTACCCATGTAACGAGCATTGGACCGGTGACTCCCAAACCAGGCAACTTTAGGGCACCAGGTGTAAAGACACCCCTCAGGCTTAATTACTCGAGTAACCCAGGTCACAATTCGAGAGATTAGATTGGCCATTACTTACCTTCTAACTTCGCACTAATTGTCATCATTGTCGTCATAGCTTTATACCCCACAACTAAGAGTCAGGCAAATGCAAAGTGCAGACATGCATATGAGGTCGATTTTGTTCCTAACAGCACTTTGAACTAAGATTTTATGCCTAATTAAAAGGTGGAATAGTTTTAATCTTTTGTTCATACTCGTGATTCCTGCTCCACGAACGCTTATCAGAATTAATCCAATTCATAACAAGTCAAATAAGATTTTCTCTTTCCAAAACTTCTCTTTTTAGGCTCTAATGCAGGATTTATTTATAATTAGACTATCTCTACCATCGCTAATGTATATAAATGGAGACAAAAATAAATAAAGAGATGAAAGGGTCGTACCTTACATGTGGGTCATTGTTCTTTAAGAAAATTATGATTGAAAAAGGCCAAATGACATGAGGGAAGTTCTGATGATGATAGCGTATGCTGATGGGATGGTCAATGAATGCCCTAGTGTCGAGTTATTGTTGGTTCCAAAACTTCCCCAATCTTTTTTGTCGTCAGGTAGTCGCTTCGTTGTGTGATTGACGGACGGGCTAATAAGATGTCGAGATCCCAAGAATCCTTTACTTTTATGACCCACATGGTGATCAGGTAGAGTGTATGAGCTTTGACGTGTTGGTGCCCCAATCATCATTTTTGAATTATAGGTGCACTTGGCTTCGCTAACCTTTTTCTTTTGATTTGACGAAGGTTTGTGGTCGAGGTTGTCAGATCTTTAAGGGTCATGAGAGAAGTCATCGGATAGTTACTTTATATCGTTGAGTCAATATTTGCTGCAATCTTTTCTGCATTGCCTTGGGTTGTATCTGTCCTTGCTGATGATCATGCTGGATATGGTTGTGTTTTTAGTTTCATGTTATTACTTCAGCTTTGATGATTGTTGTTGAGATGCCTTCGAATTCCACTGAAATGGATCTTATGAGCTTGGTTTGGTTTAGGATGTGACAGTTTCAACCAACCGAGTTTGGTTTGACCTGTAAAGCCTGATTTGTGGTCTTTTAGAAGCTGTCGTTAACACTCCAAAATTAAATCCTTACTCCTACTCTACTAACACAAAAATCAGTATAGCGACAAGTAAGGGTCGATCCCACAGAGAGTAAAATTTTCCTAATTTATTCTATCGTTTCCCAAATCTAATTAAATAATAAGTAAAATGGGGGGTTTTGAGTTTGATTAACTAATTAATAAAAACAGAAATTAAAATGATATGAATAACCAATGAATTAAAGCTTCAGTTCTTCAGTTCAGTTTTACCTTTTCACAGTAACAAAATAATCAAGTATAACAATATTTATCCTTCAATGAAACTAATAGCTCTAGGTAACAACAAGCTCTGTTACCCAAAACTCCCCTTAGATTATCACTTAATGAAACGAGCTCTTCACAAGATTCTAACCATTATACAACCTAGAATAAACTCTATAGATTTAATATAACAGTAGCATTAAGAACTAAGGAATTAGATTATTCCAAGCAACAATCACACAAGTTCGGATTATTTAACCTGTCTTTTGATAATCTTAGCAATACATAAAAGCTTAACCAAAATCAGTATTATTAATCGTTACTTATGATTAGGAACAATATCAATTACATATAATACTATCCCTTAATCCAGTAGATAATATTAATTAGATTAACTTAATTGGCTATATCAAATCAATCTAAATAAATAGCATTCAAACATTAAATCAGATTATCAAGAAAGAATTTCATATAAGAGGGAATAAATAATGTAACTTAATTAAATCATATACTGTAAATAAGGTTCAACATCACTTAAAACTGAAATAGAAAACTTATCTTGAAATGTCTTCAATCTTGCCCCTAAATCTACGGTTTACAATTGTGAGCATCCCCATCCCCCTAAAATTAGACTAGAACATATATTTATACTCCTAAAACAAAGTCCTAAAATCCTAAGTAATAACAATCCAAGTTCCAATAAAATTCCTAAAGAAATAACAAAGCAGGAAAAATCTCGCTATCGCTCACACGCCGTGGCCTAACCTTTTAAGCGTCGCTACCCACTTTATTCTGTCCGTTTTCTCTTTTCCTCTTGTGCACCCATTTTGATCATTTTTCTTCTTTTCAATTCCAATTCTCCTGAAATTAATAAATGCCTTAATAAGCTCATATACACATAAAAAATGTAATAAAACTAAATATAAAGGAATCAAAATTATCGAATATTATGTATTTATCATCTTTATTTATGTGAACAGGTTGTCAGGTATGAGATAGATTTTGCCACGATCAAGTCTTACGTAGTTCAAAGATGTTGATTTTTCGAAGGGCCGAATTATCGAAGGGTTTTGAGAATTTTTATAAGGATTAGACCGCACCACAACTGGCTGCTTACGTACTCCTATAAAAGGAGATCAGGTCTTACGTAGTTCACAGATTAATGAGTTGTTGAAGAGTCGTATATTGTGATTGCTGAATTGTTGAAGGGGTTTTAAGAATTTTTATAAGGATTAGACTGCACCATAACTACCTGCCTACATACTCCTATGAAAGGAGATAAGGTCTTACGTAGTTTAAGCCAAAGATATCATTAATTTTTTATTTTTATTTTTTTTAACTAAACAAAACATAACATAATAATGCATGGAAAATAAAATAAGGCATAAAGCTAAGTAACTGGAAACGTCCCAACATCTTTTGGGACCCATAACTGTATCCTCTAAATTTACCCTCTCTTGGTTAGTTGAGGCTCGATAGTCCCGTTGTCAGTGGTCATGTTGCCCTCGATGCTGGCAATTAAGGTTACTTCCTTGTTGGGAATGTCTTTAATCACCACCATAACTTGATCATCTCTTGATTTGTCACACCATTTGGGGATGCTCAAACTGGACCCATCGATAAAAGGGATGAGCTCTTGATTCTTGGATGGGTTGGTTTCCCCAACATCCTCACTACCTGGAGACCCTGAGTGGTAAGCACATCTCTTACTTGGATCATATCTTTTGCTCTTTGGATCTAGAGGTGGAGCCAATTCAGTAATTTTCTTCTGGGTAATTAATAATGCCAATATGTTCTCTAGAGATCGCTTAAAGGAGTGAATTCTCAATTTTCTATTCTTTTAAATTTTCTTTGTCTGTCCTGGCTTTGGTTGAATGCAGCCTATTGTTGCAATGACAGATCACCTCCCTTCATCCAGATAGAGGGACTATTGTTGGGTCTCCTAGATTACCCCTATAAAACGAGGGATACATCTTCTTCGTTCTTCTTTTGACTTCTTACGTCCACTGGGAGCTGTCGTTTTACACTCCAAAATTAATACCTTACTAACACTCTACTAGCACAAAACTTAGTATAATGACAAGCAAGGATCGATCCCACAGAGAAGTGAATTAATCTTTTACTTATTCTAGCATTCCTATTATTTCTATTAATGAGGGGTTTTTGAGTTTGATTCACTAAACTAACAAAAGTAATTAAGAGTGATCAATGAATAAAAAGCTTCAGTTCTTCAGTTCAGTATCACCTTATCACAATTATGGGAAAATCAAGTTTAACAATATTTATCCTTCAATGAGACTAATAACCCTAGATAACCGCAATCGCTAATTATCCGCAATTCCCCTTATGTGTAAATCTAATGTGACAATCGCCTCAAGAGACTCTAACTATCATATAACCTAGAACTATCAGTCTAGATTTAATATAACAGCAGCATAAAGAATGAGAGAATTAGGTTATTCCAAGCAACAATTGCACAATCAGGAATTATTTAACTTGCCTTCTAATAATCTTAATAATATCCAAAAGCTTGTCCACAATCAGATACTATCAATTGCTACCTATGATCAGACATAATATCGTTTACTTAATACTATATCTTAATCTAGCAGATGGTATCAATCAAATTAATTCAATTGACCAAATCAAATCAAAAGATTAGATAACATATAATCAATTAAAAACAGATTATCAGAATAAATCACATTCAAGAAGTTTAGCCATTAATTATGAAAAAGATTCAACATCCCTTAGAACTGAAAGTAAGAGTTTAGCCTGACATTCCTTCAATCTCCTCCTATTAAAGTTACAATTGTAGTTGTCAGGATCCCCCTCTAGAAAAATAGAATAAGATATATATAAGTCCTCAAGTTCCTACTTAGAGTTTCCTTCTTACTATCTGATCATAATGAATAGAATCCTCTTCCGAATCAACTTCCTTTTCCTCCTTCAGCTGGCCTTTAGTACTCAAGAACGCGAACTAGCGCCGCTGGCGCTAGCCCTAGTCCTCGAATTTACAAAAATGCCACCATGTGTATTTTAAGCTCCAATTTTCCATTTTTTTCCACTTTTGACCTTGAATTCTTCTGAAATCAATAAATAACCTAATAAGTGCATATACACAATAAAACACGCAATAAACTAGATATAAAGGAATAAAAATAAATGAATAATATGCACTTATCAAATTCCCCCACACTTAGTCTTTACACGTCCTCGTGTAAACTCAAACAAAGGTTATAATGGAATCATTTGAATTCTATTCAACCAAGCTCCCAAAGGTTCAAATTCAATTAGCATCCATGAATACTAACACCAATCAACAGAAATTCATTCTATACATCATCAATCAATTCATAACAATAATCCCATCAGTCCCCACTGAACATCTCTAAATCAAATTGAAACCACATAAGCAGCTCCTATGATTAACACAGTTACTCAACTCAGTTTATATGGAACAACAACCATGCACACTGACTCACAACCAGAACATGTGTTTTTTTTTCCTGCCATTCATTTTTTCTCCATTCAGGTGAATGCATTTTATGCTCCATTTCACCTTCCTCATTCTTTTCTCAAGCGAGTGCATTTTATGCTCCATCTCACTTTTCTTCTCACCAACGAGTGCGTTTTACGCTCCATCTCATTGCATGTGTTTATGGGTGAGTGCGTTTTACGCTCCATCTCAACCCACCTCATGTTTTCCTTTTGAGACAAAAATTTTTTTCTTGCTCTCAATTTTTCTAATTTCCAATTCTTGATTTTGTCTTCACGTGATCCTAGAAACAAGATAAGCAATTAAACAGTTCTAAATCATGAAAGCAGTGCACATAGTCAACTCCACAACTAACCCAGTCAAGTAAACATGTATCTCACATTCAAGTACTCATGCAATACCAACTCAATCTAAATCAGTCAACTATGGGTCCTAACTTCATTATCATCTTTTATCAATTAATTCAGCATCAAACAAATTCTATCAATTAGCATCAATTTTCATTCTAAAAACCAAAACAAAACCTTTGAAAACTTGACCAAGCACAAATTTTTCACAAAACAACTCAAAACAACTCAGATTTTCACATTTAAAGCAAACCTACCCTATACTATCCTACCTAAACCCCTCCCCCACACTCAAAACCTTACATTGTCCCCAATGTAAGACAATCATGCAAAGACGAGATAAATAAAAAAAACAAATAAAGAAATAAAAAGGGATAGAAAAGCAAATCTGATGTCTTGGGTTGCCTCCCAAGCAGCGCATTTGGTTAACGTCGTTAGCCCGACATCGATTCTCCGCAATCACTCATAACTTGGATTCACTAAGTCTATCATCTCCACACTCTCCATCGAAAATCCTTCACGGAAAGGTTTCAGCCTATGTCCATTGACCTTGAATACTTTCCCTGTCTTTGGATTCTTTATATCTATAGCACCATGAGAGAACATATTAGTAATAACAAATGGACCTTCCCAACGAGAGCGCAACTTACCTGGAAATAACTTCAGCCGCGAATTGAATAGGAGAACTTGTTGGCCAACGGTGAAATCTTTCCTCAAAATCTGCTTGTCATGGAAGGCCTTTGTTTTATTCTTGTATAGTCTAGAACTCTCATAAGCTTCATTCCTCATCTCTTCCAATTCTTGTAGCTGGAACTTCCGATGCATTCCCGCGTCATCCAAACTCATATTACATTGCTTGATCGCCCAAAAAGCTCTATGCTCTAATTCCACGGGTAAATGACATGGCTTCCCAAAAACCAATCTGTACGGAGACATACCAATGGGGGTTTTGTATGCAGTTCTATACGCCCACAATGCATCTTCTAACCACAGACTCCAATCTTTTCTGCTTGGCTTGACAACCTTCTCCAAAATCGATTTCACTTCACGGTTGGATACTTCAGCTTGACCATTGCTTTGCGGATGATAAGATGTAGAAATCTTATGCAAAACATTATATTTCCGGAAAGTGCTGCTAGCATCCTGTTGCAAAAGTGAGTTCCTCTATCGCTGATGATAGCTCGAGGAGTTCCAAATCTGACAAATATATTAGTTTTGACAAAATCTGCAACAACTTTAGAATCATCAGTCCTGGTGGCTTTAGCTTCCACCCATTTAGAAACATAGTCAACAGCCAAGAAAATGTAAACATTACCATAAGAAACAGGAAAAGGTCCCATAAAATCAATACCCCAAACATCAAAAATCTCAACAATTAAAATGGGAGTTTGTGGCATTTGATTTCTATGCGATATGTTACCTGTTCGTTGACAATTCTCGCATGATTTACAAAATAGATATGAGTCTCTAAAAATTGTTGGCCAATAAAAACCACTTTCTAAAACTTTATGAGCAGTCCGTTTGGGTCCAAAATGACCTCCACAAGCATAGGAATGGCAAAAATTTAGAATAGACAATGTTTCGGTATTAGGCACACACCTACGGATTATTTGATCAGCACAAAATTTCCACAGGTACGGATCATCTCAAACATAATGTCTAGCATCACTCCTAAGCTTATCCTTCTGGTTTTTAGAAAATTCATTGGGAATAAATGCACTTGCCAAATAATTAACAATATTCGCGTACCAAGGCAATTCCTCCTGAATAGAAAAGAGATGCTCATCTGGAAAGGAATCATGCAAAGGTAGTGCCTCCTCATCTCTCATCAATCGACTCAAGTGATCTGCTACCAAGTTATCTGCTCCCTTCTTATCCTTGATTTCCAAGTCAAATTCCTGCAACAGCAGAATCCATCTGATAATCCTGGGTTTAGAGTCCTTCTTGGTTAACAAATACCTGAGAGCTGCATGGTCAGAATAAACTACAACTTTAGTGCCAAGTAAATAAGATCGAAATTTATCTAAAGCAAAAACAACAGATAAAAGTTCTTTTTCTGTCGTCGAGTAGTTAATCTGAGCCGCATTCAATGTTCTAGAGGCATAATAAATGGCATGGACAACTTTGTCAACTCTTTGGCCCAAAACAGCTCCGACTGCATAATTGCTTGCATCACACATTATTTCAAAGGGAATATTCCAATTTGGCGGTTGAATCACGGGTGCGGAAGTCAATAGGCTCTTCAACATATCAAATGCCTTCTTGCACGTCTCATCGAACTAGAATTCCACATCTTTTTGCAGCAATTTACATAATGGCAGAGCTATTTTGGAGAAGTCTTTGATAAATCGCCGATAGAAACTTGCATGTCCAAGAAAAGAGCGAATCTCCCGCACACTAGCAGGGTAAGGCAAAGCAGACACAATATCTATCTTAGCTTTATCAACCTCTAAACCTTTAGCTGACACAACATGACCAAGCACTATACCCTGTTCTACCATAAAGTGACACTTTTCCCAATTAAGAACAAGGTTAGTTTCCAAACATCTATCTAGCACACGCGTTAGATTTTCCAAGCACAAATCCAAAGAATCACCATGTACTGTGAAATCATCCATAAAGACCTCGATGCAATTTTCCAAAAGATCAGAAAAAATGCTTACCATGCATCGCTGGAAAGTACCTGGTGCATTACAAAGTCCAAACGACATCCTCCGGTATGCAAAAGTACCAAATGGACACGTGAATGTGGTTTTTTCCTGGTCTTCGGGTGCAATCACGATCTGATTATATCCTGAAAAACCATCTAGAAAGCAATAATAAAGTATGCCCCGCTAATCGTTCTAGCATTTGATCAATAAAAGGAAGAGGAAAGTGATCTTTTCTGGTTACAGCATTTAGTTTCCTGTAGTCAATACACACTCTCCATCCTGTTTGTATCCGTGTGGGCACCAACTCATTATTGTCATTCGTGATGACAGTTATTCCAGACTTCTTCGGAACTACCTGTACCGGACTCACCCACTGACTGTCGGAGATGGGGTAGATTATGCCTGCATCTAGTAATTTAATCACCTCTTTCTTGACTACCTCCATCATGGGTGGATTTAATCTTCGCTGTGCTTCTCTCGTGGGCTTTGCTCCGTCATCCAAAAGAATCCTATGCATGCACATCGCGGGGCTTATACCTTTGATATCTGCTATCGTCCAACCAAACACTGTGACATGGTCTCTTAGAACTCTCAACAATTTCTCTTCCTGCACTTTGGTTAGATTACTAGCAATAATCACAGGTAAAGTTTCATTTGTCCCTAAATATGCATATTTCAAGTGAACAGGTAAGGGTTTCAATTCTAAGATTGGAGCTTGCTCCACAGATGGTAACAATTTTTTATGAGAAATAGGCAATTGAATTGATTGAACTGCATACTTATCTGTGAATTTTGGTAAAGAGTGCAATGCAGCCACAACTTCCTTCAATTCTTGATTCTGGTCAAATTCTTCTTCTTTATCCATGTCCAAGTTGTTAGTAATGGCCATTTCCAAGCTTTCCCTGTGGTCTTGTTCAAAAGATCCCTGCACTATAGAATCAATGATGTCAATGGCAAAAACATGATCAACATCACTAGGGTACCTCATGGCGTCATATATATTGAACTGAATTGTCTCTCCATCAAATTCCATGGTCAAGGTCCCATTGTGCACATCGATCATTGTCCTTGCTATTTTCAAGAATGGCCTTCTTAGCAAGATGTGCGAGGGATTTGGAGATCTATCATCTTCCATATCCACAATGTAAAAATCTGCAGGAAATATTAACTGATTCACCTGCACTAAGACATCTTCAATTACCCCTTGAGGGTAAGTGTTAGTACGATCAGCAAGTTGAATGATAACACCAGTTTGTTTCAAAGGTCCTAGATTTAAAGAAGCAAATACAGATAATGGCATGACATTTATTGACGCTCCTAAATCTAACATGGCTTTCTCAAATCTGGTATTACCTATTCTGCATGGGATTGTAAACATTCCTGGATCTTTACATTTAGGAGGCATTTTCCTTTGAAGCACTTCTGACACATTCTCTCCTACAGTGACTTTTTCATCATCTTTCAATTTTCTTTTGTTAGTGCACAATTCTTTCAAAAACTTTGCATACCTGGGCACTTATTTGATGGCCTCCAAAAGAGGGATATTGACTTCTACCTTCCTGAAGGTTTCCAAGATTTCCTTATCCTTTTCCTCCTTCTTTGAAGTCTTGTGTGTTCTAGGTGGAAACGGCAACGGTGGAGTCTTAACTGGAGTAGATGGGGTAACAACTTCCCTCGGTGTCTCTATCTCATCACTAGCCTTCTCCTTTTCAATTTCCGTTCACTGTTTTGGGTACTTCCAACTCCTTTCCACTCCTTAGTGTAATCGCACTAGCATTCTCCCTTGGATTGACAACTGTTTGGGGAGGGCAACTTTCCTGAACCCTGAGCATCCAACCTCCCCACTGTGGTGGCAAGTTGACCTATCTGATTTCTCAAGTCTTGAACAGAATTTTTCGTTTCCTGCTGGAACTGCTGTGTCTGTGTCATGAATGCCTTGAACATGTCTTCCAAAGATGTTCCAGGATTTGCAGGAGCTGCCTGTCTAGGTTGATCTTGAGGTTGAGTTGGTTGAGAGCCTTGTGGGAACCCTTGTTGTCTAACCGGATACATGCTTTGCGCTGGTGGCCTATGTCCTCCATAACTAAGGTTAGGGTGATCCCTCCATCCTGGATTGTAAGTATTTGAATATGGGTCATACTTCCGCTGCGGTTGTGCTTGATAATTTCCCACTGCATTAGCTTGCTGTGCGGTTTCATCCTCTTGCAATGTCGGACAAGAATCGGTACTATGACCAGTCATTAAGCAAATCCCACAAACTTTTGCTGCTGGTGTATTTCCTGTAGCCATTTGTTTAACCAGCACAGTTAGATCAGAAATTTGTTGTTCAAGGTTGCTCGTGGTCATCTCATTCACTCTTGCAGGTTGCCATGGTTATTCCTTGTCCCATACTGCTGAGAATTAGCAGCCATATTTGCAATTAGAGTCCTTGCAGCCTCCGGTGTCTTATCTACTAGTGCTCCTCCACTGGCAGCATCGATCATTACTTCGATCCATTGGTAATAATCCCTCATAAAAGTACTGAATCAGGTGTTGATCGTCTATTTGATGGGGAGGACAACTGGAACACAGTTTTTTAAATCTTTCCCAATACTCATACAGTGTCTCTCCGTTGAACTGTCGAATGGCGCATATCTCCTTTCTGATGTTGGCAACTCTTGAAGCAGGAAAGTACTTCTCCAAGAACAGCCTTTTCATGTCATTCCATGACTGTATTGACCCTGAAGGAAGATAGTACAACCAGTCCTTCGCTAGATCTCCCAGTGAGAATGGAAATGCCCTTAGCTTGATTTGATCCTCTGTTATTCCATGTGGCTTCATGGTGGAACACACCACATGGAATTCCTTCAAGTGCTTGTATGGATCTTCACCTGTGAGACCACGAAAAGTAGGCAAAAGATGAATTAGTCCCGATTTAAGTTCAAAAGCAGCAGTTAAAGTAGGATATTCAATGCACAAGGGTTGTTGATTAAGATTGGGAGTGGCTAATTCTTTGAGTGTTCTGTTGTTATTTGGCACCGCCATTTCTTCTTCCTTCTCTGAATCGGTGGATGATGTATTTGACAGTAACTCAAGTGCTATGTTGAGTCCCGGTGATGGAATTTCGTCTGACTCTGCAGTGATGCCTCGAGCTTGACGAGCTTCTTTCCTTAGCCTGCGTGCAGTTTTCTCAATTTCTGGATCAAAATTCAAATCACCGGATTGAGAGGATCGTGTCATAAACTACAATAATGAACAAAAATAAAATAAAATAAAATGAAGAATAAATAAAGATAAATAACACTTCCCCGGCAACGGCGCCAAAATTTGGGAGCTGTCGTTTTACACTCCAAAATTAATACCTTACTAACACTCTACTAGCACAAAACTTAGTATAATGACAAGCAAGGATCGATCCCACAGAGAAGTGAATTAATCTTTTACTTATTCTAGCATTCCTATTATTTCTATTAATGAGGGGTTTTTGAGTTTGATTCACTAAACTAACAAAAGTAATTAAGAGTGATCAATGAATAAAAAGCTTCAGTTCTTCAGTTCAGTATCACCTTATCACAATTATGGGAAAATCAAGTTTAACAATATTTATCCTTCAATGAGACTAATAACCCTAGATAACCGCAATCGCTAATTATCCGTAATTCCCCTTATGTGTAAATCTAATGTGACAATCGCCTCAAGAGACTCTAACTATCATATAACCTAGAACTATCAGTCTAGATTTAATATAACAGCAGCATAAAGAATGAGAGAATTAGGTTATTCCAAGCAACAATTGCACAATCAGGAATTATTTAACTTGCCTTCTAATAATCTTAATAATATCCAAAAGCTTGTCCACAATCAGATACTATCAATTGCTACCTATGATCAGACATAATATCGTTTACTTAATACTATATCTTAATCTAGCAGATGGTATCAATCAAATTAATTCAATTGGCCAAATCAAATCAAAAGATTAGATAACATATAATCAATTAAAAACAGATTATCAGAATAAATCACATGCAAGAAGGAATAAATAAATAAAACCTGATTAAACCATTAATTATGAAAAAGATTCAACATCCCTTAGAACTGAAAGTAAGAGTTTAGCCTGACATGCCTTCAATCTCCTCCTATTAAAGTTACAATTGTAGTTGCCAGGATCCCCCTCTAGAAAAATAGAATAAGATATATATAAGTCCTCAAGTTCCTACTTAGAGTTTCCTTCTTACTATCTGATCATAATGAATAGAATCCTCTTCCGAATCAACTTCCTTTTCCTCCTTCAGCTGGCCTTTAGTACTCAAGAACGCGAACTAGCGCCGCTGGCGCTAGCCCTAGTCCTCGAATTTACAAAAATGCCACCATGTGTATTTTAAGCTCCAATTTTCCATTTTTTTCCACTTTTGACCTTGAATTCTTCTGAAATCAATAAATAACCTAATAAGTGCATATACACAATAAAACACGCAATAAACTAGATATAAAGGAATAAAAATAAATGAATAATATGCACTTATCATCCACATTACCATAATTTTTGACTTAGAAATGTTCGGTTATAGTCTCCAAGGTAGTGGAATCTTTGATCTTTCCTACTTTTAATCCCATTTCCGCCATTTCGCCATGCTTGATCATCTCTAAAAATGGCTTGCCTAATCTAGCTAACACCCTCTCATAATTCAGTGCTTCTTGAATGTTTATGAAAGTCATTACCATTTCGTTCTCGTCCATAAGTGGGCTTACTTGAGCTGCCATTCGCCTCCATCTCTGGGCATAATCTCAGAATGACTCATGGGGTTGCTTCTTGATTTTGGTCATTTGATACCGATCTGGAGCCATCTATGACTGAAAACTGTATTAGTTTAGGAAAGCATGGGCTAACTCTTCCCAGGTGTGGATCTTGGTATTGTCCAGTCTAGCGTACCAGGTCCTAGCATCTCCAGTCAGGCTCTTTTAAAATAGCTGCATCCTTAGGTTTTCATCTTTGGCATATGATCGTAGTTCTTCAATGTATATTTTTAAGTGGGTGTAAGGATCTCTTGACCCATTGTATTTCTCGAAGTCTGGTACTTGAAATTTGTCCGGATAGCGAGCACCAAGAAATATGCAAATGTCTGAGTAGTTGACACTGCAGTAGGTTCCCACCCCTTTCATGGAGTGGAAGACTTCCTCCATTTGTCTTATTTTCTTTCTGACTTCCCCGGTTTCCTTGTCCTAAGGGACATTGACTATTTCCCTTGTCTGGGTTTTACCGGGAGCTTCTTTATTTACTCTGTCGTCGAACTGGAATATTAGAGTAGGAATTCAGACGTCGTTTATCTTAATTGGGATCTGGATTCCTCCTTGTGTAGAGGATTCAGGTTGAGTAGCTAATTTCAGATCTTGGATCATCTTATATTGCTCTTTCAACAGATTAACCATCTCGACGACCTGCTTTTTGATGCTTTCGAATTCCTCCCGAGAGACAGGAACTGAATCAGGTATAGGATTCTCAAACATCTTGATTTGAGGCATTTTAACCTTTCGAGCTCGAAGTCGGGTTCGAGGACCAATCTACACATATAACAGGACATAGTTTAGTTTCGAGAATTGGTAAATATGGATGCATGTTAATGCAATATGTTTTGTGTTGAGGGTTTTTTAATCTTTTCTTACAAAATAACGATTAACAGTTTTATGACAAGATAAGAAGATGGTGAACAATTTAAGATGACATTTTATATATGTAAGGAGTAACAGGGCATGAAGAGACTTCTCGTAACGTTGGGTTTATCTGAGGCTGACCTACCCTATGGTTACTCTCGCGGGCTTTTCGGTATGAAGGTCCCCAGATCTTCGCAACTTACTTGATAGGAATGAATTCCATCTTTTAATTGGAGCGGATCTGAGTGGTTCCTTTCTTGAGCCTTGCGAGGGAATGCCCCCTTGAGTTCAGTAATCAATAACCGACGGCTTCGCCTCCTAGTGGAGGAATCATACAACATATATTCGCATACATTCATCGTGCCTTACCGCATGCATATGATGACAATTATGCAAACCACTTAAATAAAGCATGTAAGACATTCATCGCAACATTTATTCAAACCATTCACACCACACACAGATAAGAAAAGAAAATAATAAGATTGTATGCAGCTTAAGCCCTCTAATGTCTCTAGTAGATTAGCCAACTATGGACACCGAGATTTTTCCTATTTTCGTGTTTCTATCCTTTTTTAAGATTTGGATTTATTCATTTTGCTTAAAGGGTGATTTTTAGGAAAAAGCCGACATAAATGCCGGCGGGATTTTAAAAGGTTGATTCTAATGATGGACCAATTAGACAGAGCCGCCAGTTAGTATAAATTCAAATTGATGTACCAACTCATCCGAATTTTAGAGTTTTCATAATATGACCCAATATGTAACTCCATAAAAATGGTCTTGAAATTGAGATTCATAGAGTTCGGAGGCTTGCTTAAGCGAGGGGAAGGTGTTAGGCACCCCCTGACTTTCGTAAAAACACGGTTACCGCATTTTGATGTTTTTCTAAGTGTGAAGTGTGTGTGTATGTGCGTGTATGTGATTTTGGAGGAAATCGTTATGTAGCGTTGGATCGAAATTGTGAGAAGTGTGTTATTTTAAAAACAACTCAAAACCTCTTTGAGCCTATGCATGAGAGATGTTTTTTAAAGAAAAGGTTCATTTAGTTTATGATTTTGATAGAAACCGTTTTTTGGGTGATGTTTTGGAAAGCACGATTTTCAAACCCTTAGCCAAATAGGAATCGAGATTCATCGTTACTTTCAATTTTAAGTTAAAGTGGTCTTACGAACCCGAGCGATTTGATTTTGATTTTAGAAGATCCTTGTCGTTTTGTTTAGAAATTGTTTTTGGTGATAAACGAGAAATTAAGCATCAAAATAGGGTCGGGGTGATCCGTGGACATGAAAGTCATCTCAATAGTCCTGAACACCTGCAATAATAATTTTCACTATCACAGGGCCTTAATCCGGTTTTCATGGGATGGAACCCTCGATACCGTTTTAAGGCCCAAATTTACATTTACAATGATCAGATAATAACTTTACAATCGAAATAATGTCCATCGTGGGAATCATGCCAAGATCCATTTCAAGGATCCCGACTCCAATATTCCTAAGCTCACATCGTGATAAACAATATATTAAAATAAGAAAATGAATAATAAAAAGAGATCTAGGAAAGGGCTCCCGTAACCCTATCTCGTAGATCACACAACCGTAGCCGACATCGCGAGGGATCATATGCATTGACGAGATTCGTTGACGGGATCTAGAATTAGTGGAATAAATCTGCAGATCTAAGATTTTCTAGATCTATACAATGACATAATCGAGATTTGAATCGAGAAATATATCCCAAACTGGCTATCAGGTGATTCAATTATTAGAATCCTTTGACGGCGGGTAGGTTACTTATTATTTAATTATAAATTAAATAATAAGTAATTAAATTACAAATATTTATTCAGTATTTAGCACGAAGTAATACTTAATTTACTCTTACTCTCAAGATGCCTTTAATTATTATTTAACCTTAATTAAAAGAAAATAAATTATTATTGAGATATAGAATAATTTGTGGGATTTGATTATGTGAATATCCATATGACTTGAGGTTAAAAATAATGTATATGATGTATTTATTGAATTTATTAAGTGAACACATTTTTACCAAAAATTTGTGAAATAACTATTGATATAATTTATGGGTATTCAATTTATTAAGTTACTAATTATTGTTGTGATATGGGTAGTTGTTTGAGAAATTATTGTGTAAATTAAAGCTTGCTTGGAGGTATAATTACTCATTAATGGTGGAAACACTTTGAAAGCGGCGAACCAGACTGCCAGTAGTGCAAAATGAGGAAATTTAATGATTTCGGATTATTTACGAAAATGCCATCCAGTTAATCTTTAATTAATTAAATGATTAAAAGTTGATTAAAAATTTTAAAAGAATAGTATAAGTACAAAAATTGATATTTGGGATTATATTCTATATTTTCCCGATTATAATAAATAATTAAGATTAGTATTTAAATGTTTTAAATATTAATCTAGTAAGTTGAATTTATGATTAAATTACACAAATTAAATAAAATTAATTAATTATTATTTAATTAATATTAAATAATAAATAAGGATACTAAATTAATTAATTATTATTTAATTACTATTAAATAATAATTAAATACAAATAAGATTAATAATTTAATTATTTATTATCTGATCAGTTTTAAATAATAAATAAAACCTAGTTAGTATTATTTGTGGTTAAATAATAAATAAAGGTAATAATTTATTTTTATTTAATTAAGGTTAAATAATAATTAAAGGCATCTTGAGAGTAAGAGTAAATTAAGTATTACTTCGTGCTAAATACTGAATAAAGATTAATAATTTAATTACTTATTATTTAATTTATAATTAAATAATAAGTAACCATAACTAGTCATTGTTTATAATTAAATAATAATTCAAGATAATTACTTAATTACTATTTAAGTAATATTAGATGGTAAAATGGGCTTAAGCTAATTAAACATAGATTGAACAAATTGTAAATTGTTCACAGGTTTATTATGTGCTTAACACTTAGTGTTAATAAATCATGAACTTAAGGTTCAATGGTATTTTAATAAGGTCAACAATAGTGTCATGTTTGGTGTGTTATGTGTTGACTTATGTGTTAGTTGATTTGCATTAGTAAGCGTATCTTATGATTGTACTCAGCACTAATGGATGGGCCGCCTCTATTAATGGTAGGTCTTCCCAATCAAGTTAATTAAAGCTAGAATTATTTGTAGCTGAGCAGACAGGCAAGTTCTCTATCCCGAAACTTTAATTGTTGCAAGTTTCCTTAAACCCTACTCAATTTATATTCGAACAGGCTACTATTGTATCGTAGCATGAAATTTTATTTCCAGAAATGCTTAAGTGGTTTAAATCAATTTACAATTAATCCACATCGATGTTATTGACATTCGCACTCGGTGCATTTGAATTCGTACAGTCTTGTATTCTTACATTTATTAAAGTTCGGTAATTCACAAGCTATTTAAGAATGAGTCTGTACCCTTGTTCGGTCAGGCAAGTATGTGAGAATTTATAAAAGCTATCTGAACCAATCAATGGTAAGGATTCTTAGACTGAATGAACACCCCTTTTATTATAGGGGAGTACCCCAGGTACCGTATATAAGGTACAAACAGCAGAGTTAAATATTATGCATATACATAGCGTACGCGAGGCTGATCCCCTTAAGTACTTATTCTGTAGCCAGTAACCAGAGGGTCAACTAGCTATTGACTCCTTTGGAAGTTATTGTTCAAAGTTTACTTGACTATCAATTGTTCTAAAAGCAATTATTATTCTTGCTTCCGATATTCATATTGTTGAATTCCTCTCTTTATATTTCGTTCATCATGATATACTCTTTATTGTTGTATTTAAACTTGCTGAGCAAACTAGTTGTTCATCCTTGCTATATCATGACTTTTATTGCAGTTAAACCCGAGACTTCAGGGAAGGGCAATGGTAAAGAACAGATGGAGTAATAGACTTCAAGTAGCTGACTTTGTTTTGCGCTTAGTTTAATTTACTATTAATGTAATTTAAACCCTGATTAATATTTAGGATATGTTTTGTGTTATGTATTAAGGTTATCGAATCTTGGGACTAGTAACACCTTTTGAATGAACAACATATGTTTATTATATTCCGCATTTAGTTATTGTATGTTGTTTGGAGGTGGATGTTTGTATTGGATCGTGATGACCGAATCCGGGTATTTGAGACCCGAATTTGGGGGCGTCACAGGTGGGATCCCCTTACCACTAGATATGGATCTAGGATTGTACAAGGTAAACCAAAATCAACTTAAAACGTTGAAAACACATATATCCAACTAGATCCGCATCGGATCTAACATAATGGTTAAAGTTTTTTTTTTAACTTTGAAACCGATAATGAGTTAGATCCAAGCTAGATCTCATGTAAATATAGGAAAAGATTCAAACTTTAACAACACATAAGCAAAATAATTGTTAAAATAGGTCAAATCTGACTTGAAATCGATAAATTGCCTTAAGGATATCATCGGATGATTAGGAGGAGATTTTAACCGTAAGAAATCCTCTCTAACCATCCATAATCCTATAAAGAGGATCCCCATACCCTAGATATAGATATAGGATGCAGGGATAGTCTTAACACAATATTAATTGGAAAACAAACCAAATCCAAGCACAACAACGTATAAAATAAATAAGATCTATACTAGATTTAATAGATCTATATCATATATATATATATAAATCGAATCTTTCGCCAAAATAAACAAAATATATACTAGATCTATATTAGATCTACATTGAATCTACATAAAAATCAGATCTTTCGCCACAAAACACAAATCTATGCTAGATCTATGCTAGATCCACTAGATTTACATTAAATATACATAAAGACTGAGTCTTTCACCTTAGGAATGGTGAAATCCTCCTCCTTGAGCTTAAGTCATTTCAATCTGTGAAGATTTAGGAGACGTGTCATACCATTCTAGAAAGCTCTTTCTGATAGCTTCACAATGATATATTATTCACTCCATTATGAATTCAAAAAGATACTCCATTATGAGTTCAGGAAGATAGGTAAAAAGGGGAAAACCATCCCTTAGAAAATATCAGCTAGTCATTCACCCTGCTTTGCATAGTCGGTTGTTTTAGAGGCCTTTGTAGGAGCTTTGAATCTTATTCTTGGCTTCATAATCCTTTCTTGGATATCTTGACCTTAGGGTAAAATGACATTTTTGCCCTCCTGTCATTGTTAGAGGAAAATACGCAAATTTTGGGTGTCTATAGCCGCCATGTCGGTTTTTCGTACTTTATGTTGGAATGCTCGTATATTTTAGTCTAGGAATAGTTGGGATGCGTGTCATACCATTCCAAAAAACTCTTTTTGAGAGCTACACAGTGACATAAAGCTTGGCCAATTTGGGATCCATGAAGACAGGACAAAGTGTAGAAATGATTCTTCATGTAGATGTCAAACAGTCAACCGTCATGCCTTGCATAATTCCCCGCCTGCTATTTATCGTGGTAACTTTGTGTATTTTGATCTGAGCCCCGAAATCCTCTGTTCGGATGTCTCGTCTTTCGACTAAAATGACTCTTTTATCCTCCTACCAGGGTTAGAAAATATATACAAAATTTTGGGTGTCTACACATGGTATGAAACTCTAACTAATTTTCTTATTGAAAAAGGATTCACTATAGGTAGGGTAGATACAACTTTATTTATTAGGAAGCATAATGATAAAATATTGTTAGTACAAATCTATGTAGATAATATTATATTTGTTTCAACTGATGAGAAGTTGCGTGAGAGATTTGCCAAGCTTATACAAAGCAAGTTTGTGATAAGTACGATGGGTGAGCTGAACTTCTTCTTTGGACGACAAGTAGATGGATCAAGGAATATTCATCAACCAAGCCAAGTATATTAAAGACTTGTTCAAGAAGTATGGCTTGGAATCAACCACTCCCATGAAGACTCCAATTACATCTACAACCAAGCTTGATAAAAGATGAGCAAGGTAAAAATATAGATATTACTCAATACAGAGGTATGATTGGATCTCTTCTCTACTTAACGACTAGTATACTAGATATCATGTTTGCTACTTGTATTTGTGCTAGATTTTAAGCTAATTCTAAAAAATCACATTTAATATATAGCTGTAAAAAAGATTTTCAGATATCTTAAGGGCACTCCATATTTTGGAGTGTGGTATCCTAATGAATCACCCTTTGATCTAATTGGGTATTTAGATGCTGATTTTACAGGATGCAAAATAGACAGGAAAAGCACTAGTGGCACATGCCAATTGCTTGGGAACAAACTGGTCTCATGGTTTAACAAGAAACAAAACTCAGTATCAACTTCAACTGTAGAAGCTAAGTATATTGCTGCTGGTAGCTGCTATGATCAAATTCTTTAGATGAAGAATCAACTAGCTGACTATAGGTTTGAGCTTAAGTCTATCCCTATATACTGTGATAATACTAGTGCTATTGTTATCACTCATAATTATGTCATGCATTCTAGGACTAAATATATATTTATTAAAGATCATGTTCAAAATGGATATATATATATATATACATATATATATATATATATATATATATATATATATATATATATATATATATATATTTGCACTATATCTCTACTGAAAATCAATAGCTGATTGTTTTTACCAAGCCATTTGATGAATCCATATTTAATAAGTTATTAAGTGAATTAGGAACATTAAATTTACATCTTTAATATTATACTATGGAGAAAACTAACTTTGCATGAAGAAATCGTAGAACAGACAAGTAAAGAAAAGTTCATAGAGTGCTTCGTAGAGTAAAGAAATCGTAAAGTGCTTCGCAAAACAAAGCAAAGCAAAATTCGTAGAGTGCTTCGATGCTGAGGTTGAGGAGTTCTATGAAGAGATTACCAGATATGATGCTGAGGCTGCTGCCAAAGAAGGTCTATCCCTTGCTGAATGGGATAAAAAAAAATAAAGAAAGGAATATCTGCTAAGATGGCTAAGTCCGACAAGCTCTTAGAAATTAAAGATTTAATTTCTATCGAGACGATCATAGAGTCACCCAGCTCTCTGATCGTAGAGCCAGAAGTAGCAACAGATAATTATGAAAAGGCTGGGATGACTTCTAGGCCAGAGCCAACAAATATTGAAGAAATGGCTGAGGTAGTTGATATAAAGAGCCACATAAAGTGAAAGATGTGGTGGCTGTGAACGTATCAAATCCTGAGCCAAAGAAGGGAAAATTAATAAAGAAATCTGAGAAGAAGAAGAAGAAGAAGAGAACCCTAGAACTAGCCAAAATAACTAAAACTACTTCTGAGGGAGAGAGGTCAATTCTAAGCTCTTTCTATGATTCCTTGGAGCTAACAACGATCATTGAATCAGTCGTAGAGGACATCGGAAGAAAGCCAAGCCAATCTGGTTCTGAGCCTAACAATGCTATATCTTAGGGGGAGAAATTTGAGCCAAGCCAATCTGGTTCTGAGCCTAACAATGCTATATCTTAGGGGGAGAAATTTGAGGCTGAATATAAAGATCTTTCACTCCCTGGAGGAAGAGAAACATAACTAATCAATTTGGAATTCTTGGGCTCTAGAGCTAGTGCTGATGGAGCAATCGTAGAGTCCAACATTACGGGTGCCAAGCAATTGTCGAGCCAACACCCTAACTCTCCGATCGTAGAGTCCTAAAACCCTACGATCGAAACACAAAATACTCCATCTTTTATACACATATCTTCTTTACCTAACATCTTATATATATATATACAGATATACCCTCCTCCTCGAATACTCCTAGTGAAGAATTAGTTCTTTCTTAAAGAACTAGGGTAATAAAGAAGTGGTACTGATGAATGCAATGAAGGGATCTAGGGCACTGCTACTGGAATACAGAAAGGTCTAGCTCATATAGCTGAGACAACATCAAAAGTCCCTAGGGTGATGTCCAAAGAATTTGAAAAAAAAACAAAAGAACTAATTCATTCTATCCTTGAGAATCTTCAAAAGCGAGACAAGATCTACTTCAAGTGGATCGCCGATCATAAAATAGTTGTGCTCTCTTTCCAATCTACTAATGCAAGAACTTGTCAATATTATCAAGCAACTCTTTGAGGAAGTTAATGCTCTACGAAGAGATGATCTCAGTAAACATCAATAGAGGCGACGACCTCAACAAAATTGTTCCTCCTCATTCTCCTTCTAGAGATTCTTCTCCACCTCAAGTTATTTCTTTGGGTCGTGGTCAATCTCGGTCCCAGATACTCAATACAAGAAATCTAGAAAAAGAAGCTGAAAGGAGAGAAAGCTACATAGGAAGGCGAGTAGTTGGGCGAAGAGATCCGCTGAGGAGTTATAGGGGGAGAAGGTAAATAAATAGATAGATATCTATGAGGTAATTTTTTTTAAATTTTAAGCATTAAATTATTTATATCTTAGAATTGATGATTGCTCAAAATTACTTATTTTGTCATCATTAAATAGGGATATATTGTTAGGACAAATTCATATTTGATTTGATGAAGAGATAAATGAGATCATGTGTATTTATATCTAGTAGTTGATTATACGGTCCTTATATTGAAATTGATGTAAAAGGACTTAGAATAGGGATCAAACTTGTTAGGTTGATCCAACACTCATCATTCGTAGAGTGAATACTTAGTATAGAACCAAGTCAGGAATTGATCGTAGAGCAAGACAGTGAAGCAGCCTAAGATCGTAGAGCTGATTGCTCAAAAGCTAGAGTTTGTAGAGCAACAATGGTGGATGATCGCAGAGCATACTGGTCAAGATCTCAGAGTTTGCCAAATATTGAAGATCGTAGAGTAGTATGTTAAAAGATCATAAAGCATATTGAAGATCATAGAGCAGTCTGCTTAGAGATCGTAAAGTATAGTAAAGATCGTAGAGTCTGCCAAAGATCGTAGAACAGTCTGCTAAGAGATCATTAAGCAAATTGACGATCTGCCAAAGATCGTAGAACCGTCTACTCAGAGATCATAGAGCTCATTGAAGACCGTAAAGTCTGTCAAAGATCGTAGAGCTCATTGAAGATTGTAGAGTTTGTCAAAGATCATAGAGCTCATTGAAGACTGTAGAGTCTGTCAGAGATCGTAGAGTTCATTGAAAACCGTAGAGTCTAGAAGAGATCATAGATTTTATGGATGGTAAAGCTTGCCAATCGTAGAGTCATTTAGCCGGATATTCTACGACCACTGTGAAACTCTACGATTAGGAAAATCGTAGAGTATTTCAGCTCTAATACTGGTCTGACATATCAGCTCTTACAATAGACTAAAAATGTCAAGACTCATGGAGTGTAGATCCCAACATAGTTACTGGACATCTTAAAGTTTGAAAAGAAGATCAGATTGAAGTGTGTCTAAACAGCTAGTTCGGTGAAGTGACAGCGACCCACTTGTAGGTTACTGTAGCAGTCTAATATGATATGTCAAAGCCGAAAGTAAGCTGACATATACTCACCAAAAAGTTAACAATCAGATATCTTCTAAGATTGGAGCATTAAATGAGCAACGACAACTTTCAAACAGGACAATCTAAAGGAGATCTATAAGAGGCACACATATTCAATACAACAGTAACGAGAATGTAATATATAAGCTGATTTGTTGCCAAACTCTCAAGGCTATACATTACGATCCTAAAGATCTTAAAGATCTAGAGTATCTCATTCAACTGCTAAGTCAATTCAGATTGGACTTAAAAGCCACTTAGCAGCACCCAAACTAAACACTCTATCTTAGTGGTTGAGAGGTCTAAGTGACCCAGTGCAACCAAGTCTAAGTGACTTGTAGAGATCTAAGCAATCTAATTGCTGCCAAGTCTAAGTGATTTGAAGAGATCTTAGTAATTTATTTGCTGCCAAGTCTAAGTGACTTGAAGGGTTCTTTGTGAACCAATCTTAGTGACCTGGTCTTAGTGACCCTTGTTCCAAGTCTAAGTGACTTGAAAGAATCTTTGTGATTCAGCTGTTGTAATAGTTTTTTGTGAACTGATCTTAGTGATCACCCCATCCTTAGTGAAGTTCCTACTCGAGGAGTAGAAGAGTGAACTAGGAGATATTTGTTCTCCGAACCACTTAAAATTCTCCATCTCTATTTACTTTCAGCATTTATTTTCATTTTCATTACTTTCAGTACTCTACGATTTAGCACTGTGACTTAGTTTCACATTTGATTGCTAAAGTTAAAATTGTGTCTTTCCTAAATCTTTGAAAGGGGATTTTTAAATTATCATTCAGCTATGTATAATTAAAGTAACCTGCTTAATTTATAAATTAGTAATACTCTGTTAAAAGGAAAGTTTTTTAAAAGGATCTATTCAACTCTTTTTAGATCTCCAAGTGTCTTTGAGAAACAACATAATCTTTTTGTCATATTATGTGTTATCTTCTATTCTATTTTTATACATTGTTGTCCGTTAATTCTTGTTTATATCAATAACTGCTTTGTAACTGAATAAAAATTATTTAAAGAGCAATATATGGAAGATATAATAAATGAGATATAGAATGGTACAATTTATTTGAATTCGTCTACTACACACCACTTTATGAATCTAATTCTGCTGTCTCATTCTCTATCTTATTTGTTGGTCAGATCTTTTATATTGTTGCCATCTAATTTTTATTTATTTATCTATAATTAATTATTAAACTAAAATAAAGAACATATAAATGGGGTGGGATAGCAAATGAGACCGAGAATAAAAAAACATATTTGAATTCGTTTATAGTGTAAAGTTCTATTGTAAATTCCATATACACATAACTACGACAAGCCACAGGTGAATATATATGAAGAAGGATATTATTTGGCCAATGCGAATGCCTTGGTTTCTACCAAGTTCGCTAGTGATTTTCCTAGTAGTTTATCTCCGTTAGTTGATCTAATTAACGAAATTTAATGATCAAGACTCAAGAGTAAAGATTACTTAGACCAAAGATGATAAATTAATGGTAGAGATCTCTTTGTTTACCTCTCAATAGATATTTTAGAATTGGCCAATGCAATGCAACATGAAGAATGTAATTTGTCCATAGGTTCTCCCCCAACTCCCCCCCGTGTTAAAATAAAATGTATTTCTAAAACCGAATTGTAATAAAGTAGGTTCTAAAAAATAAAAAATAAAGATGACTTAATTAATTACTAATTCTCGTGATATAGAAACTCCTAGTTGTTTCATTCATTAACTAAAATATAAACGCTTTGACGACTAGTTCCAACTGTGTGCGAATGTAAAAACGAGATAAATTTTAAACAAATTAGTTGCTACTTTGAACAGTTCCAAAACCTTAATAAGATAGGTAAGGTTCTAATCTTTACAAATTTTAAACAAAGTTGTAGCAACTTTGAACAGTTCCAAAACGTTAGTAAGCCTAGGTATGGTCAAGCTTTTTACAAATTTTAAAGTCACTTTGTTGATCTCTCCTATAGTTTCTTGTGTCGAAATAAATGATTATTTGAGTGACTTGAGTGAAGCATTGTGGAAATCTTAGTAAGCCTAGGTATTGTTCTAATCGAACAAATCGATATATAAACCTCTAATTTAGTAGGGAAACTTGAATTCGCAAGAGTTCTTGAATCTACAATGACGTAAGAAATTCTAATTTTATTGAGTAACTAATAAAAACTGATGTACTAAACTAGTTAAAATTGTTTAAATAGTAAGAAAACCCTAATCCTTATTCGGCCAAGTAAAAATGAATGTAATTAAATTCTCAATAATAGAAAACACAAAATATAATAAAATAGTTCAAAATATACAAATCCAAAATTTAAACAGTGAAAAATTCATAGAATAAGTGAGAATTAGGCCTTAAAAATGACAAATCCGGGTTACCAGAGTATTATACAAACACTTGCTTGTTTTAACTAATTCAAGGATGCACCTAAATTCAAATTCCTTTTTAATTAACTCAATTTATGTTTTGTTTACGTATTTTAGTTCTTATAAATATTCTAAAGTAAAAGTTAGTCATTGCTAAAGACCTAGGACTTGACAAATAAATCTGTTTACTCCTTTTTAGGAGTATTAAAGAGAATTTTATTATTTAAAAAAAAATAGAATTTTATTAATTGGAGGATGAATTTCTTAGGTACTTGTCATAAATACATATAAGGATGAATTTTGTTTGTATCGGTTCGCTGGAGAATATTTTCATATATATATATATATATATATATATATATATATATATATATATATATACAGTCCATTTCTTAGGCTCACCCTTAAAAAGCTCACCCCAAACTCACCCCCCTTTTGCGACGGACCCGGCGACGGTTTGGGTGTACAACCGTCGTCTATACTTTTAGCGACGCTATATATTGTCCGTCGCTAAAAGTATAGACGACGGTTGTACACCTAAACCGTCGCCGGGTCCGTCGCAAAAGGGGGTGAGTTTGGGGTGAGCTTTTTAAGGGTGAGCCTAAGATCCTTACTGTATAATATATATATATATATATATATATATATATATATATATATATATATAATATATATATATATATATATATATATATTCTGGATCTTAAATATACCCCCTTAAATGACATATCAAGTATACCTTCTTTAGCGACGGACCGGGCGACGATTTGGTCCGTCGCTAACAACTAGTATGCTTAAGATTCGTTATATATATGGCAAAAATGTAGGTACACATGTGTAGTGCACAGTAAGTTATGACGACGATTTTTTGGGACTATCGTGATGGTTCACTCGTCGCTATAACCCAGAATATCTATGGCGACTGGTGAACCGTTGCTATAGTCCAAAAAAATCGTCGCTATATATGTATATGTGTGTGTGTATATATATATACACATATATGTATATATCGATCTGACTCTAAAGCGAACCTTAAAGAGCGTACCAAAGACGAACTGTCGTGTTTGGTGTCTATGGCAACGGTTCGACCCGTTGCAAAAGACTACATGGCTATGGCGACGGGTCGAACCGTCGCTATTAACACCAAAGACGACTGTTCGTCTTTGATTTGCTCTTTAAGGTTCGCTTTAGAGCCGGACCGTGTGTATATATATATATACACACGGTCCGGATCTTAAGCTCACCCCTTATCCGACTTACCCAAGCTCACCCCCTTTTAGCGATGAACCCGACGACGGTTCGGTCATATCGCCGTCATCTATACTTTTAGCGACGCTATATGTTGTCCGTCGCTAAAAGTATAGACGACGGTTGTATGACCGAACCATCGCCGGGTCCGTCGATAAAGGGGGTGAGCTTGGGTGAGTCGGATAAGGGTTAGCTTAAGATTCGGTTTATATATATATATATATATATATATATATATATATATATAATGAGAGAAGTTTTATAGTTACAGCAAACCATTATTTATAGAGAATTATTAACTTAAGCCAACCAAAGTTGAATCATTAAGTCAAAACAAAATTATTAAGCCGTCTCCTGTTACTTTCAATCCACATGCGTTCCCACGAAGCTAACAAAATTAACCTTAAGCCAACCTAAGTTGAATCATTAAGTCAAAACAAAATTATTAAGCTGTCTCTTTCAATGCACATGCGTTCCCACGAAGCTAACAAAATTAACGTTAAGCCAACCAAAGTTGAATCAATAAGTCAAAACAAAATTATTAAACTGTCTCCTGTTACTTTCAATCCACATGCGTTCCCACGACGCTAACGAGTTGTAAGCCAACCAAAGTGGAATCATTTTATCAATCTTACATTACATACACACTACCACACACCTTCTTCGAGCACGAAATTCACGTATTTGAATTACATACCGTGAAAATGGGAAATGTAATATGGTAGACCAATACCGGGCAAAGAAATAATTTTGGTTTGGTTATGATTTTCAAAATATGGCATGGTTAAATGGTTTGGAACTAAAATTATATAACTTCTTTTTAATATAAGTTATATGGGTTGAAACCAACTAATTATGCGATCAATATAAGGTCAATTTATTTTTTAAATTTCAATCTTATATTATTATTCCAATGAACTTAATAATTGATATCGATTTTTTTTTTATTTTCCTTTAGCTTCTTTGTCTAATTTTTTTATACATTCCTTTTCCTTCTAAAATATTTTCTACACTCAATTTTTTCACACTTTCTCTCTCTAAAATTTATACTCTCTCTAAAAATATTATACTCTCTAAAATTTTGTTACTCTCTAAAAGGCTGAATGACACTTACGAACCTCCAAGTTGTCACCCACTTTCAATGTCGTTCTTAAAATACATTTTTCGTCAATTGGGTCATTAAAGTGGCATTTTGTGTCGATTCCGTTCTTTTTACCCGATTTGATCCCAACTCAACCCATCTTTACAAAATTTTGACCAAACTCGACCTGAACTCAATTTCACCAATTAATTTTTTTTTTAAAAAAAGACAATAATTTTTTAAAATAATTATTATTTAAAAAATAATATTTTATTTTAAAATATTAAAAATAATTAATATTTTAAATATTTTTTAAAATAATTATGATTTTTAGGAAAAAATATTAGAAACTTTTATTTTTTTCATAAAATGAATAAAGTAAATAGATTGAAAAAAATTAAATATGAAAAATAAAACTTTATTTTTAAAAAAAAAGTAGATTTTTTTCATTTTTTATGTAAAACTTTATTTTTAGAAAAAAAAGAGTTTATGTCTTTACCATTATTATATGTATTCTAAATATTATAAATTTTAAAAATAAAAACTAAAAATAGAAATAAAAATACAAAAAATAGTAAAAGATAAATAAAAAAATTGATTCAATTTTATTTTTTTTAAAAGTAATTAAAAAGATTTAAAAATTATTATTATTTTCAGGGAAAAAAATTAGAAACTTTTTTATTTTTTAAAAAAATTAGTAAAGTTTTAGAAAATATAGATTTAAAAAGATAAAACTTTATTTTTAGAAAAAATATAAAATTTGATTTTTTTAAAAAAATAAAATTTCTTAAAACATAGATTCAAAAAAAGTAAATAAAAAAAACTTTATTTTCATAAAACGAAATTAGATTTTTTTTTTCATTTTTAAAAGATGTGTAAATTTTCATAAAAATAATTAAGGATTAAAATTTTCAAGATGTGTAAATTTTCATCAAAATAATTTTTTTCCTTGAAAATAATAATTATTTATTCCAATTTTTTAATTACTTTTTTTATAAAAAAAATTGAATAAGTTTTTTTTTATTTATCTTTTACTATTTTTTGTATTTTAATTTCTATTTTTAGTTTTTATTTTTAAAATTTCTAATATTTAGAATACATATAATAATGGTTAAGACATTAACTTTTTTTTTCTAAAAATAAAGTTTTACATAATAAATGAAAAAAATCTACTTTTTTTTTTAAAAAATAATGTTTTATTTTCTTATTTAATTTTTTTCAATCTATATACTTTATTCATTTTATGAAAAAATAAAAGTTTTTAATATTTTTTCCTGAAAATAATAATTATTTTTAAAAAATTTAGTTTTTTAAAAACAAATTTAATTGCTGAAATTGGGTTCGGGTCAAACTGGGTCGGGTTGGGTCAAAATTTGGTAAAAATGGATCGGGTTGAGATCAAATCGGGTAAAAGGAACGAAATCGACACAAAATGCCACTTTAAGGATCGGGCTGAAAAATGTACTTTAAGAATGACATTGAAAGTGAGTGGCAACTTGGAAGGTAATATGTGCCATTCAGCCTCTCTAAAATGTTTACAACATATCTATTTCTCTCTCTCTCAAACGTTTATACTCTTTTTAAAAATTTTATACCCTTTATCTAAAATTTTAATTGAAGGTGCATGCACAGCTGATGATTGGCCCAGCGATGGCAATTTGAATATTGAGGTTCTTAATAGATTTTTAAAGCCACTTAACATGGGCCACCGTTTTCAGATTGATCCAGCGAGGGCAGTTTGTAAAATTTCTTGAAGAAAGAAACCAAGCTGCATCTATTAATGAATGAATGCTAGGCCATAAACACACTGGTTTGGAAATTGGACGATAAACAGGTGAGGTGACTGAGTGATGGAAGTTGGAAAAAAAATGGGTTGAAACCAGTTAACTGGTTCAGTTTTTTTATTAAAAAATATAAGTTCAAACTTTGATGAGTTTAAATTATTTAAAGTAATTAACCAACCTAAATAGTTTTAGTTAATTTAGGTTGACTCATCAATTTATAAACTAAATTGTTAGGTATAAATCACATTATTATTCTATCAAATCTCATTCTCATGTATTGGTACATATCAAATGTAATTGGGTAAAAAACTTTCGCAATATGATACGGTGATAAATAATAATGAAGATTAGGATTTCTATATATTTTTGCATGTGTGGAGATTTAATATATTTTGTAATTTTTATTAATTATTTAGGAAAATTTTGTAGTTTAATATTTATTTTTAGTTACTAAAATCCAATTTGGACCCTAAACTTTACACCCAAAATCAATTTGCACCTCAAACTTTATTTTCGATTAAATACACTCTAAATATTAACTGAAGAAACAATTTACACTCTGTTTATTTTTCCACCTACCTAGTACACATATGATGTAATTATGTGAAATTTTATGAATATTTATGTCAAATATATTTAAAATATATTTAAAAGATAAAAATGAGAAGAAGAAGACGGTGGAAGAGAGAAATTAGAGTTTCAATCAAAAAGGGGAAGTTGGGGTAGAAGATGAAGAAGGGGGGAGATTACTTCTTTGCTCCCAAAGATGAAGAAGGGGGGAGATTACTTCTTTACTCTCAACTTAACCCTGTATTGACGTTATGATTTTGAATATTTTTGTAAATTCCAAAATATATATAGTTATATGTTTCTTAATAGATTATATTAGTAAAATTTTAATGTTTCACCCTTTTACCCCTCAATTCAACTCCTCAGCCAACTAAAATGATGGAAAATGCAAATTGTTTCTTTGGTTAAAGTTTAAGGTGCTTTTAAATATTTTCTGAAAAATGTTTTCCACTATTTTGCCGTGTTTGGTACTTACATAAAAATATAGTCAACGAAAATCATTTTACGGTCAATGGAAAAAGCTTACTAAAATCAGGAAAATGACTTGCAGATTTCTACTCGGTAAATCATTTTTCGGAAGGCGTCTCATACCAGCTTACTTATTTCTCTCTCATATGTCATCTTCTCCCCTTCTCTTTTTCCCTCTTCAGAAATCTGTTATTTGCCTCCTCTTTTTTCTTTCACCTCTCTTCTTAGTATAGAGAATAGAGAATGGTGCTGCAATGGCATTCTAATTTCATTAATTTTAATAAGTATATATATACAATGGTCAAGAGACAACTAGATGTTAGGAGGCTCCTATGAAGTTAGTAGGCAACTATGAAGTTAGTGGGCAACTTTGGACTGCTATGAAGCTAGCAGTAGCTAGGAGATTACTGTGAAGAAGCTAGTGGACTGTTAATATTCTATATGCCCCCTCAAGTTGGAGCTCCTAGTGGAGATTCCAATCTTGTCCTTGAGATTAAGAAATTGAGCACGTGAGAGTGGTTTTGTGAGCGCATCAGCTAGCTGATCTGCGGAGGAGACATGTGCGACACGAAGGGCACCACTTTGGACTTGTTCACGGATGAAGTGAAAATCAATAGCGACATGCTTCATCCGAGAGTGAAAAACTGGGTTGGAACAGAGATGGGTGGCTCCAATATTGTCACAATAGATGACCGGGGCTTGAGAAGTCTGTATTCCAAGTTCGGTAAGCAGTGAACAAATCCAGCGCAATTCGGCAGCAGTTGCCGCTACTGCACGATACTCAGCTTCAGTTGACGAGCGTGCAACCGTGCATTGTTTCTTAGAGCTCCAAGAAATTGGACTGCGACCAAGATAAACAATGTAAGCACTAGTTGATCTGAAGTCATCTTTGTTGCCAGCCCAATCAGCATCGGAGAAGGAATGGTGCTGCAATGGCATTCTAATTTCATTAATCTTAATAAGTATATATATACAATGGTCAGGAGACAACTAGATGTTAGGAGGCTCCTATGAAGTTAGTGGGCAACTATGAAGTTAGTGGGCAACTTTGGACTGCTATGAAGCTAGCAGTAGCTAGGAGATTGCTGTGAAGAAGCTAGTGGACTGTTAATATTCTATACTTAGAGCTATGGGAGTTTTGTCCAAGAACTGAAATATATTGCATAATCAAGTCTAATAAAAGTAGCAGTTGTGATTAATTATACATGAAGTTTTGGGTCAAGTATAAATCAAATGAATCAATGTTATTAGTTACATCACCGGATATGGTGACAAAAACTTTGGGGAAGAGAGAGAAAGTATGTATAATTGTTCTTAGATTTCTTTGATTTGATTTATTACTTATTTTATTTTGATTATGGGTTATCATTCTTCCATAGTTGAAGAGGTGGATTTTAATTATAGTGATGGCAAAGGAGAGATGGATATACTGAATTGGAGAAGGAATTGTTGGGTATGAGCATTATCAAAACAACCTACTTTCAATCCTGAATTCCAATTTGTCAACAAACACAGGAAAATAGATGGAAAACATATATATCATTTTCACTGAAAAAATGATTTCATCCGAAAATATTTTCCGGAAACCATTTTCTGGAAAAGGTTTTTTTTTGAAACAAACATAGTCTTAGTATGCAAATCGATTTTGAGCCTAAACTATAGGGTAAACTTGCAATTTAGTCTTGTTTAACCTGTTTACACTACAAGAAAAAGCCTTAGTTCCAACAAAAACTTTCGTCAACAATTCAGTCATAATAAAGTTGGTCGGGGATAAGTCCGTCGGGAATAAGTGTTGCCGATGAAATTATGTCCGACCAACAGTCCGTTGCAGATAGTCTATTACCGACGAAATATTTACGACGGACTAAATCCGTCGACAATGACATGTACACATGTCAAACTTGTGCTCGTGTGAGAATTAATAAATCCTTAGTTCCGACGGAAGTTCCGTCGGTATTAAACTATTCCGTCGGAAATAATAATATTTTTATTTAATAATTTTGTTTTTATTTTTGCAGTTTCTAGGTTTCTAAACCACATTTTTGTACCTATAACCTGCTTTATCCCAATAACACATACAGTAATCTATATATTATATCACATACAAACAGAAATTGCAAGAAAAATCCATATCATATTAATACTAAAGCAGTCCCAATATCATTAAGGCAGTCACAAAATCAGTCCCAATTTAGTCAATTAACATAACTTTGATCAATTAAAATCAGTCACAATCAATCTCGAAACACAAATTCAATCCCAACAAAAAAATCAATTAACATAACTTTAGTGATGGTGACAGTGCGTAATTAGTTGAGAGTGGGACAAAAAAACCAACAAATACATAACAAATTACCTTGCTAAAGCAAACATTTTTGATTGACAGACCTAAATTCAGCATTTCAAACAACTAATTGAAGAAATATATCTAACAAATTACCTTGCTAAAACAAACATTTTTGGCCAAAACAAACCCAAATTCAGCATTTCAAACAACTAATTGAAGAAATATAAATTAACATATACACATGCATAAATTCATATTGCAAGTAAAAAATTCACGCTAACTTCAGTGAATTGAAAATGTAAAATGTGGGTTTCTTCAATTACCTTGCTAAACAAAAATCTGAAGCGAATTTAAGGTGGTTGTGCTATACACCCACCACGGCGCCGCCACCACACCCACCACAGCGCCGCCGCCACACCCACTATAGTGCCGCCACGACCTTTGCACAGAAAGAGCATGAGGAGGAGGAGGAGGTTCCGATGGGAGGGAGGAGGAGAGAGATGAGAGATTGAGAGATGAGAGCTGAGAGAGATCATAGAGAGTTGAGAGAAAGAAATAGATAACAGCGGCTGGGGGAATTGATACTATGTTAGGTTTTATAAGCTAATTCTGACAGAATATCCGTTGAAATTAATTCCCTCGAAATTATATTATTTTCGACAGAAATTCTGTCAAAAATAAATCACATTCTGTCGTAAATATGATTGACGCTGACGGGAATGTTGGCGCCAAGGGATGCATAATATATCCAATGGAATTTCATCAAAATTACGATATTTATGAGGGAATTATTTTCGACGAAAACTTATGTTGGATATACATTTATTTCGACGAAAAATAGTCTGTCGGAAATAATTCCGTCGGGATTATCCACTTTTCTTGTAGTGAATAAAGCGCCGATAATATCCTGCTAACCCTAAGAAACTTCTAACTTTCGTTGGGGTCTTCAGTTGTTCCTAGTTTACTACTACTTCTACTTTTGTCAGGTCTACAGAAATTCCATCTTTATCAATTACATGACCCAAAAAATATACCTTCTCCAACCAAAATTCACTCTTTAAAAATTTTGCATATAATTTCTTCTTTCTTAATATTTCCAACATACTCCTTAAATGTTCAACATGTTCCTCATTTGTCTGAGAATAAATTAAGATGTCATCAATAAATTTCATGACAAATTTATCTAAATAATTTTTTAAAACTTTATTCATTAAATCCATAAATGCAGTCAAAGCAATTATAAGTCCAAAGAGCATCACCAAAAATTCATACTGCCCGTAACAAGTTTGAAGCGTTGTCTTTAGCACATCTTCTTCTCTTACCTTTAACTGATGATATCTTGATCTTAAGTCCATATTAGAAAAATACTTGGCACCCTTTAATTAATCGAAAAGATCATCAATCCTAGGTAACGAATACTTATTCTTAATTATTACTTTATTTAGTTCACGATAGTCGATACATAATTATAATGACACATCTTTTTTCCTAACAAACAACACTAGTGCTCCCCAAGGAGACATATCGGCTTAATAAATTTTTTTTCCAGAAGTTTCTGAAGTTGGACCATCAGTTCTTTCATCTCTACTAGAGCCATTCGATAGAGAGCTTTCGAAATAGGAGCAGCTCCAAGTACAAGATCAATCGCGAATTCTATCTCCTGATCACATGGAAGGTCAGGTAATCCCTCCATAAATTCTCTCACTATCGGTATCTGATCTAACTTCGATTCCTTCTGTTGGGTATCCACTACATAAGCTAGATATCCAATGCATCATGTCTTACGTAGTCTTTTCGCTTGCATCAGTGCTACACAACTGGGCTACCTAAGGTTATGATTACCATAATACACTATATTCGACTTGTCAAAAATCTTAAGATTCACAGTCTTTTTATGACAGTCAATCATTCCTTCATGGTCATTTAACTAATCCATCCCTAGTATAACGTTAAAATCCCCTAACAGAATTGGAATGGGGTTGGCTAAAGTTTTGTGATCCCTAATTTATACACAGCAAGTTCTATGTACTCGATTAAAAAGAATGATCTCCTTATCAGCAACTTCTATATTCAGAAAATATTTTAAGGCTTTGGGAATTAAATTTAAACTATGTGCAAAATCATGCGATATAAATGAGCAAGTAGCACCTGAATCAAAAAGTACGTATGCATGTGTAGAATTAATTGGTATTATACCTGACACCACATCCTTTAACGCTACTGCGCTGTCCATGATAGTCGTGTTGGAAGTTCTTGCCATTGGTCGAATCGGTGCAGTCGGTCCCACTATAGGTAGTTTGTTGTTATTCTTACTTCCTCCTCCGATATCTATCCCCCTTTTTGGACAGTTTTGTGCTTAGTGATCTAGAGCACCACATACAAAATACACATTCTTCCTTGGACTAGTACATTCGGGAGCAATATGGCCCTCTTTCCAACAGTTGTAACACACATCTCTTCCCTTCAAACATGTCCACATGTGGTTCTTATCACAACTCTTGCAAGCCTCCACCTTTTTCTTTAAATTCCCCTCTTTACTCCCTTTGTTATTTCGCTACTTTTATTATTATTATTTCTACCGCTACTCTCTCCCTTTTGTATTCCCCCGTTATTTCTCTTTTTCTTTTGTTCCTGAATAAATTTCATTAGAGCTTCACTACCGCCCTCCACGTATTATCGCCTTTTCCAAGATTGTGTCGAAGTTATTTATCTATAGTACTGAAAACCTATTGTACAACCAATATTTCAAACCATGTTCAAATCTCCTTACTTTCCTCTCCTCCATATCAACTTGATGCGGAGCAAATCTCGCCAACTCATTAAACTTAGCAGGGTATTGGGGTACAATCATGTCCCCTTACGTCAATTCTAAGAATCACATTTCTATGCAATTTTGCATACTCCTTGGAAAGGGGATTGAGTTCACAATGTTCATGATGCTTCTTTGCCCCTCGTTAACTGATCTCATGTGAGGTCATCCTCGTGGCATTGTTCTATAAAATATAACACAGCGTTACTGTAATATTATTTGTAAAAACATATAATACGCATGAGACATTTATATAAAACTCACTTTTATTAATAAACATCATGCTCTTTTTTATTTATTTATTACATATTACTTGTTATTTACATATCCCATATTTATACATCAAAATTTGGGATGCCATATCTTACACAGTCTTACTATTCCCTTCTAGTTACTATATACATAGACAAGTCTCATAGGCCTCTCCTAATGGTCACATTGTACTCCTCAGAGATCATATGTGATACTAGGTTCTTACTAATAGTGTGGCAAGTCTGAACCAACTCTGCAAGAATCCTCAGTATGAGACCCTATAATAATAATACATACGGTTTATCCTCCTCTTTGTGATCCTTAACTCTATCTCTACATCTTCTATTAGACGCTCCGCCCTAACACGAGTGTCAATCTCTGCTTCCCAAAACGCCTTCACTTCCTTGTTCTTATGACGCCCCCAAATCCCTGTACTCGCTACAGCAGATTCGGTGCATCACGATACACATCTTCCATAATATCTATCAATATTTTTATTAATTTAACTAGTCTATTTAGACATTATACCACATACCTCGTCCCTACATTGCAACTTAGGTCTTATTCTTCTTACATGTTACCAACCTGTAACCTTTACAGGATTTTAATCTTCCATTATGTAGATTAATTCTAACCCTTCTAGTCCTATCATTCCTTTCTACCTGCAACATGTTTTTGCAAGAGTGAGCATCAAATATGTTTAGTAAGTATGGAGCTGAAATAAACAGTTTAAGGAATGACTTCGAATCAATAATTTAATAATTTCGAACTAAAAAATAATTATCAGCTTTACGTTACTTATATGGTCATAAAAAGACCAAGAGTTCTTTCGAATCGTATTACAGGTGATCAACCTAGCAGTACTTCTATGACTTGCAGCACATGTTACTTCAATGTAGTACACAGTGACTTTTCAGAGTAATCTCATCAATGAATAAATATATTTTGAACAAATGAATAGCTCGTCAAGGAAATTTTCAACATAAGAAACTTTAGAAATGTGCAACAACACAGAGTTAATAAGAAGTATTAGAACTTCAATATTATAGTCTTTATATTTATATTTTTACTGAGTGGTCGTTAAGAGCACGAACTCTTTACATCAAATTATACAGTCACACATACTGCAAAATTTGACATAACATCATTCATACGCTAAAAGCATTAAGTTGGCACTATATGACCCATAAATGTTTAACAACCATACAGACTAAAAAACTCTTCATAAAACTTTCTCTACAATATAGGGTTGTTCATCTTCAGTCTTAATTAATTTCACAATAGAGTAGCCGAAAAAAATGGCATCCTCTTTTAGTTCAACTAAATTCAGGAATATCAAGAACTTGCAAACCCATAAATAACTCTTCGTTCATAGAACTTACCATACATTATCACTTTAGGAACATACCATAATAATATGAGTTCAGGAACTCGCCACAATAATATAAGTCCAAGAACAAATCAAGAACTTACCATACGACTATAGGTTCAAGAACTTACCATACTAATATACGTCACGAACCTACCATAATAGTATGAGTTCAAGAACTTACATATATCTCCAAAACTTGCAACTTAGCTTATTCATAAGAATTTGCATAAATGCATAATTACAACAAATTAAGGACTTATTCAAATAAAGAACATGATTAACATAAAAGACTTGCATAATTTGCAAAATTTGCTATGAGTTAGGGAACTTGCAATAATAAAATGCTTACTACAAGTTAAAGAACTTGCTCAAAGTGAGGGAACTTGCAATAGGTCATGGAACTTACCTCGGTTAAGGAACTTGTTATGACTTCATCTGTCATTCATCATTTACATTCAAAATTTCTTTCTCCCGTACTCAAATCTGAGTCACATGTATGTCATGGAATAATTTTCATTAACATAATAATCTTCTCGTAATAACATTAACTTTCAGCAATTATTTTTCATAATTATATTTTAACATATATACATGTTTACTTTTTCAATAATCCTAATATTCGGAGTTACATCCGAAAATTCTTAAAATATTAGAAAATCTCTTTATTACTTTAAAATACGCTATTATACGACAAAATATACAATTATCCAAAATTTCATTCCAAATCGAGTTATAAAACTCGTTTTTTCAATTTTACTTTAACAAAACACTATTTTTTTAATCGTAACTTCTTCGTTACAAGACCATTTACGTTCATTCTTGAGTCAAATTAAACCTTATACAATCTAGTTCAACACCATCTAGGCCCTGGCTCCGGCCTCTTCCTTAATCATTCTAGATGTCCTCCTTTAGCAGCTAGGTTAGAAAGGTACGATTCTTGGCCAACTTTACAAAATAATTTACCAAAAATAATATATTTCATAAAAATTGTTCAAATCGAGAGGCTTGCTAGATAACTTCAATATATAAGACTTTGTTTTATAGCATCTCTAAATTCTTAACATATGATTTTATATGGTTTTTACAAAAACAGTAACAAAATCTGCCTTTTTTGCGTTTCAACTTTACCCTGTCTCGCTAGAAAAGTCATAACAATTTATCTACAATGAAGAATTTGATGAAATTTTCGGGGTTGTTTAGATAACTTCTAGGGCTACAACTTTGCTTTGGACACCAATTTCAAATTTTGTACACACAAGCCTAGAAAAGTTTTACAAAAAGCATGTTAGAATCTATTTTTTTTCCAAATTCTGGTAGTGCAGTTTTTTCCGAACCAAGAATTTTTTCGAACCAAAAATTCACCATAAATAATTTAGTAGGAATTTTTGAGGGATTCTTAATTTTTGCGTAGCTAACTTTCAGAGCTATTTTTAGACACAAAGATCATCTCTTAATTCCTTATACACAAGAAGATATGACCTTTCCAAAAACAGGGTAGCAAACTAACTTTTCTGAAAATTTCCAGATTTCGTTCTTCGTTTGATTTCTTAATTTCTCGATTTCTCTTGTTTGATCCTTGTTTATACAAGTTTAATCTATCAAAATCAAACATAAACATGTCTTCTCTATATAAAATTCATAAAACTTAACATCTATACATGAAAATCAAAGGTTTAATCAAGGTTTAGGAATTACCTTCACTAGTTTTCTTCCTTTTTCTTCTTCTCCTTTGCTTCTTCTTCTTTCCTTCTTCCTCTCTTCTCTTTCCTCTCTCTTACTCCAGTTGACTCTCTCTCACCCTCTCCTCATGTGGGTGCCGACTTGGTAAGGAGATGTGTTTATGTTTATTTTTATTTTTTAGTTTGCTTTTCTTTTTTTCCTTTTGACTTGAAAAGTTAAATTTTCATGTTTATAGTCGATCCCTACTAAATTCAACATCCTTGAACATTATGACACTGTCTGTTTTCTTCAAATTCTTCTTCAAACTCAAAGTTTGACCTTTTCCTCATAAAGGTCAACTGTTGACTTTGACCAAAAAGTCAATCCCGACACCATATCGTATTTACAGTCTTTACCTATCAAATTTGACGTTCCCGTCTCAATAGTGAAGTCTATTTCTTAAAATTTCTTTTTGAACTCAAATTCGAGTTTTGAACTGTATAGTTCCTTCATTCACATTTACATATGTTACTTTCCTTTCCTTCCTTCATTTCTTTCCTTTTCCTTGCTTCATTTAACACCTTATTAATCATGTATAATCTCTTCATTTACATAATCTTCGTTTCCTTATCTGAAAAATTCTAGAGTATTACAGTTCCTTTCCTCTAGCTGTTAAACCCGATTCTTTAACTCCTAATTCCTAGCTAGCAAATCCCACATAGTAACGTATGCCTCTGCCATTATCGCTCACATGTCTTCTAATTCCTCCTCAACGTATGTTGCATCATCTGCAACATACTCAGAAGCTACCTAATCCTCCACGGGATCTACCTCCGACTCTTCATTAGGTTACTCCTCAGGATCCTCCTTTGGCTCAGTAATGAGGTCCACCACGGGTTATAACGGACAATTTAATTGCGTTGTGATTCTGGGGACAGAATCCTTTTAAGGAGGGAGAGATGTAACGAACGCAATTTTTGTGATTGAATAAAAATATTTATTTAATTATATAAATATTTTTATTAATTTATCGAGCTAAATAAATAATTTATTAAGTTTTTGTGAAATGGGTATATGTTAAGTTTAATAATGTTAGATGTTATTTGAATGTGATTTGTTATGTTTATTCTAATTTAATATAATAATTAAATTAGATGATGAAAAGGTTTATTTGAATAAATGATTTATTTGAACAATATAATTCATTGGGTGTTATTGTTATTGGTTAAATAAATTTATTATTTAAGTTAGTAAGGTTTAATTGAATTTATTTAATAATAAGTTCAATCAAATTAGAAGTGTGACATTTAAACTATATGTTATAATGATTTATTAAAATAAATGAGAAAGTGTTTAATTCAGTTTTACCAAACAAGGCCCTATGACCTTTGTTTGGAAATAATGGGTTATTTTAATTTTGTTTTGCCAAACAAGGCCTTAATACCTTTAGTTAGAATAATAGATTATTTTAATTAGTATTTGCCAAACAAGCCTTATGGCTTTTTGAATTATTGTAACTGATAGATTAATATCAGTATACGTTATTATTTTATTAAAGTATCAGTTTTTATTTTATTCCATCAGTTTTATTTTTTAAACTACGTCAGTTGTAAAAAATATAGAAGAGAAAGAAAAGAACAGAGCTGAGAGAATACTCTGTGAATTTGAGAGTTGAGAGTTGAGAGAAAAGAGAGAATTGTGAAGAAGAGTTTGGAATTGAAGGTAGAATTTCTAAAACCAAGGAGATTAATCAAAGCAATAGAAGGTATAATCCTTTTCTAAAAGTTCTTCACTATACTTCTCTGAATATGATTTTTAATTTCCTGTATATAAATTTTTATGCTAAATACATGAATTATTTGATTATAGTTGTTGTAATTGATATAAAGCATGCATTAGATGATTATATAAACTAGTTTGAAGAGTTAATTCATGAAAACATGTTTTTGAATTTAGTTTTTAGTTTTTACAGAGTTTATTTCATGAATTGTATATATGTATGAAAATTGATGCTTAAATTAGTTGTTATTCGGTAAATTAATAATTGTTTATGATAATATGATGAAAAACGAAAAGAATGCAAGTAGAATGGATTAAATTGGTTGAAAGATGAGTTTACAGAGTTTAATTTCATGAAAAGGGTCAAAACATGAATAAATTGTTTAATAGTGAATTTGTTTTATTTAAATTGGTTGATTATGTGTTAGAATGATTAAAATGTTTACAGAACATGTTAGGTAAATGTTTTATATCATATATGATGTCTGGGTATATTTAGTTTGTGTACTGGATGGTAGAATTCGGAAAATTTGGCCAAAATTGGCTTAAGTTTTCACTAGTTCGCGACTGTAGGAGACGACTGCCGAGTCTCTCGCCCCGGCGAGAGAAATGAACTATAAATCCTCGCCCCGGCGAGAAATTTTAAAAGGGAATCCTCGCCCCGGCGAGAAATTTTAAAAGGGAATTCTCGCCCCGGCGAGAATCACTGCTGTAAAAAAAAATTAAAATTAAAATTATTATTATTATTTTGTTTTCTTTTCTTGGAAGTTATGATGCAGAATTAAACTTATATTAATGTATTAAGTGATTAATGAAATTTTAAGACGGTTGATACTTGTTGGTTATAGTATGCTAAATGAGATAGAGAGCAAGCCTAGAATGCTTTTAGTCTTGTGACTAATTATGTTACCATCTTATAATTAAATGTATAAGTTGTTTAAGGATCGTGAGATATTTAATTTGTAATCTACGCTTGAGGCAAGTTCCTTATCTCAACTTATTACTTTTACGTTGAGCAAGTTTTTTTATCTCAAACTTGTTATTTCATTTAAAGCGAGTTTAATATCATTGAGCAAGAATATTTACCTTAGCTTATTGTCATTCAAGCAAGGTTGTTGTCATGATTAAATGCTAAAGCTTTATTCCAGTTGTTAATTGTTCCATCATTGATCGTTATTCAAACTTTGAACATAATTTCTATTGTTTGACTTTATTGATGAATTAGACTAGCAAACCCTTATTGATTCAGCTAGTCCTTAGTTGATGAGCGATTTCAAAGACTTAGAATATTTTCTATTCTTGTTCCAAGCCAAGTTTCTTTTGGTACGGATTCAGACGATAAACTGAGATGAACAACCCTAATATAGGAGATTACTTACGCGACAACGTTAAAATGTTTGTGCACAATACATTGTACAAAGGGCTGATCCCCCTGAGTACGAGATGTTGGTCCATAGTCTATATGACTGTTAAAGGTTACAGTAGAAATACTTGTTAACCTAGGACATAGTTCGAGGTCTTGTGACCCTCAGATATAATTTCTAAATCTTGAAATCCATTTTTCCTTGAATCAAATATTCTAACGAGCTTTTAGACTTTGATCATTTATTAACTGAGATTCAGAAAAATTATTATCCCTCAGTTGAAATCCATTTCATTTAAAGGAAAGGGCAAGTTGCAGAAGTAGCTTAAGACTTGTTGTCTATTTGATGTTTTATGTAACAAGACTTGTTTAATATTATGTTTTATTCCGCAGTGATGTATTAAGGTTAAGATAACCTGGGATTTGATTGTTTAATAGTTTGGTGATGTAACCTATTTTGGAAAGATGTTTCATTAAGTTTATTTAATTGCCATTTTATTGGGTAGTTAGATTTAAATGTATGCTATAGTGAACACCAAATCTGTGGGAATTAAGTACCTGGATTTGGGGGTGTCACACGGGTGCCTCTTCCTCTAATTCTGGCTCTACCACCCACTCAACTCTGGATACTTCGTGAATATCTTTAAGTACATCTTCTTCATCCATCCTACAATATAATAAAATAACTCACTTAGTACATCAATATATTAAACTATACAACTTAAAATAATTAACTAAATAAACTTAAGGAAATTTTTAATTTTATTATTTAATTTTTTACAAGAACTTTATGTGAGTTTACTTCTCGCTGTCTTTACTACGTTCTTACCAGGTTATATCCTAAGGTTCTCTAACCTAAGGGTTATAACCTATGGTTCTGATACCAACATGTGATGACCTCAAATCTGTGTACTCGCTACAATAGACTTGGTGCTCACTATTCATCTACATTCATGATAACTTGCTATTAATATAAGCTAAGTTACATAAATACATTTTATTATACATTATTTAATCATACAAGCCCAGGTCTTAATTACATTACAAGAACTATTAACTCAGTTTTAAAATATTACATTATTAATTATTTGCTAACTTAATACATTATTATTTAATTATCTTCCTCACTTGCTTTGTGTTTCCCTTTATCCTCCATGTCTGACCCCTCAGGTCCCTCTGTCTTAGCTGTAAACATGAGGTTTTTGTAAGAGTAAGCAACTAATTTTCTTAGCAAGTATAATAGTTTAAACAAAATAGAAATAACTGGGGATGAATTAATACTTAATGATTAAAAGAATTAATATTAATTACAAATCAAGGAAATCAACAAATTTTTTTTACAGGTTGTTGGACTTCAAATTTTTGAAGAGAATTAAATTTTAGATCGAATCTTAAAGCTCATTAGGTTAATAAGGGAAATTGAAAGTCACTGAGTGATCGTAGGGACCATGAACTATCTTAAATGTTCTTTAATCATAGACTGAGAACTCTCCAATGATGTTCAACAGTCATAAAGACTGCGAACTCTCCACAGAGTATCATTAGGTGATCAACCTTTCATAATTATTCACTTAATTAAATCGTTTATCACGTTTAATAATTACCGTCAGTAACTTTTTATAATTTCGTTTTAGTAACTTCGATTATCGTAATTCATTCTCGACTACCAACATAATTTCATTTTTATAATCTTACGGTCAAAATGACCATTTTACCATTATTCTATCCCACGTGTCCTGTTTTATCACGTATTTATTGGTAAACTATTTTATGCGTTTCCGGTAACCTTCAATTAATATTTTTCGTAATTTCTTAAATCTTATTCTCTTCATTAAATCCTTTTTAGCCATATTATTATTTTTTTTCCTTCTGGCACCACTTAGGTAACTTCATTTTAGATCCTTTTTGATTTTTTTAGATTTTTCCAAGTATATTTTGTATTTATTTTGAGTTAGTTTTTGTCCGAAATTTAACATTTAATAATATTCGAGATTATATCCAAAAAATATATAATTTGGACAGAATCCCCTATACATCTAAACTTGCTTCCACTCAAAATTTTAGCCCAATCCGGGTTATAGAACTCAAGTTATCGCAGTTTTAATTTTAAACTTTTCGTTTTTGTTTTGGTCATAACTCCTTCATCTTAAGTCAACTTTTGTTCATTTTTGTACATGTCCTTTATACCTCTAGGTATCATATTCCTGAGGCCTGGATTTGTTTCAAGCAAATTAAGGGTCCAAAACAGTCTACACAAAAATAAAATTAGAATGTTTGACAATCTGCCCTGTTTTGGTAGAAAATTCACTAAAAATAATCTACATGGAATTTATGTCTCAAACCACTTCCAAATTGTAGCTAACTTACATATCTATCATGCACAATAAGAATCATGCAAAAATTCTAAGTACACTAAGAGTTATGCGTGTTACAATTTTAGGTCAAATTTTACAGTTTTTGACCTAAAATAGTTTAAGTTCTTTTCTAGGTTTTCTTATTTTCCTTTACAGTTTTTTCATCATCTAAGCTATTTACCACCATGATCTAACATATTTAGGTGTATATAAGTATGATACATGTTTATTAACATAACTCTAGTTCTCACAAGAAAAGTTGAATAAAGGAAAGATTTAGGGTTATACCTTCCTAGTTTTCCCTTTTTTGATTTTTGTTCTTCTTTGTTGCTTGTTGCTTGAGCTCTTCCTCTTCCCACCTTATGGCTGCTGACCACTCCCTCTTTTCTTTCTCTTTCTCTAGATTTTTGTCACTTAGTTGGTGAAGTGTTGGATGATAAGTGAGTTGGGGTTATTTATAGGCCAAAATTGTAAATTTTCCTTTACTCCCCCATCTTGGTCAACAACTTCCATTATTTCCAATGCACCCCTTAGATTAGCCAATCTTGTGAACCTTGCAAGTAATCACTATGATTAGTGGCTAATTATGAGATTAAACCTTCCATTTAGAATAATTGGTCACAAAAGTGGCCACATCTCTTCTTTCATTTCTTGCCAACACAAAAGTGAGTTATCATTGCCATCACATGGCCTCCTTGACCTCTCCCTCCTCAAAGTGGCTGGATTTCTCTTCCCATTTTTTTTCATCTTTATCTTGCAAGTATATGAAATTCTCTAGAATTTGGGCTTGAACTAGTCAAAATGGGCTTTGTTTGTTGGGCTTGGTTTGGTTTATGCATCCAAGTGAGCTTGCTTGGTTTTCATACACTACTTGTAAGACCCCGACAATTTTAATAAAGAGAATTTATTTTTCTTATTATTATTTTAAACAGAAATGTGTGAAATCGATAATGATAAAGTTACTAGTGAAATGTGAAAATTGAGAAGTCTAGTAATAACGCTAAATCACTATTCACGCATTCACTAATCACGGGGGACTATTCATGCTAAAACGCTTTTACACTTTCTTTGACTTTCGAATTACGTCATAACGTTTATATGAGTTGGATACAAAATTATACGATATAAATACGAAAATCCTATTCATACGAATATACTATTCATTTATACAAAAAGTCAAACCTGTATGTCGGGGAATATTCCTTCAGTCGGATAATATTCGTTCTGTTGGGGAATATTATATTCGGTAAAATACGACGACACCATCGAAATATCCAATTTTATATTCGGTAACGTACGGCGTTGGAATAACCAATCATTAGTGGGCCCCACAATGATAATATTGTCAACGATAGTGGGCCCCATTGTCGGATACTGAAAACGACAATATTTTGTCAACAGTATTATCACCGGCAACTGTTGAAATACCCGGTAATAAAAAAAACAGTAAAACGCGTTATTCCACAATAGTACGCGGTATTTCACAGGCACACGGTGTTGCACAGTATTTTAAATTATTGATTCAATAATTGATAAAGTAGCAATTGCACAGTATTTTGATTCAATAATTACAATAGCATCTGCATGGTATTTTTTATTATTTGTCATGGCACTGTAACTCATATTATTTGTTATGATATTTTAGCATTATTGACGGATTAAAAGTGGAGTCTAACTTAGGGGTACCAAATTGAAATTGCGAAATTCACATGCAATGAACTATTGGTTCACATGTGGGAACTATTAGGGGATGTTATGCAAGATTGATAATACTTGAAGGATTATATTAAAAATAGAGGCAAAGATGGAGGTACTAAAGTGTAATAAGTCGAGCCCTTTTTGTGCAATTAATGAAACTTGGTTTTCCTATAAATAGGAAGGATTATCTTAAGAAATCTTCACACCTTCCTTGCTTATACTTCCTCCCTCTCTCTCTAAATTTCTTAAGTTCTCTAAGTGTGTTAGGTTATTTTGAGTATTCGTGAGAATACAAGTACTGTCCAAGTTAGTAAGCTTCATAGAAAGCAACATCCAGTCACTTGTTAACTAAGGTAGGGGATATCATTTCTTGTATACTCTTATGTAATATCATTTGCTTCCATGTTCGTAAGTGATATTATACTCATAAAGGTTGTTATGCATTCCGTATTAATTTGTGGGGATAACCTGTCTGTGCGGATTGACGCATGCCTGGTGAATATCCTTTTGTATTCATTCCTTATTATTCTGTGGGAATAACCTGTATGTACGGAGTGTCGTACAAGGTGAATATTCTTTTGTATTCATTTCTTATTACCTTGTGGGAATAACCTGTATGTACGGAGTGTCGTACCTGGTGAATATCCTATTGTATTCATTCCTTATTACTCTGTGGGAATAACCTGTATGTACGGAGTGTCATACTTGGTGAATATTCCTTTGCATTTATTCCTTATTAATCTGTGGGTATTACCTGTCCGTGCGGATTGACGTATGCCTGGTGAATAACCCTTCGTATTCATTACTTATTAATCTTTTGTGGAAATAATCTGTCTACGCCGATTACTGCATGACGGGTGAAAATCCACTTGCAGTTTCATATATTCTTTTATACTCGTATAACATATCATTTCTTTTATACTCTTTAAGGGATATCTTTTTCTTTCACATTTCTCCATTTATGATAAGAAATTTCTCTTTATTTCCAAAACCTTACTTTAAATGGTGAAAATCCCTGAAAATTTATAGAATATCTTTAATAGTTTGTGCTTCATCTAATATCTTTCACCTAAATTTTTCTATTTCGTTTGATACGATATAGTTGAATCGTGAATTTTATTCTTGAATATCATTCTTGAATTTGACTCCACAATTTGGTCATCATGTTGACAATTTGGTCAACCGTCGACACTAGATAAATTAAACATTCATTTTTATTCTTGATCTCACTGTATTCATTCTATATCATTGTCATCATCCTCATACTTAAATTATGGTGATAGTTCTCTTTGACCCGTAGTGCAAAGATGAACTGGCGTGACATGATTTTGACCAAACTGTATATTGGTATAATCATGACTTTTGATGTTACAAACAAAGGCGTATGGTGAAAGTTCTCTTTGGCTCTTAGTGCAAAGATGAATTGGCGTTTGGCATGATCATGACCGTTAATGTTACAAATAAATATCCTTGGCACATAGTGCAAAGTGAGGTTGTTGAATATAAACTGTTGATTTGGATGTTCATAAACAGGAACTGTTGATTGGTGTTACAGGGATAAAATATTGGTGCTGATCTTTTAACTTATAGAAGATGGTAGATATTATAATCTACTTGACTCTTTTAATGGATTGTTCGTTCCGCTGCAGTTGTTGTTATTGAACAATTATAATATCTTTAAATCTCTGATTTATTTCGGTTGAAGGCTAAAGATAATTTTATTCTTCATTATTTTAGTCGTGATATTTCCTACTGGGCTATTTGTGTTCACCCTTTTTTTTTGCTCCATTGTTCTCTTCAGGAAAAGAGAGTGTAGCGGGGACTAGCCGGGGAATGGAGTGATGGTCCGAGACAATAAAAGTATCTCAATACATTATTATTAGTGTGACAATAAGTGTATTAAGAATTTAAGATGTATTTGTATTGTGTTGTGGTATTTTGCACAACACTTATTAGTTGTAAATGAGAAAATTTGTATTTATATTTTGTAGAATGTTATTGGCGACTCAAAATGGGTTGTACGGACCTATTTTGGGGGAGTCACCAGTAGCTAGCTTCTGATTTCAGCATAAAGGTTGCAAATGCCGTCTTCTGGTTCTCACTGACCCTGTCGACATCGAATACTTTCTCCATCTCCATGACCCAAGTCTGTGCTTCAATCGGATTCATGGAACCGTGAAACTCCGGAGGTCCAACTGCTTTGAAGTCTTTAAAGGTCGTATCCTGAGCTTGGGGTTGATTCGCGAATGCTCTAGTTAATAGATTCACTAACTGCTGCATTGGATTAGTGTTGGCTTCTTCGTTGTTTGTAGATCCCTCAGGAGTTTGTTGACGGGTTGGTTGTCTCCTTGGCGGCATCTTACTGTTAAGAATTCGCGTTATTAGACTATTGCTCAATTACTTAAACATTTAAGTCTTAACTTAAACATTTATAAACAACACTTAACACACAGTACATCTGATAAACTTTCGCATTTTATTCATTAACTGCTTCAAAACATAATATGGATAACATCATAGTTATGTACATCATCTATCCTGAAATCATAAAGTTTCAGGACTACATCATTATTCTATCCCATTATATGAATCCGGGATTTACAACTTATTAACTCATAAATTTCATAATAACATAACTAATCATAATCTATGATGACATCTCACGGCGCACAACTTCCTTGCGTTCCTGCTCCATAATACGAGTCACTATCCTTCGATCCACCATATCTGGATGACGATGAGCTCGATCCAAAGCTCTATCTACTGTGGTGTGAAAGATATACTCCATCTCATCAATCTTGGCCTTCTTTGACCGCACCTCACATTCAACACGATCTGCACAGTTAGCCTCCCTCAACCAAGCAGTCTCAGCTCTCGCCCGCTTAACTGACTCCTCTCTCAACTCATCTCGTACAATTTCATTTCTGGCTATCAGCTGTCCTCGTCGATACTCAGACCGTGCTAGCCTCTGCTCAGCCTCTGCAAGACGTGATGAAAGGTCTTGGATCTCAGCATCCTTCTGCTCTAAAGTGGCTTGACGTTCCACAACCTGTTCTTCTAACCCCTCCTTCTCGCTCTCTACATGAACCAACTTCCACTCCACGTCTCCAAAACGTATATCGAGCTCCTCAATCTCACTGCTCTTCTGCTCTAAGGCAGTCTGTCGCTCCGCCAGCTGCCTCTCTAACTCATCCACTCTGTCCTATAACTCTATGTTGCGATCATACACCTGCTCGCACATCTAAACACCTAAGGAAGATAGTGATATCCCCTCAGGGTCTTCCTCCTCCTCCTCCTCCTCAGGATCCTCCTAAGGGTCCTCCTCAGGATCAGTCGCAGGCTCATACTCATGACCTGTAACTGTAATCAATGGGGATGGCTCCCTCTACATTAGCCGCTCATGAACTACGTGAATATCTCGGGGCTCCTCTTCCCTAGCCTGGTTGGGCTCTCCTCTATCAGTCATCCCGACAACAAAATTTTAAGTTTTAATTACTACTCGATAATACTCGCGAGCACATAAGTTTGTTATCAAATAAGCACATAACACATAATCATTTTATTATCTTTTATGAATTTCCGTAATCCATTCCTTAGAACTCGATAAGAGTTTATCACCTCTATATTCTCTATCTTCTAAAAGGCTACTACCCTAAGGTTTTCCCCACCTAAAGGTTCATAACCTATCAGCTCTGATACCAACCTGTGACACCCCTAAATCTAGGTACTTAATTCCCACAGATTTGGTGTTCACTATCTCATTCATTCACATCTATCTACCCATAATTAAGAACAATTAAATAAACTTAAAGAAACATCTTCCCAAAATGGGTTACATCACCAAACTATTAAACAATCAAATCCCAGGTTATCTTAACCTTAATACATCACTGCGGAATAAAAATAATTTTAAACAAGTCTTTGATACAAATAAACATCAAATGGATAATAAATCTCTTGCTACTTTGGCATCTTGCCCTTGCCTTTACTCGTGGACGGCTCGTCCTGCTTTTCTGGCTTAGCTGCAATGATTAGTGCAAGAGTGAGCAAACAATTGCTCACAAGTATGATGACAATAATATTTAAATGAAATGGATTTCAACTGAGGGATAATAATTTTCTGAATCTCAGTCAATAAATGATCAAAGTCTAAAAGCTCGTTAGAATATTTGATTCAAGGAAAAATAGATTTCAAGATTTAGAAATTATATTTGAGGGTCACAAGACCTCGAACTATGTCCTAGGTTAACAAGTATTTCTACTGTAACCTTTAACAGTCATATAGACTATGGACTAACATCTCGTACTCAGGGGGGATCAGCCCTTTGTACAATGTATTGTGCACAAACATTTTAACGATGTCGCGTAAGTAATCCCATATATTAGGGTTGTTCATCTCAGTTTATGGTCTGAATCCGTACCAAAAGAAACTTGGCTTGGAACAAGAATAGAAAATATTCTAAGTCTTTGAAATCGCTCATCAACTAAGGACTAGCTAAATCAATAAGGGTTTGCTAGTCTAATTCATCAATAAAGTCAAACAATAGAAATTCTGTTCAAAGTTTGAATAACGATTAATGATCGAACAATTAACAACTGGAATAAAGCTTTAGCATTTAATCATGACAACAACCTTGCTTGAATGACAATAAGCTAAGGTAAATATTCTTGCTCAATGATATTAAACTCGCTTTAAATGAAATAACAAGTTTGAGATAGGAAAACTTGCCTCGTGCGTAGATTACAAATTTAAACAATGCATGTTCCTTAATCACCCTATACATTTTGATTATAAAATAGTAACAGTGATTAGCTATAGAACAATATCACACTTTAGGATTTATTCGTATCCTATTTCACTTAATAGATCAAATGTCATTTGATATTCATTTTGCTTACCACTCATTATAGTATCTTATTTATCATTAAATACTTTAATTTAAATTTTAATCATGTACACAACATCATAATAAAATAAAATAAAAATAAAAATATTTCAGTTACTGTTCCTCGCCGGGGCGGGAATTCCCTGAACAAAACTCTGGCCGAGGCGAGACCTCGCCGGGGCGAGAATTCACTATACAAAAAGCTCGCCGGGGCGAAGATTCCTTTGCATTTTTCTCGCAGGGGCGAGAGACTTGACAGTCATCTTCCCCAGCTCGCGAACCAGTGAAAACTTAGGCCAATTTTGGCCAAATTTTTCGAATTCTACCATCCAGTACACAAACTAAATATAACCAGACATCATATATGATATAAAACATTTACCTAACATGTTCTGTAAACATTTTAATCATTCTAACACATAAATAACCAATTTAAACCCAAGAATTTCACTGTTAAACAATTTATTCAAGTTTTGACCATTTTCATGAAATCAAGCTTTGTAAAACCAATTAAAACCATTCTTCTTGCATTCTTCTTGTTTTTCATCATATAATCGTAAACAATTATTAATTTACTGATTAATAACCAATTAGAGCATCAATTTTTATAATATAAACCATTCATGAAATAAAACTCTGTAAAAACTAAAAACTTAATTCCAAAACATGATTTCATGGATTAATCATTCAAATTAATCTATAATCATCACATAATCATCTAACACATGCTTTCTAACATTTATATCAAATATTTCATCGTTTGAGCAATTGAGTTCACATACAGAAAACTAGAAACCATATACAGTAAAGTAAAACAAAGAGGAAAAGAATTATACCTTCTATTGCTTTAAGAACTTAGAATTTTCTTCAATCACAAACTCTTCTCAATCCATAAACTCTCAAACTCACAATTTCTCTCTATTCTCACTTGATAGAACTCTGTTTTTTTCTTCCTTCTCTTTTTTTCTAAATTCTGTATTTTCTTTTCTTTTAATCAATTGACAAGCAAAATAAAAACTGATGGAACGTATATTTACCAATTAAATCATCAGTTACACAATTCAAAAGCCTCTAAGGGTTGTTTGGCAAATACTAATTAAAATAACCCATTATTTCCAACCAAAGGTCATAAGGCCTTGTTTGGTAAAACTGAATTAAACACTTTCTCATTTATTTTAATAAACCATTATAACATATAGTTTAAAATGTCACACTTCTAATTTAATTGAACTTATTATTAAATAAATTCAATTAAATCTTACTAACTAAATTAATAATTTCATTTAACAAATAACAATAATACCAAATAAATTCTCTAATTCAAATAAATCATTTATTCAAATAAACCTTTTCATCATCTAATTTAATTATTAAATTAAATTAGAATAAACATAACAAATCACATTCAAATAACATTTAACATTATTAAACTTAACATATACCCATTCCACAAAAACTTAATAAATTATTTATTTAGCTCAATAAATTAATAAAAATATTCATATAACTCAATAAATATTTTTATTCAATCACAAAAATTGCATTCGTTACATCTTTCCCTCCTTAAAAGAATTCTGTCCGCAAAATCACAACGCAATTAAATCGTCCGTTACATTGTCCCCTCCTTACAAAGATTCTGTCCCCAGAATCGCAATATAAAGATTAAACAAATAATTGAGGAAACTTTTGCATCATTTTCTCTTCGAGTTCCCACGTTGCTTCTTCAGCACTGTGGTTCCTCCAGATTACCTTAACAGAAGGTATCACTTTATTTCTAAGTACTTGCTCCTTCCTGTCCACTATCTGTACAGGAACCTCTTCATAAGACAAATCTTTCTCGAATTGTAGCGGTTCATATTCTATGACATGTTTATAATCAGACTTATACGGTCGTAGCACCGATATGTGGAATACATTATGAATGTGGTCTAACTCGGGAGGTAAAACTACCTCATAAGCCACCTCGCCTATTCGTTTCAGCACTTCGAAGGGTCCAATAAACCGCAGACTGAGTTTACCCTTTTTACCAAATCTGATTTTTCCCTTCCAGGGAGATACTTTGAGGAAGACAAAGCTCCCGACTTCAAATTCGCGATTTTGTCGGTGTTGATCAGCATACTTCTTCTGTCTGTCTTGAGCGGCTATCAGTCTGGCTCTTATCACCTTGACAATTTCAGCAGTTTGTTGTACCAGCTCGGGTCCCAATAGTCGTTGTTCACCCACCTCATCCCAGCATAATGGAGTTCTACATTTCCTTCCGTACAATGCTTCGTAGGGCGGCATGCCGATACTAGCGTGATGACTATTGTTGTAAGCAAACTCGACCAGAGGTAAATGATCATCCCAGTTGCCTTTAAAATACATGACGCACGCCCGAAGCATATCCTCCAATGTCTGAATTGTTCTTTCGCTCTGGCCATCGGTTTGAGGACGGTAGGTTGTACTCATTCTCAACTGCGTTCCCAAACAAGCTTGCAAACTCCTCCAAAATTTTGAGGTGAAACGTGGATCTCTGTTTGACACTATTGACACTGGAACACCGTGCCTTGAGATAATCTCCTTGACGTATAATTTTGCCAGCTGATCCAAAGTGAATCTGATTTTGATAGGCAAGAAATGTGCTGATTTCGTCAATCTGTCAACTATGACCCATATTACGTCATAACTCTTCTGAGTAGTTGGAAGCCATACCACGAAGTCCATCGTGATATGCTCCCACTTCCATTCTGGTATCTCCAAGGGCTGTAACAAACCACTTGGTCGTTGATGCTCCGCTTTAGCTCTCTGACAAGTGAGACACTTCGCAACACACTCAGCAACCTCTCTTTTCATGTTTGGCCACCAAAAATGTTGTCGAAGATCCTGGTACATTTTTGTGCTACCCGGGTGAATCGAAAATCTTGAACTGTGAGCTTCGTTCAAAATCTCTTCTCTGATCCCTGGCACTGACGGAACCCAGATTCTGCCCTCAAATCTCAGCATTCCTTTGGTGTCGATTTTGTATTTAAGCTCTTCTCCCTTAAGCACTCTTTGCCGTATTTTATCACATTCCTCATCGTGAAGTTGCGCTTCCTTCACATTTTCTACCAAAGTTGGTTGGGTTTCCATCTGGAACAATTTTTCATTAGACTTTGGCAGACACTTCACCTCTAGCTCCAATTTAACCATTTCTGCTACGAGCTTCTCCTGATATTTAACATAAACAGTTTCTCCCGACCTTTTCTACTCAAAGCGTCAGCAACCACATTAGCCTTTCCTAGATGGTATAGAATTTCACAATCATAATCTTTGATCAATTCTATCCATCTCCTCTGCCGCATATTCAAATCTTTCTGTGTGAAAATATACTTCAAACTTTTATGGTCCGTATATATTTCACACTTCTCCCCATAGAGATAGTGCCTCCAGATTTTTAAAGCAAACACTACGGCTGCTAACTCCAAATCATGGGTCGGATACCCTTTTTCATAGTCTTTTAGTTGACGCGATGCATATGCGATAACCTTACCATTCTGCATCAACACACAACCAAGTCCTTTATGTGATGCGTCACTGTACACCACAAAATTTCCTGTATCATCTGGTAAAGACAACACAGGTGCCGAATTTAGTCTCTTCTTTAGTTCTTGGAAACTCTCTTCGCACTTCTCCGTCAAAACAAACTTCACTAATTTTCTTGTTAAATTTGTTAACGGAGTGGCGATCCTGGAGAGATCTTGAATAAAACGTCTATAGTATCCTGCCAAACCTAGGAAACTCCTCACTTCTGACTGTGTTTTCGGCTGATCCCAGTTCATCACAGCTTCCACTTTCGCTGGATCCACTGAAATCCCGTCTTTATCAATAACATGTCCAAGGAATTGAACACGCTCTAACCAAAATTCGCACTTCAAAAATTTTGCATACGATTTCTCATTCCTTAACGCCTCCAATGTCACCCTCAAATGCTCCACGTGTTCTTCTTGAGTTTTGGAGTAAACCAAAATGTCGTCAATGAATACTACTACGAATTTATCCAGAAATGGTTTGAACACCCAATTCATTAAATCCATAAACGCTGCAGGTGCGTTTGTTAATCCAAATGACATAACCAAAAACTCATAGTGACTATATCTAGTTCGAAATGCCATCTTTGGTATGTCTTCCTTTCTTACCTTTAACTGATGATACCCACTTCGCAGATCTATCTTCGAAAAATATCTTGCTCCCTTCAATTCGTCAAACAGGTCATCGATTCTTGGCAACGGATATTTGTTTTTAATCGTGACCTTGTTCAACTCTCTATAATCAATGCAAAGATGCATTGATCCGTCCTTCTTCTTGACGAATAATACCGGCGCACCCCACGATGAAACGCTCGATTAGATATACTTTTTATCCAGAAACTCTTGCAATTGTACCATCAACTCCTTCATTTCTACCGGAGCCATTCTATATGGGGCTTTTGATATAGGGGCTGTACCCAGTGCTAGATCAATTACAAACTAGATTTCTCTATCTGGCGGTAATCCTGGCAAATCATCAGGAAACACGTCCGCAAAATCCCTAACTACCGGTATCTCCTCCATCTTTGCACCTACCTTTCGGGTATCAACTATGTAGGCTAGATATCCTACACATCCTTGTCTCAACATCTTTCTGGCCTGCATCATCGTCAGATAACTCGTTTGTCTAGGCGACTTGCTGCCATAAAACACTACCTTTGACGAAGTCATAAGGTTTACACACTTCTTTTGACAATCAATAACTGCCCCATGGTTGAACAACCAATCCATTCCCAGAATAACATCAAACTCCCCAAGACGAATTGGGATTAAGTTGACAGTCATCACACGACCCTTAATATCTACCTGACAGTTCTTGTGGACAAACTTAACAAGAATCACCTCCCTATTCGCAATTTCTATATTCATGGGGTAATCTAATTCTTCCTGGGTAACTCTAATTTCTTAGCAAAATCATCGGATATAAATGAGCAAGTAGCACCCGAGTCAAACAATACATAAGCATTAACATTATTGACTGGAATGATACCTGACACTACATCCTTTGACTGCACAGCATCCTACACCGTCATGTTGAATGTTCGAGCTGTAGGTCGGTTGGGCTGTGCCGGTCCTGTGATAGTAAGGTTGCCACCACCGCTGTTTCCTTTTCCTACACTGGCTCCACCTGTCGTTGCTTTCTTAGGGCAGTCTCGGGCAAAGTGATCCTTTGACCCGCAGATGAAACATGCTCCTTTCTTCGGATTAGGGCAATTTGGTGAAATATGACCCTCTTGTCCACAGTTGAAGCATACCCTCTTACCCTTCAAGCAAGCACCCATATGGCTCTTTCCACAGTTGCTGCACACCTCCATCTTCTTCTTCTAATTACCCTGCTGACTTCCCGCAGAGTTACTATCATTCCATTTCCTTTTCTGGCTACTGCCCCCATGGCTACCACTTGCCTTGTTTTCACTTTCATTCTTCTTCTTCCTCTACTCCTGATTATACTTGGACAGAGCATCACTGCCTCCTTCAGCGATAATCGCCTTTTCTAACACCGCCGCAAATGAGTTCAGTTGAAACAACGAAACTCGACTATATAACCAGGGCTTCAATCCCTGCTCAAATCTTCTAGCCTTTCGCTCATCCGTGTTGACCTGATATGGCGCAAACCTCGCCAGCTCATTGAATTTTGCAGCATATTCAGGTACCCTCATGGTACCTTGCTTGAGCTCTAGAAACTGCACCTCCATCTGATTCTGAGCACTTGTTGGGAAATAGGTCTCGAAAAATATTTCCTTAAATCGCTCCCACGGAATAATCCCTTGGCCACCCCGAGTCTTATTTGCTTGCCACCAGTAGCTAGCTTCTGATTTCAGCATAAAAGTTGCAAATGCCGTCTTCTGGTTCTCACTGATCCTGGCGACATCGAATACTTTCTCCATCTCCATGACCCAAGTCTATGCTTCAATCGGATTCATGGAACCGTGAAACTCCGGAGGTCCAACTGCTTTGAAGTCTTTAAAGGTCGTAGCCTGAGCTTGGGGTTGATTCGCGAATGCTCTAGTTAATAGATTCACTAACTGCTGCATTGGATTAGTGTTGGCTTCTTCGTTGTTTGTAGATCCCTCAGGAGTTTGTTGACGGGTTGGTTGTCTTCTTGGCGGCATCTTACTGTTAAGAATTCGCGTTATTAGACTATTGCTCAATTACTTAAACATTTAAGTCTTAACTTAAACATTTATAAACAACACTTAACACACAGTACATCTGATAAACTTTCGCATTTTATTCATTAACTGCTTCAAAATATAATATGGATAACATCATAGTTATGTACATCATCTATCCTGAAATCATAAAGTTTCAGGACTACATCATTATTCTATCCCATTATATAAATCCGGGATTTATAACTTATTAACTCATAAATTTCATAATAACATAACTAATCATAATCTATGATGACATCCCACGGCGCACAGCTTTCTTGCGTTCCTGCTCCATAATACGAGTCACCTTCCTTCGATCCACCATATCTGGATGACGATGAACTCGATCCAAAGCTCTATCTACTGTGGTGTGAAAGATATACTCCATCTCATCAATCTTGGCCTTATTTGACCGCACCTCACATTCAACACGATCTGCACGGTTAGCCTCCCTCAACCAAACAGTCTCAGCTCTCGCCCGCTTAACTGACTTCTCTTTCAACTCATCTCGTACAATTTCATTTCTGGCTATCAGCTGTCCTCGTCGATACTCAGACTGTGCTAGCCTCTGCTCAGCCTCTGCAAGACGTGATGAAAGGTCTTGGATCTCAGCATCCTTCTGCTCTAAAGTGGCTTGACATTCCATAACCTGTTCTTCTAACCCCTCCTTCTCGCTCTCTACATGAACCAACTTCCACTCCACGCCTCCAAGACGTATATCGAGCTCCTCAATCTCACTGCTCTTCTGCTCCAAGGCAGTCTGTCGCTCCGCCAGCTCCCTCTCTAACTCATCCACTCTGTCCTGCAACTCTATGTTGCGATCATACACCTGCTCGTACATCTGAACACCTAAGGAAGATAGTGATATCCCCTCAGGGTCTCCCTCCTCCTCCTCCTCCTCAGGATCCTCCTCAGGGTCCTTCTTAGGATCAGTCGCAGGCTCATACTCATGACCTGTAACTGTAATCAATGGGGATGGCTCCCTCTGCACTAGCTGCTTATGAACTACGTGAATATCTCGGGGCTCCTCCTCCCTAGCCTGGCTGGGCTCTCCTCTATCAGTCATCCTGACAACAAAATTTTAAGTTTTAATTACTACTCGATAATACTCGCGAGCACATAAGTTTGTTATCAAATAAGCACATAGCACATAATCATTTTATTATCTTTTATGAATTTCCGTAATCCATTCCTTAGAACTCGATAAGAGTTTATCACCTCTATATTCTCTATCTTCTAAAAGGCTACTACCCTAAGGTTTTCCCCACCTAAAGGTTCATAACCTATCAGCTCTGATACCAACCTGTGACACCCCCAAATCCAGGTACTTAATTCCCACAGATTTGGTGTTCACTATCTCATTCATTCACATCTATCTACCCATAATTAAGAACAATTAAATAAACTTAAAGAAACATCTTCCCAAAATGGGTTACATCACCAAACTATTAAACAATCAAATCCCAGGTTATCTTAACCTTAATACATCACTGCGAAATAAAAATAATTTTAAACAAGTCTTTGATACAAATAAACATCAAATGGATAATAAATCTCTTGTTACTTTGGCATCTTGCCCTTGCCTTTACTCGTGGACGGCTCGTCCTGCTTTTCTGGCTTAGCTGCAATGATTAGTGCAAGAGTGAGCAAACAATTGCTCACAAGTACGATGACAATAATATTTAAATGAAATGGATTTCAACTGAGGGATAATAATTTTCTGAATCTCAGTCAATAAATGATCAAAGTCTAAAAGCTCGTTAGAATATTTGATTTAAGGAAAAATAGATTTCAAGATTTAGAAATTATATCTGAGGGGTCACAAGACCTCGAACTATGTCCTAGGTTAACAAGTATTTCTACTGTAACCTTTAACAGTCATATAGACTATGGACCAACATCTCGTACTCAGAGGGATCAGCCCTTTGTACAATGTATTGTGCACAAACATTTTAACGCGACTTACCCCCTATATTAGGGTTGTTCATCTCAGTTTATCGTCTGAATTCGTACCAAAAGAAACTTGGCTTGGAACAAGAATAGAAAATATTCTAAGTCTTTGAAATCGCTCATCAACTAAGGACTAGCTGAATCAATAAGGGTTTGCTAGTCTAATTCATCAATAAAGTCAAACAATAGAAATTCTGTTCAAAGTTTGAATAACGATTAATGATCGAACAATTAACAACTGGAATAAAGCTTTAGCATTTAATCATGACAACAACCTTGCTTGAATGACAATAAGCTAAGGTAAATATTCTTGCTCAATGATATTAAACTCGCTTTAAATGAAATAACAAGTTTGAGATAGGAAAACTTGCCTCGTGCGTAGATTACAGATTTAAACAATGCACGTTTCTTAATCACCCTATACATTTTGATTATAAAATAGTAACAGTGATTAGCTATAGAACAATATACACACTTTAGGATTTATTCTTATCCTATTTCACTTAATAGATCAAATGTCATTTGATATTCATTTTGCTTACCACTCATTATAGTATCTTATTTATCATTAAATACTTTAATTTAAATTTTAATCATGTACACAACATCATAATAAAATAAAATAAAAATAAAAATATTTCACTTACTGTTCCTCGCCGGGGCGGGAATTCCCTGAACAAAACTCTCGCCGGGGCGAGACCTCGCCGGGGCGAGAATTCACTATACAAAAAGCTCGTCGGGGCGAGACTTCGTCGGTGCGAAGATTCCTTTGCATTTTTCTCGCCGGGGCGAGAGACTCGACAGTCATCTTCCCCAGCTCGCGAACCAGTGAAAACTTAGGCCAATTTTGGCCAAATTTTCCAAATTCTACCATCCAGTACACAAACTAAATATACCCAGACATCATATATGATATAAAACATTTACCTAACATGTTCTGTAAACATTTTAATCATTCTAACACATAAATCACCAATTTAAACCCAATAATCTCACTGTTAAACAATTTATTCAAGTTTTGACCATTTTCATGAAATCAAACTTTGTAAAACTAATTAAAACCATTCTTCTTGCATTCTTCTTGTTTTTCATCATATAATCATAAACAATTATTAATTTACTGATTAATAACCAATTAGAGCATCAATTTTCATACATATAAACCATTCATGAAATAAAACTCTGTAAAAACTAAAAACTCAATTCCAAAACATGATTTCATGGATTAATCATTCAAATTAATCTATAATCATCACATAATCATCTAACACATGCTTTCTAACATTTATATCAAATATTTCATCTTTTGAGCAATTGAGTTCACATACAGAAAACTAGAAACCATATACAGTAAAGTAAAACAAAGAGGAAAAGAATTATACCTTCTATTGCTTTAAGAACTTAGAATTTTCTTCAATCACAAACTCTTCTCAATCCACAAACTCTCAAACTCACAATTTCTCTCTATTCTCACTTGATAGAACTCTGTTTTTTTCTTCCTTCTCTTTTTTTTTAAACTTTGTATTTTCTTTTCTTTTAGTCAACTGACAAGCAAAATAAAAACTAATGGAACGTATATTTACCAATTAAATCATCAGTTACACAATTCAAAAGCCTCTAAGGGTTGTTTGGCAAATACTAATTAAAATAACCCATTATTTCCAACCAAAGGTCATAAGACCTTGTTTGGTAAAACTGAATTAAACACTTTCTCATTTATTTTAATAAACCATTATAACATATAGTTTAAAATGTCACACTTCTAATTTAATTGAACTTATTATTAAATAAATTCAATTAAATCTTACTAACTAAATTAATAATTTCATTTAACAAATAACAATAATACCAAATAAATTCTCTTATTCAAATAAATCATTTATTCAAATAAACCTTTTCATCATCTAATTTAATTATTAAATTAAATTAGAATAAACATAACAAATCACATTCAAATAATATTTAACATTATTAAACTTAACATATACCCATTCCACAAAAACTTAATAAATTATTTATTTAGCTCAATAAATTAATAAAAATATTCATATAACTCAATAAATATTTTTATTCAATCACAAAAATTGCATTCGTTACACAAACTCAGAACATCATGATGCTAATCATGATGCTAACAACAAGATGAATGATGATTTTTTTAGGAACTTCATGCAATATATGCAGAACCAGGCGAGAAGAGCTCCTGTCTACAATACTGGCAGACATACTGATAATGCACGAATGGTCACTGCCAAACAGTTTAAAGAGTTGGGACCACCTGAATTTTTCGGCAAGCCAGATCCACTCAAGACAAAGGCGTGGCTCAAACAATTAACAAAGATATTTGATGTACTGCGTTGCACAGACGAACAAAAGGTTCCTTTCGCCACTTTTATGTTGCGAGGAGAAGCGGATCATTGGTGGTAATTCGTGAAACGTACCCATCACTTGGCACTTGAGATGTGTTAGGTCGAGTTCCAAGAATTATTTAACGAGAAGTATTTCCCGAAGAGTATTCGTCATGTGAAGGAGGTAGAATTCATCAAACTGGAACATAACAACATGATGGTGTCGCAGTACGAAGCCAAGTTTGCCGACCTGTCTCGATTTGCATCCCATTTGGTGGACACTAAAGAACGGATAACACGAATGTTTCTACGAGGTTTGAAACCAAAAATTCATAAATATCTCGTTTCTCATAAAATTTATCTATATTCAGATGTCGTGGATAGGGCTCAAGTAGTGGAGCAAGAGAAAGGAATACTACAACCAGGAAGTAACACCCAATAGCGAGAGAAAAATTACGATAATAATCGTAATGGTGGCAACAATCATAGAAATAGTGATAACCAGCGAGGAGGGAATCATCACGTCGAAAATGGTAATCATTTCAGTGGTAATCCTGGCCTAGATAATAGGGGGAGTGAGTCAAGTGGCAACAATTCCAAGAAGAGAAGATTCAACAATAACGAGGGAAATGCACCAGCATCAGCAGCAACACCAGTACCAGTTTCGAGGGAAGGGGAACGACCACCAGTCATATGTTACAAGTGCGGAAAGGAGGGACATATCAGTCCAAACTGTACACAGCCACCCAAGGTATGTTACAATTGTGGAAATGAAGGCCACATATCTCGATTCTGTCGTGTAGCAAAATTAAGTCCAACTATAATGATGACACCAAGGGCTGACACAGACAAGTCAAAGTCTGTGGTACAAGGGAGAGCTTTTGTAGTAACCTCTCAAAATGCGTGGAAACTAGATGACGTCATAACCGGTGAGCTAATCATAAACTCTTGCGAGTTTATACCTTATTAGATACTGGTTCTACCCACTCTTTTATTTCATCTGCTTGTGCTCAATATTTAAACTTGACCCTTGAGAAATTAAATTTTGACTTATTTGTTGAAACACCATTGGGACAACATCTACAGTCTATAAATCTTGTTTTGTTCAAGTCGGTACCCTCACCTTACCCATTGATATTACCTCTTTCGAAATACAAGAATTAAATGTGATTTTAGGAATTGATTGGTTAACTACTCATCATGCTAAAAGTGATTGCTTTCATAAGGTCGTTAGTTTTCATATTCCTAATCAACCTATTATGCGAATTTAGGCAACCAAACCGTTGAAATCAATAACTGTCATTTCTATCCACAAAGTCATTCGTTTATTGAAAAACGGATGTCAAGTTTTCTTAGCCCATGTAACTGATTTAAACAAAAATACGTCAGATTCGAGTGATATTTCTGTTGTGAATAAGTTTCCTGACGTATTTTCCGAAGAACTTCCTGGCCTACTCCTAGACCGTCAAATCGAATTTTGTATCAACCTTGAACCCAATACAAAACCCATTTCCAAGACCCCATACGTTTGGCTCCTATTGAACTTCTGGAGTTAAAAACCCAACTACAGGAGTTGTTAGATACCGATTTCATACGTTCGAATACATCTCCTTGGGGTGCTCCTATTTTATTCGTAAGGAGGAAAGATGGGAGAAAGTAGAAATCTATGCAGATTATAAAAGCCTCAAATATTTCTTCATCCAGAAGGAACTCAACATGTGACAATGACGTTGGCTCGAGCTGTTGAAGGATTATGACCATACCATTCAATACCATCTTGGAAAGGCGAACCTACAAGCTGACGCATTGCATAAAAGAACATATGCAAGTACGAGTACGATGCTGACAACGTAAAGGCCCATTTTGGATGACTTACAAAGGATGAATATAGAGTTAAAGACCCCACGAATCCACATGAATATGGCAACGTATATAAGCAGCACAAAATCGACAAAAGAGTTATGCTGATCTTCATCGAAGGGACGATGAATTCAAAATCGGAGACCATGCATTCTTACATGTTACTCCATGGAAAGGAGATACAAGATTCGAAAAGAGAGGAAAGCTCAACCTTCGATTTATCGGTCCATTTGAAATCCTCGACCGAGTAGGAATTGTGGCCTACAGACTCGCCTTACCGCCAAGCATGTCTCGTATTTATAATGTTTTTCACATATCTATGCTACATAAATATGTGAAAGGCCCAAACCGCATCATTGAATTAGAACCAGACGAGATAGCAGAAAATTTAACGTGTGAGGAAATTTTGGATAAAAAGGAACAGATTCTACGATCAAATATTATACCTCAAGTCAAAGTTTTATGGAGAAACCATGATATAGAGGAAATGACCTGGGAGTTAGAATCTGAAATGCATGCAAGGTATCCTCACTTTTTCGATATGCCAGGTACGTACGTAAATTTTGGGGATGAAATTTCATAAAGAGGGGAGATTGTAAGACCCCGACAATTTTAATAAAGAGAATTTATTTTTCTTCTTATTATTATTTTAAACAGAAAGGTGCTGAATCGGTAATGATAAAGTTACTAGTGAAATGTGAAAATTGAGAAGTCTAGTAATAACGCTAAATTACTATTCACGCGTTCACTATTCACGGGGGACTATTCACGCTAAAAACGCTTTTACACTTTCTTCGACTTTCGAATTATGTCATAACGTTTATATGAGCTGAATACAAAATTATACGATATAAATACGAAAATCCTATTCATACGAATATACTATTCATTTATACAAAAAGTCAAACCTGTATGTCGGGGAATAGTCCTTCTGTCGGATAATATTCGTTCTGTTGGAAAATATTATATTCAGTAAAATACGACGGCACTGTCGAAATAACCAATTTTATATTCGGTAACGTACGGCGCTGGAATAACCAATCATTAGTGGGCCCCACAATGATAATATTGTCAACGATAGTGGGCCCCATTGTCGGATACTGAAAACGACAACATTTTGTCAACAGTATTATCACCGGTAACTGTTGAAATACCCAGTAATAAATAGAACAGTAAAACGCGTTATTCCATAGTAGTATGCGGTATTTCACAGGCACACGGTGTTGCATAGTATTTTAAATTATTGATTCAATAATTGATAAAGTAGCAATTGCACAGTATTTTGATTCAATAATTACAATAGCATCTGCATGGTACTTTTTATTATTTGTCATGGCACTGTAACTCATATTATTTGTTATGATATTTTAACATTATTGACGGATTAAAAGTGGAGTCTAACTTAGGGGTACCAAATTGAAATTGTGAAATTCACATGCAATGAACTATTGGTTCACATGTGGGAACTATTAGGGGATGTTATGCAAGATTGATAATACTTGAGGGATTATATTAAAAATAGAGGCAAAGATGGAGGTACTAAAGTGTAATAAGTCGAGCCCTTTTGTGCAATTAATGAAACTTGGTTTTCCTATAAATAGGAAGGATTATCTTAAGAAATCTTCACACCTTCCTTGCTTATACTTCCTCCATCTCTCTCTAAATTTCTTAAGTTCTCTAAGTGTGCTAGGCTATTTTGAGTATTCGTGAGAATACAAGTACTGTCCAAGTTAGTAAGCTTCATAGAAAGCAACATTCAGTCACTTGTTAACTAAGGTAGGGGATATCATTTCTTTCATACTCTTATGTAATATCATTTGCTTCCATGTTCGTAAGTGATATTATACTCATAAAGGTTGTTATTCATTTCGTATTAATTTGTGGGGATAACCTGTCCGTGCGGATTGACGCATGCCTAGTGAATATCCTTTTGTATTCATTCCTTATTACTCTATGGGAATAACCTATATGTACGGAGTGTCGTACCTGGTGAATATTCTTTTGTATTCATTTCTTATTACTCTATGGGAATAACCTGTATGTACGGAGTGTCGTACATGGTGAATATCCTTTTGTATTCATTCCTTATTACTCTGTGGCAATAACCTGTATATACGGAGTGTCGTACTTGGTGAATATTTCTTTGCATTTATTCCTTATTAATCTGTGGGTATAACCTGTCTGTGCGGATTGACGCATGCCTGGTGAATAACCCTTCGTATTCATTACTTATTAATCTTTTGTGGAAATAATCTGTCTACACGGATTACCTCATGACGGGTGAAAATCCACTTGCAGTTTCATATATTCTTTTATACTCGTATAACGTAAAATTTCTTTTGTACTCTTTAAGGGATATCTTTTTCTTTCACATTTCTCTATTTATGATAAGAAATCTTTGTTTGTTTCTAAAATTTTATTTTAAATGGTGTAAATCCCTGAAAATTTGTAGAATATCCTTAATAGTTTGTGCTTCATCTAATATCTATCACCTAAATCTTTCTATTTCGTTTGATACGATATAGTTGAATCGTGAATTTTATTCTTGAATATCATTCTTGAATTTGACTCCACAATTTGGTCATCATGTTGGCAATTTGGTCAACCTTCGACACTAGATAAATTAAATATTCATTTTTATTCTTGATCTCACTATATTCATTCTATATCATTCTCATCATCCTCATACTTAAAATGTGGTGATAGTTCTCTTTGACCCGTAGTGCAAAGATGAACTGGCGTGACATGATTTTGTCCAAACTGTGTATTGGTATAATCATGACTTTTGGTGTTACAAATAAAGGCGTATGGTGAAAGTTCTCTTTGGCTCTTAGTGCAAAGATGAACTGGCGTTTGGTATGATCATGACCAGTGATGTTACAAATAAATATCTTTGGCACATAGTGCAAAGAGAGACTGTTGAATATAAACTGTTGATTGGTGTTACAGGGATAAAATATTGGTGGTGATCCTTGAACTTATAGAATATGGTAGATATTATAATCTACTTGACTCTTTTAATGGATTATTCGTTCTGCTGCAGTTGTTGTTATTGAACAATTATAATATCTCTAAATCTCTGATTTATTTCGGTTGAAGGCTAAAGATAATTTTATTCTTCATTATCTTAGTCCTGATATTTCCTACTGGGCTATTTGTGCTCACCCTTTTCCCTTTTGCTCCATTGTTCTCTTCAGAAAAAGAGAGTGTAGCGGGGACTAGCCGGGGAATGGAGTGATGGTCCGAGACAATAAAAGTATCTCAATACATTATTATTAGTGTGACAATAAGTGTATTGAGAATTTAAGATGTATTTGTATTGTGTTGTCGTATTTTGCACAACACTTATTAGCTGTAAATGGAAAATTTTATATTTGTATTTGTATTTTGTAGAATATTATTGGCGACTCAAAACGGGTTGTACGGACCTATTTTGGGGGCATAGATGACGCATAAAAAACGTTGTCTATTGTTCCCAAAAAATGTCGTGGTTAGCAGTGTCATCTATTATACACACTTACACAACGTTTTTTAAAACGTTGTAGTTTGACACATTAGACAATGTTTAAACAATAAGAATCCAAATCGACAAAAAATAAATATTCTTATTTATAATAAGAATCCAAATGTGTATATACATCCACAAAAAATGCCAAAAAAATAAATATTCTTATTTATAATAAGAATCCAAATGTGTACAAAAAATACACTCAAAATGCCTCGTGTATTGTCTAATACTTCTTAAAATGTCTCATGTAGAGTCCTTATAACATCTTTATTACCCTGGAGCCGCAGAAATGAAGCATGGAGTTCAACATTATATCAGCCCCTACAAAAAGCAAATACTACCGTTAGTTCTACTGCATTGACCAATTCCACAAGTAAATGCATAACAAAATGTATTCAACCTGAAAAATGCACACACCTGATTTACTTGATCTATATTGCTAATAATATTGAGGCGTGCATCAGGAAATTCATCCTTTAGAAGTGAAAGAAATATTGGAAGAAGTTATTCTATTGTAGCGTCCTACATTAAACACCAGATAAATTCAAGACTCAACTTGTTGAAAATAATACTTAAGACAACAATACGCAACGAAGAGCTGTGACACCACCAAGTAGCTAGAGCAAATAAGCAATCATATAAAATTTCACACAAGCAGAAATTACATGTAGTACGTGTTCTGCACACCATTTTCCATCTTTGGCATACACCAGGAATTCCAAATTCAAAAATCATGTCCAACAAAATCACAAAATCTGAAATTTTCTCTTGCTAGTGGATTTCTGTCACAAGATAAATATGAACCCCTACAATTATTTGTATAGTAAATTAATTGTGGACAGGAAAAAAATGAAGTATCATATATGACCACCTTTGCATTAAATAAGTAATTAAATGAAATGAAAAACAATTGAGGTTGCATACAGATCAAGTGAAATATACTTTGACCTTTCCTTAAACAGGAGCCATTCCCATTATAACAGAGGCCAGAGCAGACCTAACATGCAGTGAAGAACCTAAAGATAATTCCTACAAAATATATAACACATCAAATTCCCATGATGAACAAATTCACAAATTTTTCTTAAATTAGTAATAGTTTAAAAAAAATTGTTCTTACTTAATGCAATAAGTTATGGTGCAACAATTAAGGAAGCAATATGAAAAGAATTAAAAAGGTAAATATCAAGTTCAAGAAGCCATTTAAGGGGGCTACAACCTACAAAAGGTAAATATCAAGTTCAAAAAGCACTTGGAAGGAACTTACACTGCGAGAGCTGATGTTGAAAGTTGTGATAACCATGTGGACAAAAGATGCATTTAATAAAGCTTAATCCTAATCTGGATGGTGCTCCGACAAATGGGATAGTGATAGAAAGCATAAGAAAAGTGATGGAGAGAAAAATGTTGTTACATTAATAAAGTAGTAAAGTATATTATTGGCTAGCTATCTGAACTAGATATATATACACAAATACAAAGTTATTTTTGTTGCAAGATGATCTTATCTTATACAATCCCAACTGATTCCAACACACTTTTGAATTTATTCCTTGGCATTCTATTTTGACTTGGTCTTATCCTTATCATCCCCCCTCAAGTTGGAAGTAGTATGGATAAGTGAGCTGGTGAAATAACTCCCTCTTGAATTTTGTCTCTAACTAAGTGACAATCAATCTCAATGTGTTTGGTTCTTTCATGAAAAACAGGATTCGTAGCAATGTGGAGTGCTGCCTTATTATCACAATACAAAGGTACTGGAGTCAAATTGGAGAGACCAAAATCTTTTAGTAAAGCTAGCAACCATGTTGCCTCACATGTGACATTAGCCATTGATCTATACTCTGCCTCTGCACTTGATCTTGAAACAGTTGATTACCTTTTGCATTTCCATGAGATAATAGATGGACCAAGCATCACACACTGTCCTGAAAGAGATCTTCTAGTCATGGGACATGTGCCCCAGTCAGCATCACAAAAGGCTTTTAGTTGAAGAGTTGAAAATGATGGAAGAAGTAAGCCTTGGCCAGGTGCTCCTTTGATGTATCTTACTAATTTTGTGGCAGCTTCCATATGAGAAGTTGTTGGTTTAGCCAAAAATTGACTCAAGATAAGAACTGCATATGAGATGTCAGGTCTTGTGATAGTAAGATAAATCAATCTCCCAATTAATCTCCTGTAAGAACTTGGATCATGAAGAGGATCTCCAGAGTCATCAGCTAGATTATGATGGTGTTCAATTGGGATGAGACTTGGTTTAGCTCCAGTTAAACCAATGTCTTTGAGTATGTCAAGAGCATACTTTCTTTGATGTAAGTAGATGCCTCATTGTGATCGAGCTATTTCCAGGCCTAAAAAATACTTCAATGCACCCAAATCTTTTATTTTGAATTGAGTACATAAATAATTTTTGACTATGGATATTGAAGTAGGATCTGTACCAGATAATAGTATGTCATCCACATATACTAGCAATGCTGTAAATGATGTAGATGTGGTGAGAGTAAAAAGAGAATGATCACTTTTTGATTGCTTAAATCCGAATGCTATTAAAGCAGTGGAAAATTTTGAAAACCACTGTCTAGGAGCCTGTTTCAAACCATATAGTGATTTCAATAGCTTGCACACTGGTTTGTGATTCGGATCTGTAGAATGAACTTGAAAGCTAGGTGGAAGCTCCATATACACCTCCTCATTAAGATCCCCATGAAGAAAGGCATTAGTGACATCTAACTGAGATAAACTCCAGCCCTTTGAAGCAGCCAAAGTAAGAAACACCCTCACTGTTGTTATCTTTGCAACAAGGGCAAAAGTTTCAAAGTAATCAAGTCCTTCAACTTGATTGAAACCTTTGGCAACTAACCTTGCCTTGTACCTATCTACGGAGCCATCTGCTTTATACTTCACTTTGTACACCCATTAACAACCAATAGCATTCTTATGAGCAGGTAATGATGTTAGAGTCCATGTATGATTGGCTTCTAGAGCTTGAATTTCATCAAGCATTGCTTGACACCATTTAGGATCTTTCACAGCCTTTGAATAGGAATGAGGTTCACAAATAGTAGAAGTTGCAATAAGAAAAGTTTGATAAGTTGGAGATAAATGAGAATATGACAAATAACAAGACAAATGGTACATTGTACTTGAGTTGAGAGAGGTAGAACCTGAATGTTGAGAGACAGTGACAGGTAGTGTATTTGGTAAATTTGCAGGCAATCCTATATAATCTTGAAACTTAGTTGGCAAAGATCTTATTCTTTGAGATTTAGATGGAAGAATGGATTAAGATGATGGTGATGATGGTGGTGATGATGATGATGATATATCAGGTATAGATGAATATTGATGCAATGTATTGGATGGAACAACGGGAATATGTAAGACATGACATTCATTCAAATCATCAACAAAAGTATTAGAGACCAGAAACAAAGAGGAATTAGAAGTCAGGTGATTAAACTCGGTAGCAAATGGAAAAATATGCTCATGAAAAATAACATCTCTACTAATAAATGTTCTTTTAGTTTCCAGATTACAAACCCTATAGCCTTTTTGACCAAATGGATAACCTAAAAAGACACATTTGACAGCTCTAGCAGCAAATTTATCTGTAGGTTTTGGAAGTATGGAAGCGTAACAAAGACAACCAAAAACTTTTAAATGTTCATATGTAGGAGGTTTTTGTAACAAAATCTCATGAGGTGATTTTCCATGGAGAGAAGAAAGAGGCATTTTATTGATAAGATATGTAGCTGTCAAAAGACAATCTCCCCAAAATTGAATTGGAAGGTGAGCTTGGAATCTCAAAGCTCTAGCCATTTCAAGTAAGTGTCTATGTTTTCTTTCAGCTACCCCATTTTGTTGAGGGGTAGCAACACAACTACTTTGTTGAGAAATTCCATTGATAGCAAGTAAAGGTCCCAAATCTTTGTTAAAAAATTCTCTACCATTGTCTGTTCTAATGGTTTTCACAGTAGTATTAAATTGATTAGAAACATAAGCAAGAAATGATTGGAGAATAGAAAAGACTTGTGACTTGGTATTCATCAAGTATGTCCAAGTACATTTGGAAAAATCATCAACAATAGCAAAAAACAAAGTGCAATTATGATGTGTTTTATGCTTATAAGGACCCCATACATCATAATGTATCAATTCAAAAAGGCTAGTAGAAGTAGTTGTACTTAATGGAAAAGATTTTCTAATTTATCTCGCCATAGGACAAATATCACAAGAATTCAGCGAAGTACAATTTTTAACAAAAGATAAGGTAGGAATGGAATGTAAAACAGACTTAGGTATGTGACCAAGCCTAGCATGCCAAAGTTTTTCATTTGAGATTTGATGCGAGTACATTGCAACAGTACGTTGATCAGGTAACTCTAGTTTATACAAATTGTTCTGTAATCTACCAATCCCTTTCACTGTCTTCAACACAAGGTCCTGAAAAATACAAGTGTTTGGAAGGAAAGACAAACAACAATGTGAGTCTTTTGTTAATTTGCTAACAGAGATGAGATTAAACTTAAAATCTAGAACACACAAAACATCATATAGAATTAAAGTAGAAGACAATCTAACTGTGCCCTTGTGTATGATGGTTGATGTGTTTCCATTTGGAAGGAAGATTGTTGAATTCACGATACTAGGATTTTCTAAAGCAGAATAAGATGACATGATATGATCTGTGGCTTCCGAGTCAATTATCCAATCAAAAACACAACTATGATTGGATAAACAAATAGTGCTAGCAGATTTAATGAGAGTTGGAGATATACCTGCTTGTGGTATGTCAAAAGGACCAACCATATTAGAAAATGAAGGCATGCTTGGATTCATCATTGGTGTAAACTGCTGAAATTGTTGTCCTGCTCCAAAAGTGTCTGTATTTGCTCTAGTAACTGGCATGTTTATAGTGCTAGAAGCACTATTTAGATTAACATTAGGCAATATTCCATTCAGCTTCCCAAAACTATAAGGAGCATGAGGGATATGCATTTGTTGTGGTTCCTGTTGCGGTTGAGTTTGCGTCACGTGCGCCACAATTTTCAAATTTGGAGAGTTTCCCTTGTACAACCTATGCCACTCAGGATATCCATTTAGAAGAAAGCATTTACCTTTAGTGTGATTTTTGATATTACAATAATCACACTTCATATTGCCTTTCTTAATCTCATTGTTCTTGTTAGCACCAAACTGATTGATAGAAAATTGACCACCCTTATGAGATTTGTTGAGATTTCCAAAATTTTTACTCAATAATGCAGCAGATTCAGATGTAATAAAGGACTGATTTTGAGTGTTTCCGCACTCTCTTTGCTTCTCTTCTTATTGAAGCAAGGAGAATGCTTGGTTTAAACCTAGAAGAGGTTGCATCATAAGAATTTGGCCTCTAACAACAGTAAATGAATCATTAAGTCCCATCAAAAGCTGAGTTAGCTTCATGGATTTATCACTTTCCTCTTGAAGTTTAATTGCTCCACAAGTACAATTACAAGTACACTTTGGTGCATGAGTTAGACTTGTCAATTCATCCCATAAAGACTTGAACTTTGTAAAATATGCAGATATGGACAAGTTACCTTGAGGTAAAGATGCAACATCTTTTCTAATTTCAAATAGTCTTGGACCATTATTCTGAGTAAACCTAGCATGCAGGTCATTCCAAATCTCATGTGCAGTAGGAACATATATATACAATACTTGAAACAATTTCTGGAGAGATAGAACTTAAAAGCCAAGAGATTACCATATCATTGCATCTTTGCCAAGGCAGAGAATGAGGTGAATCTGCAGAGGGAGTTTTTAATGCGCCATTTATCATCCCAAGCTTGTTCTTCGCAAACAATGCCAACGTCATAGATCTTTTCCATTGATTAAAATTAGTGTTGGTTAGAATCTGAGACACTAATATCAAACCTGGATGGTCTGATGGATGTAAATATAATGGATGGTTTGAGTCTAATTGAACTGTTTGATATTCAGTAGTAGAAATGGAACTGGAGGCACCTTATGTTGCCATTATAAAATATAAGTAATATAAGTTGCAGATGGAGCAAAGAAAAAATAATAAATGATAAGAATATCAATGATAATAAGGAACAAAAAAGAAGTTAGATCGAACATCCGTAGGGTCTGATACCATGATAGAAAGCATAAGAAAAGTGATGGAGAGAAAAATGTTGTTACATTAATAAAGTAGGAAAGTATATTATAGGCTAGCTATCTGAACTAGATATATATACACAAAAACAAAGTTATTTTTGTTGCAAGATGATCTTATCTTATACAATCCCAACTGATTGCAACACACTTTTGAATTTATTCCTTGGCATTCTGTTTTGACTTGGTCTTATCCTTATCAGACAGAGCTGAAGGTCTTGCCCACAATCACAACATGTCTGTAAATAAGAAAGAAAATTAAGTTGAATTTAAGATATACTCTAGATCTGTTCTCTAAAAATGAATAAATGTGATTGACCGTGATACCTGATGTAAACATATCCTTAGGATTAGTGACATGGATGTTCTTGAGGTAGGGCTGGTGGATGAGCTAGAAGATTCTGGTGGGGATGGTGGTTTTCCGGATGGTGGAAACGGAGGAGTAAGGGCGGAGGGAGGATTTGTCTTTGAGGAAGATCCGGTCGAGCTCCGGGATGTAGAGCTGGTTGGCGGAGGAGCAAAAGGGGACAGAGAAGGAGAAGCCATTTCCGACGAGGATGGATCAAGCGAGAGAAAGGGCTAAGGTTTCGATTCGGACTAGACGGATGAGAGGGGAAGGTCGGAGACTTCGCTGCAGGTGGAGGAGAGAGAGAGGGAAGAGAGGGTTAGGGGTTTGGAAAAGGTAGAGGGATGGGAGGAAGAAGTGGAAGCTAGGGTTTTGAGGGTGGATAGAATGGCAGAATCGGGTTTAAGGGATTTTTTGAAGGGGAGGGAATCACTGTCGAAATCTGAAGTGGGATATGCTTATCTGCTTCGTTTCTTCTTGTCCGCCATTTTAAGAGAGATAGAGAGGGGCGGGAAATGGAAGGAGATGCTGAGATATAGCGAGCTTTGAGTGTGAGTGTGTTATCTTCTAAAAATTGGGCCTTCCGCCCCCTCCGTGTTTTTTAAATAGATATCTATTTAAAACCAAAAATTGGCCATTCTAAATCCACAACGTTTTTGCCTATCAAACTATAACGTTTTATTAAAAAGCGTCATGCAAAAAATACCACAAAGTTTTTTTATAAAAACGTTATGGTTTAAGTGTAATCTATTTCCTATTTTGTACTAGTGATATATTCAAGTGGGATTAAGTCTTCTAAGTGACCCAAGGGCTTACGTTTTGCTAATGAGCTAGGATTTTCTACCTATTCATATCTAGTCCATTTCATTTTCCTTTGGTTTTACTTGTAACTTGTAAACTAAAATTTTTATTTCCTTCCATGTAATATTTCCCTAACTTTCTATTTGTATAAATATAATTCATACATGATTATAATTCACATTTCAAGATTGTAATTTTAACTTTATTGAAAAATTTTAATTTCCCATTACCTTATGTATAATTATTTTTTCAGATTTTCAAATTTCTACAGCAAATGTCGGTTACCCGATATCTCGTATTTCTAGGGTTATTCTTACTCAGTTATAACATCGAAGTCCGCACCAAAGCAATTTAGATTAGATTAAATTTAAATCTCCAAAGAATCATAAACAATTCAATAATTGATAGAAACTTATCAACTGAGTTTAGCCAATAAAATGGCACAAACTTTTTTTTATAGACGGTGCAAGAAGTATTACAGAATAAATTATACTTCAATGAAGAACGAATTATAAATGCTCAAAAGTGCGAGAACTTGCCTATTTCAGGCATACTTTCCTCGCTTAAGTTATTTTTCGTCTCCAAACAGTAACCTACAACATCCACTAGGATTTATTTAATTAATTCTTCTAATATTATTAATAGTTATCGTTGGTAATTATTTATAATTCCACTTCGATATTTTCGAGTATCGTATATTTATCTTCGAGTATCTTTTACACCATTTATAATCTCATTACAATGTTTACTTACCACTCACATAACCTTATACGTTCCATTTTAATAGAATTTAACTAGTAAAATATATTACATATTTCCTAGTTTTTCTTTAATTAACTTTTCATAAATTTCCATCAAACCACTTTAACCATTTTATTATTTTTTCTCCTTCCAACCCTACCTCGGTAATTATATTTTAGATAATTTTTTTTAATTTTTTTTAGATTTTTCCAGCATTATTAATATTTATTTTAAATCTATTTCTATCCAAATTTGTAAAATTCGTTACAATTTGAAATTAAGTCTAAAAATTATGAATTTTAGACAGTACCTTCCTTATATCAAAATGCACTTTTATCCAAAATTTTATCTCAAACTGAGTCATAGGACTTAAGTTATAATCGTTTTAATTTTAAAAACTCTGATTTTATTTTAGTCAGAACTCCTTCATTACAAGTCCGTTTATATTCATTCTTGGGCCAAAATACACCTTATACTATTAGGTTTTATACTCCAAAGTCCTAATTTTATCTCCTCTGTTAACTATCCATATTATTCTTTTGAAAAATTAGGTTAGAAAGTTGCTCAATTTGCCCTGTTTGCTTAAAAAATTCACCAAACCTAATTTACAAAAAAATTTAGGCCTCAAACCTGTGCAGAATTTTGCTAACTTACGAAACTATCCATCTCAATAAACTTTACTCTAAAATTCAAAATACACTAAAAATTCTAATCGTTACAAAAATAGACTTGGTTTTATGGTTTTTGCCCTATTTTGCTGAAAATTTAAACAAAGTCGTTTAACTTTTCTTTTCTTGTTTGTTGTAGGAACTTTGATTTCTTTTGTTATAGTTCATGTTATCACATCATAACATGTTATTATTTACTCTTAGCATGTACAAATTCATATACATACATATTTACTCGACAAAACTAATAAATTGCCTATTGTAGTTGACACATTTTACTGATTATACCATTGAACTTTTAATTTTTCAAATTACCCCAATAAAGTAATTATTATTTTGAAATTAGACCATTCAGTTAAAAAAGTTAAACGGACGTTAATTTTTTATCGACAAAACTAATGAATTACTCATTGTAGTTGGCACGTTTTACTGATTACACCATTAAACTTTTAATATTACCAAAGTAACTAATTATTATTTTAAAATTGAGTCATTCCGTTACAAAAAATTAAACAGGCATTAATTTTTTTATCTACGTGGCTCTAGAAAAGAAATACAAAAATCAAAAATATTACTTATGTGGCAAAAAATAATAAAAAACTTGAAAATGAAAACAAAAGGATCAAAATATTTTGGTTACTTGGATCTCAGATGTTTATCAATAGAAGAAACTACCTTGTGAATGAAAAGCAATGCATCAACAGTAGAAATGAAAGCGCAGCAATTGGCAATAACCACCTCTTTCATCTGCATCTACCCGTAAAAACTCTGTCTCCTATTAAATCATAAATACAAGGCGATCGAGAGTGAAAGAGAGGAGTTTGGAGACATAAGGCTGCTGAGAGTCAAAGGCGAGAGAGAGGAAACCTACTGCAACACCATTTACGTAATCTACTGTTGTTGTTAGGGATTCGGACTTCATTGTTATATCTAATATTGAACATTGAAGCTTAATTCAATGTTTTGGGTACTCGGATCTCAAAATTTTTATAGATTTTAGAAAGAGAAAATACACAAATCTATTTGATTTGGAAGGGGGAGAAGAGAGAGATAAGAGGAAGGAAGAGAAAGAATAAATCAGATTTTTTTTCTTTTTTCACGTCCACTGTAACGAATGCAATTTTTGTGATTAAATAAAAATATTTATTGAGTTATATAAATATTTTTATTAATTTAGTAGAATAAATAATTTATAAGTTATGGTGAAAGAATTTTTGTTAAATGTTATGCAATTGTGATTTGATGTGATTATTCTAATTTAATTTAATAATTAAATTAGATGATTATTGATTTATTTGAATAAAATGATTTATTGAATTATTTGGATTAGTTTATAGATGACCAAATAGAAGTTATGATTAAATTTATATTGTTATAATTTAATTGATTAAATTGTGACAATTAAAACTATATGTTATAATGAGTTATTAAATAAATAGAAAGAGTTTTATTTCCATCAAACCAAACAAGGCCTTATGACCTTTGGTTGGAAATAATGAGTTATTTCAATTTTGTTTTGTCAAACAAGCCTTATGGCTTTTGAATTTTTATAACTGATGGTTTAATTAGAGAATATACGTTATATCAGTTTTTATTTGTTTTTGCTTTTTGCTTGTCAGTTGTTAAGAAATAAGAAAACACAGAGTTTTAAAAAAAGAGAAAGAAAGAATAAGAACAGAGTTTGGGAGTTCAGAGAAAAGAGAGAGTGAGAATAGAGAGAAAATTGAGAATTGAGAGGTTTGTGAAATAAGAAAGAGAAGGAAGAGAAGTGCTTAGCTAAGGAATTATATATATATATATATATATATATATATATATATATATATATATAGCTTGAAGGTATAATCTCTTTTAAGTTTTATTTATAGTTTTGTTTGACTGTATATATTTTTAGTTTCATGTAAGTGAATTGTTTGCTAAAAACATGAATTAGTTGATGCAATTGTTAGTAAACATGAATTAGATGATTATATGATGATTATAAGTTAATTTTAAGGTTTTAATCCATGAAAACATGCTTTGGAGAAGAGTTTGTAATTTTTACAGAGTTTATTTCATGTATGGTATATATGTATGAAATTGGTATTCAAATTGGTTGTTAATTGGTAAAATTGATTTTTGATTATGATTATATGATGAAAAACGAAAAGAATGCATGTATTATGGATTAAAATGGTTGAAAGATGAATTCACAGTGTTTGGGTTTTAATTGGTTGATTATGTGTTTATAATGGTTAAATTAGTTAGAAACATGTTGGGTAATTGTTTTCTAGCATATTTGATGTCTAGGTAAGTTTAAATTATGTATTGGATGGTAGAATTCGGAAAATTTTGGCCAAATTTGGTCTAAGTTTTCACTGGTTCGCGAATTGTAGAAGGTGTCAATCGCGTCTACCGCCCCGGCAGTAGAAATGAGCTAGCACTATCGCCCCGTCGGCATATTTGAACTATGTTTGTTGCCCCGACGACAGCCTCACCCCGGCGACGATTTCGTTAAGAAATTCACCGCCCCGGCGGTGGAACAGTAATTAAAAAAAATTAATTTAAAATTTATTTATTTGTTTTGTGATATTGTTATGTTGCTATGTGCATGTTTAAAACCTATATTGAGGTAATAAATGACCAAGGAGATACCACGAGGGTTGTTTGCATATATTTGTGGAATATCGAATGTCAATCGAGATGGTACAAAATAGGATAAGAACGAGACTTAAAATGTATATGAATTTGTAACTAATTATTGTTATCGTTTTGTAATCAAAGTGTATAGGGGGATTAAGGGACGTGCATTATTTAAATCTACGCACGAGGCAAGTTCCTTATCTCAATTTATTACTTTTACGTTGAGCAAGTTTCCTTTCCTTAAACTTGTTATTTCATTTAAAGCAAGTTAATTTCCATTGAGCAAGATTATAAACCTTAGCTTATTGTTATTCAAGCAAGGTTGCTATCATGATTAAGAGCTAAAGCTTTATTCCAGTTATTTATTGTTCGATCATTGATCATTATTCAAACTTTGAACAGAATTTCTATTGTACAAACTTTATTGATGAATCAATTATTTAGTGACTAGCAAACCCTAATTGATTCAGCTAGTCCTTAGTTGATGAGCGTTCTAAAGACTTAGAATATTTTAATAATTATTCCGAACTGAGTTGCTTTTGGTACGGATTCTGATGCTAAACTGAGTTGAACAACCCTGATATAGGGGATTAATTACGCGACAGCGTTAAAATGTTTGTGCACAATACATTGTACAAAGGGCTGATCCCCCTGAGTACGAGATGGATGGTCCATAGTCTATAAGACTGTTAAAGGTTACGGTAGAAATACTTGATAACCTAGGACATAGTTCGAGGTCTTGTGACCCTCAGATACATTTTTAATTCTGAACCTATATTCAGTTCTTGAGCTAAGCTTTCTATTAAATTTTCAGATCTTGACTAGTTATTAATTGAATTCAGAAAAACTATATATCTATGCTTAATCTAAAGTTTAATAGTGTAATCAGTAAAACTTGCCAACTACAGTGGGTAATTCACTAGTTTTGCCGATAAAAAAATTAGCGTCCGTTTAATTTTTAACGAAATGACCCAATTTCAAATAATAATTAGTTTATTGGGGTAATTTGAAAAATTAAAAGTTCAATGGTGTAATCAGTAAAACATACCAATTACAGTGGATAATTTATTAGTTTTGCCTTTTGTTTTCACTTTCAAGTTTTTATTATTTTTTTGCCACATAAGTAATGTTTTTGATTTTTGTATTTCTTTTCTAGAGCCGCATAGATAAAAAAAATTAACATCTGTTTAATTGTTTTAAAAAGGAAATGGCCCAATTTCAAAATAATAATTAGTTTACTAGGGTAATTTAAAAAATCAAAAGTTCAATGATGTAATCAGTAAAATGTGCCAACTACAGTGGGTAATTCATTAGTTTTGCCGACAAGAAATTAACGTTCGTTTAATTTTTTTAACTGAATGATCCAATTTAAAAATAATAATTAGTTTATTGGGGTAATTTGACAAATTAAAAGTTCAATGGTGTAATCAGTAAAATATGTCAACTACAGTGGGTAATTCATTAGTTTTGCCAACTCCATAAAAATATTTTCTACGAACTAGTTTAGAGTTTTCTAACTAGTTCATACTTCCTTCTTTTTTCTTTTTCTTTTTTTTTTGTATTTTCAACTTTTCCTCCATGATCCACAACATATAGATCTTCAAAATAAGTTTAAGCATTCATAGGGCCTAATTATTTTCAATTAAAAAAAAGAGATTTTTAAATTTTTAAATGGATTACGGTTTATAACTACTTATTGTAGTTGCTCCTTTTGGTTTTGATCTTCTTATTCTTCCTTCTTGGTATTGGTTGAACTCACTCTTCTTCTCCTTCTATGGCAGCCAAACTTCCCCTTTCTCTTTCTCCCTTCTTGCCTTTTGATTTTTGTTAGTAAAGTGAGGCAAATGAAGGGTGGCTTGCTATATATATATATATATATGTGCAAAGTTTTATAAGTGTATAAGTGAGTCCCTCAAAACTTTTCTTTTCTAGTCAAACCATCCAACTTATTTTTATTCTAATCTTGCCCCATCATTAGTAAGATTAATCATGTTTTACTTTAGGTAATTACCCTTTTTCTTAATTAAGCACTTATTAAGTTAATTGGTCAATTTGGTCAAGCTTTGTGGATAAGATTTCTTCCCAAAATATATTGGGACGCTTATCAAGGAAGCCTCCTCTTCCTTATCCTCTCTTGGCCGAAATTTGCATAGTACTTATCTTTTTTTTTCTTGCTTGCTTATTCATTGGTAGGTTGTAGAATTCTCTAGACCTTAACCAATTTTGACTTTGCTTGCCTTATATATATATATAATCTAATATGATTTTAATATTTAACTTTAAGGTGTTACATTTGTAGTTATCTTTCTCTTTATTAAGTTTGCTCAAGAAATATGTATATTTATATATATTCTACACATATACTCTACAATATTTAAAATTATGATTTAAACTTTAATAATATTTACATTTATAATTACAAACTTTATTAAAAGGATTTGGAATATTACAATTGAGCATAAAATCTCTGTCTCACTTACTGATTAAATCATCAAAGAGTCATCCCAAAGGGCCCCAAACTGGGGGCGAGTGCGGTTTGATGAACCGGCAAAAAGGACGTACATATCAGGTCACCTTGCTTAAATCCCCGGATCGTAGCATAGGCCTAGGAGATGCCACTCGCAGAGGTACGCGCATTCAATCCTTTTCCTTAGCGGAGGCTCTCACGCACTCCTATGTATGGATTTCAAGTTCGCTCTTCCCCACCCCTTTCTTTAAAAAGAAAGAACTCTAGTGAATGGCTAAGAGGAAGTGCCTCTGGTATTTCAGTTGTGACATGGCCTTGATCTTTTGGTGAAGTGGCAGTAATGTAAGCCTTCTTCCTCTGTTCCAATCAAGTATCTCGAGAAGCGAGCGAGCGTGTTGAGGTAGGGGAATCCGGATAGCGTGTTATAGTCTTGACCCGAATGTGAGATTTTTTTTTTACAAGTTCAAGGCGATCAACAGTGGTAAATGATACTTAAAATCAATTCACAGGTACATAGTCAAAGTTAACAAATCTAGGGTTGACCAAAAAGCTTCCAGGTATATGATTTACACATCAAAAATGTAATTGTTCTTTTATATTACATATCATAATAGATTATACGTCAGTTTTATAATGATGATTTCTTTGCATGAGTATTTTGTTTGAGGTGCTAGTAGATGAGCTATAAAAAAGAATATTCAAGTATTGAAATCAAAATTGAACAATAATCTGTATTATAAAGCATGACAAAGATGTTTGACAATTATTTTTGGTGTAAATACAAAGTGAAGTTTTTTTTGTTTCCTTTCTTACCCTTTGAAGTTAGTTATCTATTAGGAAGAAACCAGAGATGAATCTTGAATTCTTAAAGATAAATTGTAAGAGTTGTAAATTAAACATGGTGCAAAACTACTGAGATAAAATTGAGGAGATAAAATAGGGTAATGGGATAAATAGAATTTACGTAATAACTTTTTCAATAAAATTTTATATTAACTTATTTTTTTGTATTCTATATATTTTTTTCACATCATCTGCCGGATACTAGTCTTGTTAATCCACCAGAATACTTGTTTTACCACTACAATGCTTATATACATGAATATATATGAAAATAGAATAGATTATAACTCTTATGTATCTATTAAGCCTATAATTCAAATAATAATCTAATCATGTAAGATAAAGATACACTTATTTAGTTATAACACTTGAAATACGGCTCGAATCCTATTCAGAAAAAATTGTTATTATAAAAGGAAAGTTATTTTATTTTTAATATGATATTTATTATATGTTAAAGTCCTATTATAAGAAGAAATATTATTTTTGATAGGAGTATTATTTTGGAAGTGTCCTATTTTAAATAGGAAGAGGAGATTTGTAGGTACTTTATAAATAGAGTCTTATTTTTATTTTATGTTTGATCTGCAAAAATTGAAATTTCATTAAAACCCAAAATAGTCCAACTGTGACAACTCCAAAATGTTTGGAATATGGCCACTAATGAATTACATTTCATGATATAATTTTACAAAAAAAAAAAAACAAACAAAAAGACCCCCAAGTCTCAACGTTTATCTCATTCCATCTAAACGCCCATTAAACTCAGCACACCAAAACACCAGTACTATAGAAGCCATGATGAACTCTATCCTTGAATCTCGAAAGCCTCAAAACTATCATCAAATTCTTCTTTGATATCATATATCACAAAACTGAACGCCCTGATCCTTGTAAACAAGAGGATTAGTAAGAATAATCTTCTATGCCATCCCTTGTGCCATGACAAAATTTAAGATTCCTATAACCAGATCAATATTTGCTAGCAAACTCAACTCCATACCATTTGCCAACAAGCAAATAAAACAACATAACTGAATCAGATCATGCCAGCCGCAACTACAAACTCCATGGTGCCTTGATAATTTATAAACCCCATTCAATTACGGAAATCTTCTCCCTCATATATTTGAACCTTCGAAATCAATTATAAAATGAATCACTTCAGCCTTTAAGATAATATTTTTATCCCAAATTGCGGTATCTCTATACCCCATAACACCATCCCATAAAACTCAAGTAAATATAGCTGCTTCATTCCTTATTCTACTCATAACCAAATCTGAAAGCTTTTCCAAAAATAAAAAAACACTATAATTGTAATACCCCTTTTCCGAAATAGAAAAAGAGGTTACGCATAAAACATAACAAAACTACAAAATGAACAGAGAGCTCTATGCCACAAGAATATCTCTAACAACTGATAAATACCATAAGTCAAGCCATAATAAACTGTCAAACTGGCTCAAACCACAATTCGAAATAATTATTACAACTCCAATAAAACCAATGTATCATAATCTAAACAAATTTTCTAAATCATTTGTAAAGAAGGGAGCTCTCATCACACTTGCCCTTGGTCCCCCTGATTACCTGCCGGAAGAAAAACACAACATGAGTCAAATGCCCAATACGGATATAGAATACAAGAATAATGAATAGACTAACTAACTCAATCAAATGAACTGAACTGAAACGAACAAAGGTAACACAATGAAATAATAGGCCGAATCAAATGGTTGGGTGTTATTTCATACCGAGCTCAAAGCAAAACAGAAATATACCTTGCCACACATGCAAGTCAAAATAATGCCACATAGACAATCAAAATAATGCAACAAAGGCAAGTTACATACAATGGACCGCGAATCCAAATGCATGTAAAATCGGAAGGTGTGTTCGGCACAAACATCACCAATCCGCAGAAGAAAACAGAACAGAAAACTAGGGTCGACCCATACGCCTCCCACAACAAATCACCAAATCACCAACTCCCATCGGAGCACAAAACGGAGACGACGTGGACTGATCACACCGCCACGGAAGGTGTCATGCCTCGGTGCCAAGAGGACATGTCTGTGGTACCCCCACAGGTGGTTATAGCTCAGGTATACCCTACGGTATATTTTAACAAAAATACCATGTCACAACACATGCGACACAATATCAATACAATGGGGTTCTAATATGTACATGTTAAATCGAAATAAATCATCAACACAAGTCTCCAAAATATATTACATGTACACTTTCTACAAATATCAAAATAATTTCTAAACATAATACACTAGTCTAAAGAATACAAATAGGAGTTTCAAATATCGACGCCAAAATGAACTATCATAATAAATTTGGCAAGAAATAATTATGAGAGACAATAATAAATTTCGAAACGAGTAGCAAACGAACAAATTAAAATCACAGGAGTTTCGCTGAGAGAGTATGAAATCCGTACGTGGATTAAGTAATATAATACCCAAAATCTATATTTCAAATTTAACTCTTTAGTCTAGTTCAATCCGACCAATTCACAAAAACAATGTATATCTATTAATTAAGTACAATTATACATATTATTATTTAATATTCTATATCCAGAATTCAACCTCCATGTTATTATATTAAACTAGTATATTATAATTTTATTTTATTTATTAACTATAATGCCAAATACATGGCCTGAACTGGAACCAAAATCTTCACCTAATGCATTGTTCATAATATTAACAATATAGAAACTGGAAGTACATAACCCATTAGGTATCTTAATAAAATAACCCATATGAAAAGTACATAACTTATTTGGTAACTTAATAAAGCAATTCACAGACAGAATCATGAATCCGATTAAAGAATTGATTACCTCTTTATCTTTTCACAGAAATACCAATATGAATCTGACACTTTCTCTCTCTTTATACATGAATTGTTTCCCTTCTCTGCTAGCCGCCGGATGCTTCGCTTTCGTTTTCTATTTTTCTTAGCCAATTCGGAATTGATGTATGTGAGAAAACAAGGTTTTAATTATTTATTTATTAATTAATATGTTTTATTAATTCTCTTAATTTTAATAGGATCTAAAATTACACAAATATAAATTAGACCCAATTAGTTTAAAAGCCTAATTTTTACAAAGTTAATTTATTCATCAGTTATTAATAGTTATTAGTCCATATAAATTAAATGACCACTTTGACCCAAATAAAATGCAAAGCCCAATCAATATATTTTAGAAAGGATTCTATCCTCGAAATCAAAACAAATGAAACGTACCTAATTATCAAAAAGATGTGGATACTCCGCTCGAATAGACTCTTTCATTTCCCAAGTAGCTTCCCGCTCCGAATGGTTCCTCCACAAAACCTTAACAAACAGAATAGTCTTCCTCCTCATAATCCGATCTTGACGATCCAAAATCGCCTTGGCTTGCTCCTCACAAGTAAGATCCTCCTGAATCTTATCGAACGGATATTGTACCACATGCAACGGATAATAATGGTAACTCCTTAACACCGACACATGAAACATATTATGCACATGAGCTAGCTGTGGAGGTAAAGCTAACCGATATGCAACCTCACCAACTCTCTCCAAAATCTCAAATGGGCCAATATAACGCGGACTAAGTTTTCCTTTCAACCTAAATCGTCGAATGCCCTTCCAAGGAGAAACTTTTAGAAACACTTGCTCGCCAGTTCAAACTGTAAGGTCCTTCTATGCTTATCGGCATAACTTTTCTGCCGTGATCGAGCCGACCTCAATTTTTCCTTAGCCAACGCTACTTTCTCCGTAGTGATTTGAATAAACTCAGGCCCCTCTATGGCCTTCTCCCCAACCTCATCCCAACAAGTTGGTGCCCGACACTTCCTACCATACAATGCCTCAAACGGAGCCATCCCAATACTTGCATGCCAGCTGTTATTATAAGCAAACTCAACAAGACTCAAGTAATCATCCCAATTACCCGACCATTCAAGTGCATAAGACCTCAACATATCCTCTAATGTTTTTAACAGTCCGCTTAGATTGCCCGTCGGTTTGTGGATGGAAAGAAGTACTAAAATTGAGTTGAGTGCCCCAAGCTCGTTGAAACCCTTTCCAGAACCGTGAAGTGAATCGTGGGTCCCGATCCAAAACAATAGACACCGGAGTACCATGAAGTCTAACAATCTCCTGCTGAAATATCTGTGTCAACCTATCCACCGAGTAACCCTCATAGATAGCCAAGAACTGTGCCGATTTAGTCAACCGATCCACCACAACCCAAATAACATCATTTTTCCTGAAAGTCTTCGGGAAACCAGTCACAAAGTCCATCGTGATATCCTCCCACTTCCAAACTGGAATGTCAAACTGTTGCAGCAAACCACTAGCTCGTTGATGTTCTATCTTCACTTGTTGACAAGTAAGGCACTTCCCCACATATTCAACCACATCTCGCTTCATCCCATTCCACCAAAAATTCTTCTTGAAGTCCCTATACATCTTTGTAGAACCTGGATGAATAGAAAATGGTGAACTATGAGCCTTAGTCAACACAGCCTCCCGAATGATTGGATCTGACGACACATACAACCGCTCACCCAACCAAATCACACCGTGATCATCAATACGAAACTCGGGATGCTTGCCCTCCTCCAGATTCTGCGCTATACCCCACAACTCTCCATCTTCCTTTTGAGCTTCTTTAACCCGCGAGATAAGAGATGGCTCCACTCTCATACCTGCCAAATGCCCATCTGAACCTTGCACACGCAACTCCAACTCTAGTCGCTCCATATCCGAAATAAGCTGAGGTTATATAATAAGGGATGCTACACTCCTTAAACTCTTTCGACTAAGAGCATCTGCAACTACATTCGCCTTCCCCGGATGATACTAAATTCTCGCATCATAATCTTTTAGAAGTTCCAACCAACGTCTCTGCCTCATGTTGAGCTCCTTTTGAGTGAAAATGTATTTAAGACTCTTGTGATTGGTGAAGATATCATAAGTCTCTCCATACAAAAGTGCCTCCAAAATTTTAAGGCAAAAATTACTGCTGCCAACTCCAAATCATGAGTGAAGTAGTTCATCTCATAAGGTTTAAGCTGCCTAAAAGCATAAACAATCACCTTGTCGTGTTGCATCAAAACACACCCTAAGCCTTTCTTAGAAGCATCACTATAAATCTGGTAACCTCCTGTCCCCGACGGCAATGTAAGTATTGGAGCTGTCACAAGCTGTTTCTTTAACTCCTCGAAACTCTTCTCATGCTCCTCATTCCACACGAACTTCGTGCCCTTTCTCATCAACTGAGTCAATGGCAAGGCAAGCAAAGAGAATCCTAACCTCCATCACTGTAGTAGGTCTTGGCCATTTAGTGATAGCCTCAACCTTTACAGGATCCACTTTAATGCCTTCAGAAGACACAACGTGGCCCAAGAATGCAACCTGCTCCAACCAAAACTCGCATTTAGAGAATTTAGCATACAATTTTTCCTTCTACAAAATCCCCAACACTGTACGAAGATGCTCCTCATGCTCTTCCCTAGACTTGGAGTAAACCAAAATATTATTAATAAAGACAATAACAAATTGGTCCAAGTACTCCCCGAACACCCGATTCATCAAATCCATAAATACCGTCGGAGCGTTAATCAACCCAAATGGCATCACTAGAAACTCATAATGCCCATAACGAGTGCAAAAAGCTGTCTTAGAGATATCCTCATCTCTCACCCTCAACTGATGATAACCCGACCTCAAGTCTATTTTCGAAAAATACTTTGCCCCCTGAAGTTGGTCAAACAAGTCATCAATCCTCGGCAATGGATATCGATTCCTGATAGTAATCTTGTTCAACCCCCTATAGTCTATGCACAACCTCATAGACTCATCTTTCTTCTTTACAAACAAAACTGGAGCACCCCACGACGAAACACTAGGCCAAATCACACCACGATCTAACAATTCTTGTAACTGCTCTTTCAACTCCTGCAACTCTAATGGTGCCATCCGATATGGTGCCTTAGAGATAGGCTCCGCACCAAGAACAAGCTCAATAGCAAACTCAACTTCTCACTGCAGTGGCAACCAACTCCTCAGGAAACACATTGGGAAAGTCACGAACAACTGGAACATCCTCAATACAAGACTCACCCATAGAGGTATCCTTCACAAATGCCAAATACCCCTCACAACCTTTTGCCACCAACTTTTCAGCCTTCAAAGCTGAAATCAACTTCACCACCCTACTCGGTCGTGAACCCTGAAACACGAACTCCGGAGATTTCACATCTCCAAATATAACCTTTTTCACCTGACAATCGATAGTGGCATGGTGCTTATCCAACCAATCCATCCCAAGAATAACATCGAAATCGTACATACACATTGGAAGAAGATTAGCCATACGAATCTTATCTCCAAAACTGATCGGACACCCTCGATATAAATCAGAAATAACAACAGAAGTCCCCATCGGGGTAGCAATAGACATAACAGAATCTAAAAACTGAGATGGCACACCAAGGTGCCAAACAAAAGACTGAGCAACCACTGAATGAGTAAAACCCGTATCAAATAAAATAGAAGCCTCATGACTGCCAACTAAAAGAGTACCAGAAACAGTACCTACCGCTCCTGCCGCTTGGTTATAAGTTAAGGCAAACACCCGACCACCCTGACGCTGACCTCCATTACCACATTTATCACTGCCTCTACCATTACCACGTGGCCCGGTACAATATCTAGCAATATGACCCATCTGTCCACACAAGAAGCATACACCAGTAACTTTATGATACTGTCTCCCCGGATGATTAGCCCCACAAGTGGCACAAGGAGCTATCGGAATAAGATTTGGATTACCCCCACCAGCTGGTCCTGGATAATGACACTGATTCTGCCCTTGCTGACGATTTTGCCATTGCTGACGATTTTAACCTTGCCAAGATAGCTGAAGCTGGCGATTCTGCCCTTGTTGAGGCAACTGCTGATAACCTCTATTCTGATTCTGGCCACGCCATTGCCCCTGCTGGCCACCACGGTTCTTGTTCCACTGACCACTATGATTCCTCCCATACTGACCCGAAGCCTGACTCTGCTGGTCATATATGTCCCTCTTTCGACTCCCCTCTAGTTTAGAAGCTCGAAAGTCCTGCCGCTCCATCTCAATATTCTTAGCCGCGTTAGCCACTGCTGACACATCTGCAAACTTGCTGTTAATGAGATGCTGACGATACTTATAATGAATCCTCCACTTAAACTTCTCTGCCTGTTTCGTTATAGTCCCTGCTAAAGTTCCCGCAAAACCTGCCAACTTGGTGAACCTCGTTATAAAATCGGTGATAGACTCATCATCTTTCTGCCGAATAGACAGATACTCTCTAGCATAGGCCTCTTTATCAGTAGCTGGAAAGTACTGCTAATAAAAGACCTCACAAAACTCGGCCCAAGTAATTGTCTCAGCATATCCATCACCCTTCGTTGTTTTCATCGCCTTCCACCACCTCTGTGCATCCCCCTCCAACTTATAAGCTGCAAGCAACACTTTCTGATTATCTGAACACCCCAACACATCAATTTTTTTTCTCCAAATGGGAAACCCAATTCTCTACATCAATTGGAGTCGAAGTCGAACTAAATAACTGTGGTTTCTGCTTCTGAAACCTCTCCAACCATATATACATTAGAACCACCTGCTGATCAAGGACATCTATATTCCCTTCCCCTTCATTTGTGTGTGGGCCATCATTTCTTGGGTTCCCCTACTCAGGAGTTTCTGGCGGCTGTTGCATTGTCTGCATAACCTGTGCCACCAATTGCGGTAAGGCCTGATTAACTGCTTGATTCACCAAGTCATCCAATTGAGCATTAGTCTGATTATTAGGTTGCTCATTGGGCTGACCTTCACCTCTACCACCATTGTTACCTAGCCTCCCAGTAACTTTAGCGGATCTACGAGCCATCTAAGAAAAAAAAATCAACGGATAGAAGCAAAACAGATTAAATACAAATTCTAATATAGTTGATGTAATAGCTGAACAGAAAATCAAATGAGACAAAAACCTAACCCAGAAGTCTACCCATAACTCACAAGTCAAACCTAAATAGGTTTTCTATAAATAAGAACCTGGCTCTGATACCAACTCTATAACACTCTCTTTTCGAAATACAAAGAGAGGTTACGCATAAAACATAACAAAACTACAAAATGAACAGAGAGCTCTATGCCACAAAAGAATATCTCTAACAACTGATAAATACCATAAGCCAAGCCATAATAAACTGTCAAACTGGCTCAAACCACAATTCGAAATAATTATTACAACTCCAATAAAACTAATGTATCATAATCTAAACAAATTTTCTAAATCATTTAGGAAGAAGGGAGCTCTCATCACACTTGCCCGTGGTCCCCTTGATTACCTGCCTGAAGAAAAACACAGCATGAGTCAAATACCCAGTACGGATATAGAATATAAGAATAATGAATCGACTAACTAACTCAATCAAATAAACTCAACTGAAACGAACAAAGGTAACACAATGAAATAATAGGCTGAATCAAATGGTTGGGTGTTATTTCATACCGAGCTCAAAGCAAAACAGAAATATACCTTGCCACACATGCAAGTCAAAATAATGCCACATAGACAATCAAAATAATGCCACAAAGGCAAGTTACATACAATGGACCGCGAATCCAAATGCATGTAAAATCGGAATGTGTGTTCGGCACAAACATCACTAATCCGCAGAACAAAACAGAACAAAAAACTAGGGTCGACCCATACGCCTCCCACAACAAATCACCAAATGGCTAACTCCCATCGGAGCACAAAACGGAGGCGCCGTGGACTGATCACACCGCCACGGAAGGTGTCATGCCTCGGTGCCAAGAGGACATGCCTGTGGTACCCCCACAGGTGGTTATAGCTCAGGTATACCCTACGGTATATTTTAACAAAAATACCATGTCACAACACGTGCGACACAATATCAACACAATGGGGTTCTAATATGTACATGTTAAATCGAAATAAATCATCAACACAAGTCTCCAAAATATATTACATGTACACTTTCTACAAATATCAAAATAATTTCTAAACATAATACACTAGTCTAAAGAGTACAAATAGGAGTTTCAAATATCGACGCCAAAATGAACTATCATAATAAATTTGGCAAGAAATAATTATGAGAGACAATAATAAATTTCGAAACGAGTAGCAAACGAATAAATTAAAATCACAGGAGTTTCGCTGAAAGAGTACGGAATCCGTACCTGGATTAAGTAATATAATACCCAAAATCTATATTTCAAATTTAACTCTTTAGTCTCGTTCAATCCGACCAATTCACAAAAATAATGTATATCTATTAATTAAGTACAATTATACATATTATTATTTAATATTCTATATCCAGAATTCAATAATTATACATATTATTATTTATTATTTATTCATTTTAATTAATTGGATAGAGGAAGTTATTCTCTTTTATTAGTTAATGAAAAGAATTATGTTACCATAATAAATGTAACATATAATGGTATAATATTTAATATTATACGAATTGGATGTGAATGAAAAATATGAGATGAGGAACCAATATTTATGTAAATGAATATTGGTGTCATGAATTTTTAAATTAAATTAATATTTAATTTATGATTAAATGTATGGGTTAAATAAATTATTTTGAAACAATTTATGGAAGGGAGTAATTTAATTTAATTATACAATATTAATTGTATAAATTAAATAAGTTATTATTTAATGTAACGTTCGTGGGATAATTTTTATACATAATTATAAATGTATAATTATTTAAGTTTAATTAATTAAAATACACGTAATTAGAAGATTTGAATTGTATTATATGTGAGTATAGAAACATGTATAATGTACTAATATATTAAATGGGAGTTAAATAAAGCAACATATGTATCATGTGCGCTTAAAAGAAAAGCAACGTATATTAAGTGGGATAGTAATATATTAAATGGAATGCATGTAATTAGAAGATATGTATATATCATGTATGCTTGAAAAAAAATCCCATGTTATAACCCCCAAACCAAACCACCTGTACCACCTTTCATGCTACGTGTTGAACTGCATGCAAATAAGGTGTTAATCAGTTGGATATTATGAGGACAACTAAGCATAACTCTTTGACTAGCACAAGTATACATAGAATTCAAATAAGAGATGTGGACACGTGCCACTTGGAGATGAAAAACCAAAAAGAGCAAAACAATAATAAAAGAAAGACTAAAAACAGAACTCACTCCCCCGCTATATCTCCACTCGTTCCATAACTTCATTTTCTATAAACTATTAAACTTCTATATTGTCAACCCTTCAATAATTTCTCTTCTCTCGGTTGGAGGTTGGAGCTAGCAAAGGAATTGAAGATGCAAGTTAAATTGGGAAAAAAAACTAAAGCTTATTTTCGGTAAGAGGAAGACTGAAATCAGCCCACATCAAAATTATAGCAATCAAAAAGGTAAGGCATGATATCCTTGTTAAATTCATAAAATTGAAGTAACTATATTAACTGTTATTACTGTTTGGTTGTGGGAGGTTGAATGAATTGGGAAACACGAAGGATTCCGGGGTATAAGGTGGATTATTATAAGGAGATTTGGTGTTTATATGTTTGACTGTTTATAAAAAAATTAAGTCTTTTAAGTATGCATACTAGGTGTTCGACTAAATGCCTTAATGAGGCTATTTTACTAGAACATGAGAATTGATTGATATTCTTATGTTGGACTGTATTTTTTTTTAGATTTCTTATTTTCATTTTTCTCAACGTTTGCTTTGATTTTTATAGCGGCATGGTGTTAATTGTGATTGATTCCAGGATAAATGTTAATTTGTTTAAACTGCTAATGGTAGGTATACATGCATGTACATATTAGTATATGTTGTATAAAGTGCTTCCTGGCCTCCTAGGTATATAACCCGCACTAGATGTGACACCCCTAAATTCGGGTACTTCATTCCCACAGGATTTGGTTTTCACTATCCAAATAAAACACATCACATCTAACTACCCATTCAAATATAAATAAAAAACTCTTAATTGAAATAGAAATCTCCCATTAAAAGGGTTACAACATCTTAACAACATCAATCCCAGGTCATCTAACCTTAAACAAATCATCAATGCGGAAACATAACATAAATAACATAAGTTTATTACATAACATCTTTCAATAAACAAAACAAGTTTTCATCACTTGTTTGCTTTGCCTTTGCCCTTACTAGTGGATGGCTCATCAACTCTTTCAACTTTAGCTGCAATGTTATTATGGAAGGGTGAGCAACAATTGCCTAGCAAGTTGGATATTAATCAGTTGGATGTTATGAGGACAACTAAGCATAACTCGTTGACTAGCACAAGTATACATAGAATTCAAATAAGAGATGTGGACACGTGCCACTTGGAGATGAAAAACCAAAAAGAGCAAAACAATAATAAAAGAAAGACTAAAAACAGAACTCACTCCCCCGCTATATCTCCACTCGTTCCATAACTTGATTTTCTATAAACTATTAAACTTCTATATTGTCAACCCTTCAATAATTTCTCTTCTCTCGGTTGGAGGTTGGAGCTAGCAAAGGAATTGAAGATGCAAGTTAAATTGGGGAAAAAAACTAAAGCTTATTTTCGGTAAGAGGAAGACTGAAATCAGCCCACATCAAAATTATAGCAATCAAAAAGGTAAGGCATGATATTCTTGCTAAATTCATAAAATTGAAGTAAGTACTATATTAACTGTTATTACTGTTTGGGTTGTGGGAGGTTGAATGAATTGGGAAACACGAAGGATTCCGGGGTATAAGGTGGATTATTATAAGGAGATTTGGTGTTTATATGTTTGACTGTTTATAAAAAATTAAGTCTTTTAAGTAAGCATACTAGGTGTTCGACTAAATGCCTTAATGAGGCTATTTTACTAGAACATGAGAATTGATTGATATTCTTATGTTGGACTGTATTTTTTTTTAGATTTCTTATTTTCATTTTTCTCAACGTTTGCTTTGATTTTTATAGCGGCATGGTGTTAATTGTGATTGATTCCAGGATAAATGTTAATTTGTTTAAACTGCTAATGGTAGGTATACATGCATGTACATATTAGTATATGTTGTATAAAGTGCTTCCTGGCCTCCTAGGTATATAACCCGCACTAGATGCGACACCCCTAAATTCGGGTACTTCATTCCCACAGGATTTGGTTTTTACTATCCAAAGAAAACACATCACATCTAACTACCCATTCAAATATAAATAAAAAACTCTTAATTGAAATAGAAATCTCCCATTAAAAGGGTTACAACATCTTAATAACATCAATCCCAGGTCATCTAACCTTAAACAAATCATCATTGCGGAAACATAACATAAATAACATAAGTCTATTACATAACATCTTTCAATAAATAGAACAAGTTTTCATCACTTGTTTGCTTTGCCTTTGCCCTTACTAGTGGATGGCTCATCAACTCTTTCAACTTTAGCTGCAATGTTATTATGGAAGGGTGAGCAACAATTGCCTAGCAAGTTGGATATTAATCAGTTGGATATTATGAGGACAACTAAGCATAACTCTTTGACTAGCACAAGTATACATAGAATTCAAATAAGAGATGTGGACACGTGCCACTTGGAGATGAAAAACCAAAAAGAGCAAAACAATAATAAAAGAAAGACTAAAAACAGAACTCACTCCCCCGCTATATCTCCACTCGTTCCATAACTTGATTTTCTATAAACTATTAAACTTCTATTTTGTCAACCCTTCAATAATTTCTCTTTCTCTAGGTTGGAGGTTGGAGCTAGCAAAGGAATTGAAGATGCAAGTTAAATTGGGAAGAAAAAACTAAAGCTTATTTTCGGTAAGAGGAAGACTGAAATCAGCCCACATCAAAATTATAGCAATCAAAAAGGTAAGGCATGATATCCTTGCTAAATTCATAAAATTGAAGTAAGTACTATATTAACTGTTATTACTGTTTGGTTGTGGGAGGTTGAATGAATTGGGAAACACGAAGGATTCCGGGGTATAAGGTGGATTATTATAAGGAGATTTGGTGTTTATATGTTTGACTGTTTATAAAAAATTAAGTCTTTTAAGTATGCATACTAGGTGTTCGACTAAATGCCTTAATGAGGCTATTTTACTAGAACATGAGAATTGATTGATATTCTTATGTTGGACTGTATTTTTTTTTAGATTTCTTATTTTCATTTTTCTCAACGTTTGCTTTGATTTTTATAGCGGCATGGTGTTAATTGTGATTGATTCCAGGATAAATGTTAATTTGTTTAAACTGCTAATGGTAGGTATACATGCATGTACATATTAGTATATGTTGTATAAAGTGCTTCCTGGCCTCCTAGGTATATAACCCGCACTAGATGTGACACCCCTAAATTCGAGTACTTCATTCCCACAGGATTTGGTTTTCACTATCCAAAGAAAACACATCACATCTAACTACCCATTCAAATATAAATAAAAAACTCTTAATTGAAATAGAAATCTCCCATTAAAAGGGTTACAACATCTTAATAACATCAATCCCAGGTCATCTAACCTTAAACAAATCATCAATGCGGAAACATAACATAAATAACATAAGTCTATTACATAACATCTTTCAATAAACAGAACAAGTTTTCATCACTTGTTTGCTTTGCCTTTGCCCTTACTAGTGGATGGCTCATCAACTCTTTCAACTTTAGCTGCAATGTTATTATGGAAGGGTGAGCAACAATTGCCTAGCAAGTTGGATATTAATCAGTTGGATGTTATGAGGACAACTAAGCATAACTCTTTGACTAGCACAAGTATACATAGAATTCAAATAAGAGATGTGGACACGTGCCACTTGGAGATGAAAAACCAAAAAGAGCAAAACAATAATAAAAGAAAGACTAAAAACAGAACTCACTCCCCCGCTATATCTCCACTCGTTCCATAACTTGATTTTCTATAAACTATTAAACTTCTATATTGTCAACCCTTCAATAATTTCTCTTCTCTCGGTTGGAGGTTGGAGCTAGCAAAGGAATTGAAGATGCAAGTTAAATTGGGGAAAAAAACTAAAGCTTATTTTCGGTAAGAGGAAGACTGAAATCAGCCCACATCAAAATTATAGCAATCAAAAAGGTAAGGCATGATATTCTTGCTAAATTCATAAAATTGAAGTAAGTACTATATTAACTGTTATTACTGTTTGGTTGTGGGAGGTTGAATGAATTGGGAAACACGAAGGATTCCGGGGTATAAGGTGGATTATTATAAGGAGATTTGGTGTTTATATGTTTGACTGTTTATAAAAAATTAAGTCTTTTAAGTAAGCATACTAGGTGTTCGACTAAATGCCTTAATGAGGCTATTTTACTAGAACATGAGAATTGATTGATATTCTTATGTTGGACTGTATTTTTTTTTAGATTTCTTATTTTCATTTTTCTCAACGTTTGCTTTGATTTTTATAGCGGCATGGTGTTAATTGTGATTGATTCCAGGATAAATGTTAATTTGTTTAAACTGCTAATGGTAGGTATACATGCATGTACATATTAGTATATGTTGTATAAAGTGCTTCCTGGCCTCCTAGGTATATAACCCGCACTAGATGCGACACCCCTAAATTCGGGTACTTCATTCCCACAGGATTTGGTTTTTACTATCCAAAGAAAACACATCACATCTAACTACCCATTCAAATATAAATAAAAAACTCTTAATTGAAATAGAAATCTCCCATTAAAAGGGTTACAACATCTTAATAACATCAATCCCAGGTCATCTAACCTTAAACAAATCATCATTGCGGAAACATAACATAAATAACATAAGTCTATTACATAACATCTTTCAATAAACAGAACAAGTTTTCATCACTTGTTTGCTTTGCCTTTGCCCTTACTAGTGGATGGCTCATCAACTCTTTCAACTTTAGCTGCAATGTTATTATGGAAGGGTGAGCAACAATTGCCTAGCAAGTTGGATATTAATCAGTTGGATATTATGAGGACAACTAAGCATAACTCTTTGACTAGCACAAGTATACATAGAATTCAAATAAGAGATGTGGACACGTGCCACTTGGAGATGAAAAACCAAAAAGAGCAAAACAATAATAAAAGAAAGACTAAAAACAGAACTCACTCCCCCGCTATATCTCCACTCGTTCCATAACTTGATTTTCTATAAACTATTAAACTTCTATTTTGTCAACCCTTCAATAATTTCTCTTTCTCTAGGTTGGAGGTTGGAGCTAGCAAAGGAATTGAAGATGCAAGTTAAATTGGGAAGAAAAAACTAAAGCTTATTTTCGGTAAGAGGAAGACTGAAATCAGCCCACATCAAAATTATAGCAATCAAAAAGGTAAGGCATGATATCCTTGCTAAATTCATAAAATTGAAGTAAGTACTATATTAACTGTTATTACTGTTTGGTTGTGGGAGGTTGAATGAATTGGGAAACACGAAGGATTCCGGGGTATAAGGTGGATTATTATAAGGAGATTTGGTGTTTATATGTTTGACTGTTTATAAAAAATTAAGTCTTTTAAGTATGCATACTAGGTGTTCGACTAAATGCCTTAATGAGGCTATTTTACTAGAACATGAGAATTGATTGATATTCTTATGTTGGACTGTATTTTTTTTTAGATTTCTTATTTTCATTTTTCTCAACGTTTGCTTTGATTTTTATAGCGGCATGGTGTTAATTGTGATTGATTCCAGGATAAATGTTAATTTGTTTAAACTGCTAATGGTAGGAATACATGCATGTACATATTAGTATATGTTGTATAAAGTGCTTCCTGGCCTCCTAGGTATATAACCCGCACTAGATGTGACACCCCTAAATTCGGGTACTTCATTCCCACAGGATTTGGTTTTCACTATCCAAAGAAAACACATCACATCTAACTACCCATTCAAATATAAATAAAAAACTCTTAATTGAAATAGAAATCTCCCATTAAAAGGGTTACAACATCTTAATAACATCAATCCCAGGTCATCTAACCTTAAACAAATCATCAATGCGGAAACATAACATAAATAACATAAGTCTATTACATAACATCTTTCAATAAACAGAACAAGTTTTCATCACTTGTTTGCTTTGCCTTTGCCCTTACTAGTGGATGGCTCATCAACTCTTTCAACTTTAGCTGCAATGTTATTATGGAAGGGTGAGCAACAATTGCCTAGCAAGTTGGATATTAATCAGTTGGATATTATGAGGACAACTAAGCATAACTCTTTGACTAACACAAGTATACATAGAATTCAAATAAGAGATGTGGACACGTGCCACTTGGAGATGAAAAACCAAAAAGAGCAAAACAATAATAAAAGAAAGACTAAAAACAGAACTCACTCCCCCGCTATATCTCCACTCGTTCCATAACTTGATTTTCTATAAACTATTAAACTTCTATATTGTCAACCCTTCAATAATTTCTCTTCTCTCGGTTGGAGGTTGGAGCTAGCAAAGGAATTGAAGATGCAAGTTAAATTGGGAAGAAAAAACTAAAGCTTATTTTCGGTAAGAGGAAGACTGAAATCAGCCCACATCAAAATTATAGCAATCAAAAAGGTAAGGCATGATATCCTTGCTAAATTCATAAAATTGAAGTAAGTACTATATTAACTGTTATTACTGTTTGGTTGTGGGAGGTTGAATGAATTGGGAAACACGAAGGATTCCGGGGTATAAGTGATGAGTGGGTTTTATACCTACGAATTAGTTATCCTTTGAACTCAATTCTTTGCTATCCTTAGGTGTTTTTAGTATCTATTTACTTGTTTTATGCTTTTATTGTGCAGGGAACAGTTGTGGACGATTGTGGTGGTTTTTGGCAAAATGGGGGCAAAAGAGTAATTTCAGCGGGACATGTGACCTCGCCGCGGCGAGCTCCCCAGGCCAATTTCCTCGCCGGGGCGAGCTCTCGCCGGGGCGAGCCTCCAAGGCCAAAATCTTCGCCGCGGCGAGCCCTCGCCGGGGCGAGCTCCCCTGGCTGTTTTTCTCGCCGGGGCGAGAGTGCGATTTCTGGTGCGGCTGGCTTTGTCTGTTCTGCTATTGTGGCGCACTAGAGGAGGAATTTCAGGAACGGGAAAATGAGGAGAGAGGGAATGCAGATGAGTAGGCATCCAGGGAGTTGGTATTGGATTATTGAAGCTTGGTTACACACTTGGAAAAAGCTAGGGTTTGAGAGAAAAGAAGAAGAACAAAGGAGCTAAAGGAAAGATTATCAGAATTTCATCAACCAAAGAGGCTTGGAGCACGAAATAGGGAACAAGAACAACTCAAGAAGAACTACATCTCACTAATTCGGGAATATCATCACAAAAGGGGTGTATCTTCATTTGTTGTAGTTCTTTATTCTTACTTTGTTATTCCAAACCATGTACTATAATCAGTTTATGATGTTATTAAGATTAAAATATGAGCTAAACTCTTCATTCTAAGATTGCAATGGAACCCAACTTGTAGTTTAAATTGAATGCTCTCTCTTGAATGGTAATTAGGCATTTTGTGAATTGGAGTTTATAACCTTTGATTAAGGATTAATTACTTGGCCCGTAATTACTTTGGTAACTTATATGGAATTGAGAGAGGAAGTATAAGTTGAGACCTAGTTATGAATTCATGTGAAAATTAGATATTCTTTATGGATAATGTATGAGATTATGTGACGTGAGTCTTATGTATTATTCTTGAAGGTTGATAATTTGATTGTATTTAGGATAGACATATACCTAAATACCACATGTATCCATTTGAGAACCATGCTTAATGATTTCTATTGTGAAAGTTGGTAATTGATAGAATGGTTAATGGGACTTTACGTGACATGTGTCTTATTAATTGTTCTTGATATGGGATTCTTGCTTGTGTATAGAATAGAAATATATTTATGCACCACAATAGGAAATACGTATTCGACCATCGAGAGAGGCTTATATATACTTGTGATTTCTCGGATAGCAATTCTTATGTTCTAATTTACCAAACAAGAGAGAGTAGGATATTTAAATGAAGAGTTGGGGGATATTGTAATCTTAGACCTTTTTATCTTGAACTTTATCCGTGTTAGTAAAACCTTGTTTTCTAAATTTCCTTTATTTTAGTTTTAATCAACAACAAACACAAACCATATTGTCATTGTTTAAATTGGATTGATTTTACATGCGATTGATATTTGGTAATTATTTAACATAATTCCTCGTGGGTTCGACACTTTACTTATCTTATATTACTTGTGGACCGCGTATACTTGCGCGTGTTTTATTGATTGCGAAATCGAGCAACAAGTTTTTGGCGCCGTTGCCGGGGAGTTATTTTACAATAATTTTACCTATATCGATTATAGTTAAATTGATCTTAATTTAGACTTGTTTTTAATTTTTACTTACTTGATTGTGTAGGTACCCTTGATTTGTATGCGCCGATCACAAAGTCTTGAGTTATTTCCTTACGATCCCGAGATTGAGAGAAATACCCGAAGACTAAGAAGAGAAAGAATCAGGGATTCTAACAATCAAGAAACTATGGCGGCAGAGGAACAAAAAGCATTGAGTGACTATATAACGCCGCAGATTAGTGATCTACAGTCTAGTATCATAAGGCCGGCAATAACTGCAACGGCCTTTGAAATTAGACCGGGAACAATACAAATGGTGCAAAATTCGTTACAGTTTGGGGGTTTGCCCAATGACAACCCTAATGAGCATTTGTTGAGTTTTATTGAGATATGTGATACTTTCAAATTTGTTGGGGTAACGGATGATGCTTTGAGACTTAGACTTTTCCCGTTCACTTTGAGAGACAAAGCTAAGAGTTGGCTTCACTCATTGCCACCGGGGTCCATCACTACATGGTCAGACTTAGCACAAAAATTTTTGGCAAAGTTCTTCCCTCCTGCAAAGTCTGCGAGATTGAGAAATGAAATTGCAACCTTTGAACAACATCATGGGGAGTCATTGTATGAGGCATGGGAAAGATTTAAAGATTTGCTTCGAAGATGCCCGCATCATGGATTCCTCCCATGGATGCAATTGAATACCTTCTACAGCGGATTGGGATCTCACAATCGATCTTGTATAGATGCAGCAGCTGGGGGATCTCTCATGGCTAAGAATTATGGGGAAGCAATTGAGCTGTTGGAGGTCATGACTGCAAATAACTACCAATGGCCTACTGCTAGGATGAGTCAACCAAAGGTAGCCGGAGTATTAGAGGTGGATGCCATCACAGCCTTAGCAGCTCAGATGGCAGCAATGTCTAAGAAAATTGATACCTTAACTGATTCAAAAGTGCAGCAGGTGGCTGTTGTTTGTGAAGTGTGTGCAGGAACACATGCCAATGACCAATGTCCATTTGACCACGAGGCAGTTCAGTTTGTAAGTAGTTATCAGAGACCGCCAAATCAGTACCAAAACACTTACAATGCTGGAAATAGGAACCACCCTAACTTTTCATGGAGCAACAATCAAAATTTTCAGCAAGCTCCTAAACCACATCATCCACCAGGGTTCCAAAATCCACCTCAACAACATCATACAGCTCAAACCTCACAATCACAACCAGAGAGAAAATCAGAATTTGAGGAGTTGATTTTGAAACACATAGCTAACCAAGATATCTTGATAAAAAACCAAGCAGCAGCACTCAAAGCTTTGGAAAATCAAATTGGGCAAATGGCTAGTTCTATGTCAAATAGACCCCAGGGATCTCTTCCAAGTAACACAGAGACTAATCCACGAAGAGATGGGAAAGAGGAATGTCAGGCAGTAACTCTCAGAAGTGGTAAACAAACCTTACAGGAGCCCGAATTGCAAAAGGGGGCAGCCCACTCAAGCTCTCCCCCGGACTTGACTAATGCTGATTTTTCTAAGGAAATGGACAGCAGTGTACCACCTGAGTCAGAGCGGAGAGATACCACAGATAAACCTCGTGTTGAGCCTACTCCAAAAGTATATCCACCAGTACCTTTCCCTCAGAGACTGCAGAAGCAGAAGTTAGATAAACAGTTTGCCAAATTCCTGGAGGTCTTCAAGAAGCTACAAATTAACATTCCTTTTGCAGAGGCCTTAGAACAGATGCCTAGCTATGCCAAATTTATGAAAGGAATTCTGTCTAGGAAGAAAAGGCTAAATGACTTTGAGACAGTGGCTTTGACAGAGGAATGTAGTGCCGTGCTGCAAAGAAAGCTACCTCCCAAGTTGAAAGATCCAGGCAGCTTCACTATACCGTGTACTATTGGTAGCCTTTCTTTCAACAAATGTTTGTGTGACTTGGGTGCGAGTATTAATCTCATGCCATTATCAGTGTATACTCAGTTGGGGTTGCCTGCACCAAAGCCTACAAACATTTCTCTTCAGCTCGCCGATAGGTCGGTTACATACCCAAGGGGAATTGTTGAAGACATTCTTGTCAAGGTGGATAAATTCATCTTCCCGGCTGATTTTATCATCTTAGATTATGAGGAAGATAAAAACATTCCTATTATTCTAGGGAGACCATTTTTAGCCACTGGAAGAACTTTAATCGATGTGCAAAAGGGAGAGCTCACTATGAGGGTTCAGGATCAAGAAGTGACCTTCAATGTATTTAAGGCCATGAAATTCCCTTCGGATGAGGAAGAATGTTTTCATGTGGATGTTATCGAGCAAGCCGTGAAAGACGAGTTTTTGAATGTGTTAAACAATGATCCATTAGAAACTGCACTTCTGGGAGAGTTTGACATAGAAGATCCAGATTTGGTTGAATATCTACAGATTTTAGATACAGTGCCACGGGGGAGCAAGTTTCAAATTCCGTTTGAATCTCTTGAACATGCTGAGAATGCTACAGATCGGTTGAAACCATCACTTGAGACACCTCCATCACTTGAGCTAAAGCCCTTGCCTAACCATCTCAGGTATGCATATTTAGGTGATTCAGCTACTTTACCTGTTATTATTGCATCTGTGCTTAACGAGTTTCAGGAAAGCAAGCTGTTGCGGGTTCTTAGGGAGTACAAATCTGCTATTGGATGGACCATCGCCGACATCAAGGGAATAAGCCCATCTTACTGTATGCACAAAATCTTGATGGAAGATGATAGTAAGCCCACTGTGGAACATCAGAGGAGACTCAACCCAATTATGAAGGAGGTAGTAAAGAAAGAGATTTTGAAGTGGTTAGATGCTGGAATAATTTATCCTATCTCTGACAGTGCTTGGGTGAGCCCAGTTCAGTGTGTACCCAAGAAAAGGGGGCATGACAGTCGTTGCCAATGAGAATAATGAATTGATTCCAACAAGAACAGTAACTGGTTGGAGGGTGTGCATGGATTACAGGAGGCTTAACAAAGCAACTCGAAAGGATCACTTCCCATTGCCCTTCATCGATCAAATGTTGGATAGACTAGCCGGGCATGAGTACTATTGCTTGCTAGATGGATATTCGGGATATAATCAGATTGCTATTGCTCCAGAAGATCAAGAAAAGACTACCTTCACATGCCCATTTGGTACTTTTGCTTTTAGAAGGGTCTCATTCGGACTGTGTAATGCACCGGCCACCTTTCAAAGGTGTATGATGGCTATTTTCTCAGATTTGGTAGAACGCAATGTTGAAGTTTTCATGGATGACTTCTCAGTATTTGGTGATTCATTTGACAACTGCTTGGAAAATCTAGTTCTAATACTGAAGAGATGTGTGGAAACTAATCTGGTGCTCAACTGGGAAAAATGTCACTTCATGGTGCAAGAGGGGATTATACTTGGGCATAAAGTGTCATCCAAGGGTCTTGAGGTGGATAGAGCAAAACTCGAAACAATTGAAAACTTACCTCCACCAACCTCAGTGAAGGGCATTCGCAGTTTTCTGGGACATGCGGGGTTCTACCGAAGATTCATTAAGGATTTCTCTAAGATCACAAAGCCTTTATGCAGTCTCCTTGAAAAAGATGTGCCATTCAAGTTTGATGAGGAGTGTTTGATGGCATTTGAGTTACTAAAGAAGAAATTAACCACTGCACCAGTGATAGTTGCTCCGGATTGGTCAAAACCCTTCGAGTTGATGTGTGATGCCAGTGATTATGCGGTGGGGGCTGTTTTGGGACAGCGAAAGGAGAAGGTTTTTCATGCCATTTACTATGCTAGCAAAACCTTAACTGATGCACAACTCAATTACACCACTACCGAGAAGGAGTTGCTTGCAGTAGTTTATGCATTTGACAAGTTTCGATCTTACTTGATTGGAACAAAGGTGGTTGTATTCACGGACCATTCAGCTATTCGATATCTCATTGCAAAGAAAGATGCTAAACCGAGATTGATTAGATGGATCCTATTGTTACAAGAGTTTGACTTGGAGATTCGGGACAAAAAGGGAACTGAAAACCAAGTAGCCGACCATCTATCTAGATTGGAGAATCCGGGGTATGATAAGGAAGATAAGGTGCTAATAAATGAATCTTTCCCGGCATGAACAACTGTTTGTGGTTCAAGGCGAAATACCTTGGTATGCTGATTTTGCTAACTACTTGGTTAGTAACACTCTTCCACCGGACTTGTCGTGGCAGCAAAAGAAAAAGTTTCTTCATGATGTTACTAGGTATATGTGGGATGAACCCTATTTGTTCAAACATTGTGTGGACCAAATGATTCGAAGGTGTATTCCACAGAGCGAGGTCGAGAGCATTCTCCATCACTATCATGATTCGTTATATGGAGGACACTACGGAGGTGAGAAAACAGCCACTAGGGTGTTGCAAGCGGGGTTCTTTTGGCCAACTTTGTTCAAGGATGCTCATCAGTTTGTGCTAAAATGTGATAGATGTCAACGGATGGGAAATATCTCCAAAAGGCACGAAATGCCTCTAAATATGATTCTGGAGGTTGAAGTATTTGATGTTTGGGGCATAGATTTCATGGGGCCATTCCCACCCTCTTTCAACAATCTATACATTCTCTTGGCAGTAGATTATGTATCTAAATGGGTGGAGGCAGCCGCATTTCCCACTAATGATTCCAAGGTTGTGCTGAAATTCCTTCAAAAGAATATCTTTACAAGATTCGGCACTCCGAGGGCGATGATTAGTGATGAAGGGAGTCACTTCTGCAATAAACATTTTGCTGCCCTCTTGGGAAAATATGGGGTCACTCATAGAATTGCTACTGCTTATCACCCCCAGACCAATGGACAAGCGGAGGTTTCCAACAGAGAAGTTAAAAAAATCCTGGAAAAGATCGTTAACCCCACAAGGAAAGATTGGTCGACAAAGCTGGATGAGGCACTATGGGCGTATAGAACGGCTTTTAAAACACCCATTGGTATGTCACCATACCAGCTTGTTTATGGCAAGGCGTGCCATCTCCCGGTTGAGCTTGAGCATAAGGCGTTTTGGGCCATTAGAAAGTTGAATTTTGACCTCACAGCTGCAGGTGAGAAAAGGCTTCTTCAGCTCAATGAACTTGATGAGTTCCGACTGCAAGCTTATGAAAATGCAAAATTGTACAAGGAAAAGGTAAAGAGGTGGCATGATAAGAAGATTATTGACAGAAAATTCGAGCCTGGCCAAGCAGTATTGCTGTTCAACTCTAGATTGAGGCTTTTTCCCGGAAAGCTCAAATCGCGTTGGTCGGGTCCTTTCACTGTCAAGCAAGCATTTCCACACGGAGCTGTCGAAATCTATGGTGATAATCCGGAAGTGACGTTCAAAGTCAACGGGCAACGCCTTAAGCATTATTGGGGTGGCGGCTTCGCTTGCCAAAAGACCTCGATAACTTTAGCCGATCAACCTTGAAAATTGATGAAAAGTCGGGCCGAGGACTCAAAACCAAGCGCTCGGTGGGAGGCAACCCACCATCTTCCGTATCCTTTTATGATTCAGTTGGGTGTCGTAATTATTGCATTTTCCATGATTAGTTAGTTTTTAAATTTTTCATATTTAGTATATTGTGTGTTAGTTTTGGATTTTTAGCACCGAGTCACTTTTGAGGGCCATTTTTGGCCCATTGTGTCTAATGTATGTTTTGAAAGTTGCAGGGATACAGGGAGTTGTTATGAGGCATGGTCCCTGGATGAAATTTTCAAAAATCTAATTTTTGCTTCAGCAGGAGGGCTCGCCGCGGCGAGGTTTTTAGCCTTGGAAACTCTCGCCCCGGCGAGATCTCGCCCCGGCGAGAAAATCATGAGTAAATCTCTCGCCCCGGCGAGAGACACGGAATTGCAGAACCTAAAAACCCCCTCCCCGTTCGATTTTTTCCATTCTTCTTCTTCTCCATTCTCTGCAACCCAAAACCCAATAGCCCCAAACCATACTTGAGCAATCGAATTCCACCCTAGCCACATCCCACTCTCGATTTCAACTAACCAACGGATTGAGCACCCCTTTTTCACACGAAATCCACTTCCAACTTGGGTTTTCAATCAGTTCTACCATTACAGTCACCATCATCAACACCATTCGAATTAGGTCAGTTAGTTGGAAGAATTGGGGCTGGAATTTAACCTCATTACATCTCAGCGAGGAATCAAGTCGCAATTTGGTGAATTCAGGCAGGCAATTCCTCCTTCTTCATACTTGAAACTGACAGCGGCAAGGTATACCATTGTGGACTGTATTTTCATTGCATTTGGCTCTGTTTACTGTTAATTTGGTTTAGTACTGCATCTGAGAATACATTTGGGCTGTAATTGAGTATCTTTAGCACTGATTTGGGCGTGTCTGTGTTGATTTTTGCACTGCCATTCATTTACTGCACTGTGATATTGGATTCCCAGTTGAGTTGTTTTGTCTTCAACTGCTGGATTGGGGATATATTTTGTGTATTTGGAGACTTCTTGTAGGAAAAATTTGGTTTATGAAAAATTCAAGTTTGGGGGAAGTTCCTATATAGCAGTGAATTGAATTCAGTGGGGTTTGGGTCAGTTTTGAAATAGGAATTTCTGCTTTGTTGCTACCATGCCTCCTAAGAGATCTCGTACTGAGGGATCCGCATCTGCACCACCAAGGCAGTATGACCACAGTAAGTTTATCAGTGCCGAGGCGGCAGACAGGTTTGATGACTTCATCACGGGTAAAGCTCTAACTCCCGAGCGCGGACTCAGGCCTGAGAGAGGGGTTGATGGAGAGATTTGGGAGCAGATAGATGAGAGGGTGTGGGACACTTTCACCCACCACCCCGACCCAGCAGTGGTTCCTGTGGTACAGGAGTTCTATGCCAACGCTCAGGACAGGCAGCCTTTTGAGGCCATAGTCAGGGGGATGAGGGTACCGTTCAGCGCACAGGCAATTAATCACTACTACAACTTGGTGCCTCCTGCATTATGCCAGTATACAGAGTTCATTCGCTCGCAGCCTGATTTTGACAAGATTGTAACTGAGTTGTGCAAACCGGGTACCACATGGATCACTAGGCGAGATAGAGGTGCTTCTCTCTTCCCCAGCAAAGACCTCAGCCTGTATGGAAAGATTTGGTACGCCTTTCTGAGTGCCAAGCTCATGCCTTCCCAGCACGTGAGCGATGTTTCTAAGGAGAAGGCCGCGTTGCTTTACGCTATTGTTATGGATTTCTCGATTGATGTAGGGAACATCATCGAGGGTAGTATCCGCCGGCTTCTGCGGGGTAATGTTCAGGGCGGACTACCTCACCCCTCCCTCATTTGTGGACTGTGTAGGCAGGCGGGGGTGCAGTGGCGAGATGATGAGGTCACACAGCAGCCATCGCAGCTTCTCGACCACAGGCTAATCGCGAGGTACAAGGTTTGGGATGGAGCCGAGTCGCATCCTCGTGGCCGGGGCTTTATTATTGAGGCTACTTCCGAGGAGGAGGAGGAGGAGGATACTCAGCTGCCTGCCGGTTCATCACGGCCTAAGGCAAAATTCAGCACTCAAATTCGCAGCCTCCAGTTACTTATTGACAGTCAAGCTAAGAAGCTTGAGAGGAGGCTAAGGAGGCAGAATCAGCGCATTGCAGAGAGGCAGGAGCACATGTGGAACTTCACCACTAGTTTCAGCGCGGTTCTAGCAGCACAGTACCCGAGTGCACCTCCACTTCCTTTCCCCGTGCCTACACCGCTGCCGCCTTTCCCACCATCAGATTCTGACGTCGAGGAGACAGACGATCACCCAGCCGAGTGATATCATAGGGAAGTCCTCAGTTTTTCATGTCTTTATCTTTTCTGCAATGAGGACATTGTTATTTCCAAGTTTGGGGGTGTTTTAGAGTTTTTAGTTTGAAGTTATAGTATTTTTAGTATGTTGCATTTAGCTGTAGTTTTGCATCCACGTAGTATGTTTCAAACTTATGTTATAATTAAGTATTTATAATATCATCAAAATGACTTTTCTTGCTTTTAATGATTAGTTCTGTTCTTGTCATTTGTGTGATATTCATTGTACATATTCATCATCTGCTTTGTTCTTCATTCTAAAAAAAAAAAAAAAAAAAAAAATATATTTGCATTTAGAAAGCTCTTGAGCAGCGCACTTAAGGAGAGCCGATGATGACATGGTGATAAATTGTTTTTAAGATATTCAACACTTTGGATTCGAATTGCTATATTAGAAATGTTAGCTCGTACCTAATTTTCTTAAATTTTTAACCCTTTGAGTTACTAATGCACATATCAGTGTTGTCGAGTACGTGAGATTGTATGTTCAAGTCTTTGAAGCTGTTATTGCTCATTAAAAGATAAGATAGTGAAAAAAAAAAAAAAAAAAAAAAAAAAATTTTTTTTCTATGCTTATTTAATGCTTCGATGTCTGTCTTGATGCTGGTGATAATTGAAAAATGAAATATAGACAGATATGAGCAAATCTAGACCGTTTTATCTTTGTGGCCGGTGTCATTCGAACAAGTAAACCCTTTGGAGTGTTCTACACTTGGTGCCCTAAGACCATCTGGTTTGGGAGTCATCGGTGGAAAGTTTGCTACATGGGTGACATTGATGAGCCTAAGAAAGATAGACATTGCACAGATCTAGATGTAAATAAAACTATCATCGAGATGGAGCGTAAAACGCACTCGGTGATTGTGATAAAATATAGTTAATAGAGTGTGAAATAAAAGCTAGTGAGTATGTGAGATACTAGTAGTGGTACTCGACTATTTTATCTTCTTTTGAGCACTATAGTTCTTAGATCGAATTGTGATCATTGCGTACTCTGTCTTTCTGACCACACACACACACATAAGGGTTAATCATTTGGCGAAATTTGGTGCGTGTCTCATTTCTGATAGTCCTACAGTCGTGTTGTTGTTGTTTATTTGTTTCTGATTGTTGAGGCTTGTCTTCCTTATCTTGGCTGCTCTAGGCTTATAGTTCATGCATTTGCATTCATTTAATTAGTTGCATTGTGTATTTTTCATCTCCGTTGTTTTTTGCTTGAGGACAAGCAAAGTCTTAAGTTTGGGGGTATTTGATGAGTGGGTTTTATACCTACGAATTAGTTATCCTTTGAACTCAATTCTTTGCTATCCTTAGGTGTTTTTAGTATCTATTTACTTGTTTTATGCTTTTATTGTGCAGGGAACAGTTGTGGACGATTGTGGTGGTTTTTGGCAAAATGGGGGCAAAAGAGTAATTTCAGCGGGACATGTGACCTCGCCGCGGCGAGCTCCCCAGGCCAATTTCCTCGCCGGGGCGAGCTCTCGCCGGGGCGAGCCTCCAAGGCCAAAATCTTCGCCGCGGCGAGCCCTCGCCGGGGCGAGCTCCCCTGGCTGTTTTTCTCGCCGGGGCGAGAGTGCGATTTCTGGTGCGGCTGGCGTTGTCTGTTCTGCTATTGTGGCGCACTAGAGGAGGAATTTCAGGAACGGGAAAATGAGGAGAGAGGGAATGCAGATGAGTAGGCATCCAGGGAGTTGGTATTGGATTATTGAAGCTTGGTTACACACTTGGAAAAAGCTAGGGTTTGAGAGAAAAGAAGAAGAACAAAGGAGCTAAAGGAAAGATTATCAGAATTTCATCAACCAAAGAGGCTTGGAGCACGAAATAGGGAACAAGAACAACTCAAGAAGAACTACATCTCACTAATTCGGGAATATCATCACAAAAGGGGTGTATCTTCATTTGTTGTAGTTCTTTATTCTTACTTTGTTATTCCAAACCATGTACTATAATCAGTTTATGATGTTATTAAGATTAAATATGAGCTAAACTCTTCATTCTAAGATTGCAATGGAACCCAACTTGTAGTTTAAATTGAATGCTCTCTCTTGAATGGTAATTAGGCATTTTGTGAATTGGAGTTTATAACCTTTGATTAAGGATTAATTACTTGGCCCGTAATTACTTTGGTAACTTATATGGAATTGAGAGAGGAAGTATAAGTTGAGACCTAGTTATGAATTCATGTGAAAATTAGATATTCTTTATGGATAATGTATGAGATTATGTGACGTGAGTCTTATGTATTATTCTTGAAGGTTGATAATTTGATTGTATTTAGGATAGACATATACCTAAATACCACATGTATCCATTTGAGAACCATGCTTAATGATTTCTATTGTGAAAGTTGGTAATTGATAGAATGGTTAATGGGACTTTACGTGACATGTGTCTTATTAATTGTTCTTGATATGGGATTCTTGCTTGTGTATAGAATAGAAATATATTTATGCACCACAATAGGAAATACGTATTCGACCATCGAGAGAGGCTTATATATACTTGTGATTTCTCGGATAGCAATTCTTATGTTCTAATTTACCAAACAAGAGAGAGTAGGATATTTAAATGAAGAGTTGGGGGATATTGTAATCTTAGACCTTTTTATCTTGAACTTTATCCGTGTTAGTAAAACCTTGTTTTCTAAATTTCCTTTATTTTAGTTTTAATCAACAACAAACACAAACCATATTGTCATTGTTTAAATTGGATTGATTTTACATGCGATTGATATTTGGTAATTATTTAACATAATTCCTCGTGGGTTCGACACTTTACTTATCTTATATTACTTGTGGACCGCGTATACTTGCGCGTGTTTTATTGATTGCGAAATCGAGCAACAATAAGGTGGATTATTATAAGGAGATTTGGTGTTTATATGTTTGACTGTTTATAAAAAATTAAGTCTTTTAAGTATGCATACTAGGTGTTCGACTAAATGCCTTAATGAGGCTATTTTACTAGAACATGAGAATTGATTGATATTCTTATGTTGGACTGTATTTTTTTTAGATTTCTTATTTTCATTTTTCTCAACGTTTGTTTGGATTTTTATAGCGGCATGGTGTTAATTGTGACTGATTCCAGGATAAAAATTAATTTGTTTAAACTGCTAATGGTAGGTATATATGCATGTACATATTAGTATATGTTGTATAATGTGCTTCCTGGCCTCCTAGGTATATAACCCGCACTAGATGTGACACCCCTAAATTCGGGTACTTCATTCCCACAGGATTTGGTTTTCACTATCCAAATAAAACACATCACATCTAACTACCCATTCAAATATAAATAAAAAACTCTTAATTGAAATAGAAATCTCCCATTAAAAGGGTTACAACATCTTAATAACATCAATCCCAGGTCATCTAACCTTAAACAAATCATCATTGCGGAAACATAACATAAATAACATAAGTCTATTACATAACATCTTTCAATAAACAGAACAAGTTTTCATCACTTGTTTGCTTTGCCTTTGCCCTTACTAGTGGATGGCTCATCAACTCTTTCAACTTTAGCTGCAATGTTATTATGGAAGGGTGAGCAACAATTGCCTAGCAAGTTGGATATTAATCAGTTGGATATTATGAGGACAACTAAGCATAACTCTTTGACTAGCACAAGTATACATAGAATTCAAATAAGAGATGTGGACACGTGCCACTTGGAGATGAAAAACCAAAAAGAGCAAAACAATAATAAAAGAAAGACTAAAAACAGAACTCACTCCCCCGCTATATCTCCACTCGTTCCATAACTTGATTTTCTATAAACTATTAAACTTCTATTTTGTCAACCCTTCAATAATTTCTCTTTCTCTAGGTTGGAGGTTGGAGCTAGCAAAGGAATTGAAGATGCAAGTTAAATTGGGAAGAAAAAACTAAAGCTTATTTTCGGTAAGAGGAAGACTGAAATCAGCCCACATCAAAATTATAGCAATCAAAAAGGTAAGGCATGATATCCTTGCTAAATTCATAAAATTGAAGTAAGTTACTATATTAACTGTTATTACTGTTTGGTTGTGGGAGGTTGAATGAATTGGGAAACACGAAGGATTCCGGGGTATAAGGTGGATTATTATAAGGAGATTTGGTGTTTATATGTTTGACTGTTTATAAAAAATTAAGTCTTTTAAGTATGCATACTAGGTGTTCGACTAAATGCCTTAATGAGGCTATTTTACTAGAACATGAGAATTGATTGATATTCTTATGTTGGACTGTATTTTTTTTTAGATTTCTTATTTTCATTTTTCTCAACGTTTGCTTTGATTTTTATAGCGGCATGGTGTTAATTGTGATTGATTCCAGGATAAATGTTAATTTGTTTAAACTGCTAATGGTAGGAATACATGCATGTACATATTAGTATATGTTGTATAAAGTGCTTCCTGGCCTCCTAGGTATATAACCCGCACTAGATGTGACACCCCTAAATTCGGGTACTTCATTCCCACATGATTTGGTTTTCACTATCCAAAGAAAACACATCACATCTAACTACCCATTCAAATATAAATAAAAAACTCTTAATTGAAATAGAAAATCTCCCATTAAAAGGGTTACAACATCTTAATAACATCAATCCCAGGTCATCTAACCTTAAACAAATCATCAATGCGGAAACATAACATAAATAACATAAGTCTATTACATAACATCTTTCAATAAACAGAACAAGTTTTCATCACTTGTTTGCTTTGCCTTTGCCCTTACTAGTGGATGGCTCATCAACTCTTTCAACTTTAGCTGCAATGTTATTATGGAAGGGTGAGCAACAATTGCCTAGCAAGTTGGATATTAATCAGTTGGATATTATGAGGACAACTAAGCATAACTCTTTGACTAGCACAAGTATACATAGAATTCAAATAAGAGATGTGGACACGTGCCACTTGGAGATGAAAAACCAAAAAGAGCAAAACAATAATAAAAGAAAGACTAAAAACAGAACTCACTCCCCCGCTATATCTCCACTCGTTCCATAACTTGATTTTCTATAAACTATTAAACTTCTATATTGTCAACCCTTCAATAATTTCTCTTCTCTCGGTTGGAGGTTGGAGCTAGCAAAGGAATTGAAGATGCAAGTTAAATTGGGAAGAAAAAACTAAAGCTTATTTTCGGTAAGAGGAAGACTGAAATCAGCCCACATCAAAATTATAGCAATCAAAAAGGTAAGGCATGATATCCTTGCTAAATTCATAAAATTGAAGTAAGTACTATATTAACTGTTATTACTGTTTGGTTGTGGGAGGTTGAATGAATTGGGAAACACGAAGGATTCCGGGGTATAAGGTGGATTATTATAAGGAGATTTGGTGTTTATATGTTTGATTGTTTATAAAAAATTAAGTCTTTTAAGTATGCATACTAGGTGTTCGACTAAATGCCTTAATGAGGCTATTTTACTAGAACATGAGAATTGATTGATATTCTTATGTTGGACTGTATTTTTTTTTAGATTTCTTATTTTCATTTTTCTCAACGTTTGCTTTGATTTTTATAGCGGCATGGTGTTAATTGTGATTGATTCCAGGATAAATGTTAATTTGTTTAAACTGCTAATGGTAGGAATACATGCATGTACATATTAGTATATGTTGTATAAAGTGCTTCCTGGCCTCCTAGGTATATAACCCGCACTAGATGTGACACCCCTAAATTCGGGTACTTCATTCCCACAGGATTTGGTGTTCACTATCCAAATAAAACACATCACATCTAACTACCCATTCAAATATAAATGCAAAACTCTTAATTGAAATAGAAATCTCCCATTAAAGGATTACAACATCTTAATAACATCAATCCCAGGTCATCTAACCTTAAACAAATCATCAATACGGAAACATAACATGAATAACATAAGTCTATTACATAACATCTTTTAATAAACAAAACAAGTCTTCATCACTTGTTTGCTTTGCGTGCCTTTGCCCTTACTAGTGGATGGCTCATCAACTCTTTCAACTTTAGTTGCAATGTTATTATATAAGGGTGAGCAACAATTACCCAGCAAGTTGGATATTAATCAGTTGGATATTATGAGGACAACTAAGCATAACTCTTTGACTAGCACAAGTATACATAGAATTCAAATAAGAGATGTGGACACGTGCCACTTGGAGATGAAAAACCAAAAAGAGCAAAACAATAATAAAAGAAAGACTAAAAACAGAACTCACTCCCCCGCTATATCTCCACTCGTTCCATAACTTGATTTTCTATACACTATTAAACTTCTATATTGTCAACCCTTAAATAATTTCTCTTCTCTCGGTTGGAGGTTGGAGCTAGCAAAGGAATTGAAGATGCAAGTTAAATTGGGAAGAAAAAACTAAAGCTTATTTTCGGTAAGAGGAAGACTGAAATCAGCCCACATCAAAATTATAGCAATCAAAAAGGTAAGGCATGATATCCTTGCTAAATTCATAAAATTGAAGTAAGTACTATATTAACTGTTATTACTGTTTGGTTGTGGGAGGTTGAATGAATTGGGAAACACGAAGGATTCCGGGGTATAAGGTGGATTATTATAAGGAGAGTTGGTTTCATACTCATGAAATT